>CM057813.1:122727573-122827573 GCA_030067965.1 Latrodectus elegans
CAGAGAAAAAATGTCATTTTATCATAGAAATGAAATTTCGGTAAAGATATACATCACTTATAAAAAAGTTTCTGAATATTTGTATTTTAAGAGAATTCAATATTTAGTTAATGAAATAGTTTGGAGAATTTTTATCTATATTAAATATTTAAGAGATTGATTTTCATCAAAAACTAGATTTAAAATGAAAGAAAAATTCCTGTTTAATATTGACGTATGAAATTGAATAGAATTGTATGCAATAATGTAAACATCAAATGTCATATCTCGGAATTATAGAAAGATGCAAAAAAAATTAATGCTTAAAATATTCATGATCTAAGTAAATAATATGTTTCTGTACTTTTCGATATAAATTTTGTAAATATAAGCATTTGTGTTACTGTATGTATTGTTTTAATAAGAAACAGAAATATATGCATCTATAATCTTAAAAAATGTATAGAAAAAGATATGAAAAAAATATGATAAAAATTTCTTATTATGGGTTAGTTTGTAAAAAAAATAATTTTGATTTTTAAAGTAACATTAAAATTTTATCTATTAATTTACAGAATAAAATTTGAAATTAAAAAAATCCAATAAAAATTTTTTCTGTTGAATCACAAATATTTTTCACAAATACGTTGATGCATTCTAAAAATAGTTATGCGGAATTGTTTTATGGTATTTTTGCTTTTAAATGCACCCAAAAATCATTTGATTTTTTTTTAGTAAATGCTTACCATTTGCATCGAATCAAAAGTAAATTTTAATGCATATATTAGAAATGTAATATTTTAAAAATGATATCAAAAATGCTTAAGAAAAAATAACTTTTTCAAGTTAATTATTCAGGAAAATATTATAACGATTAATGAATAATTGATAAATTCAGTGGGAAAATAAAAAAACTTTTGTTGATGATATATTTTACTGGTTTTCTTAATTTTAGACGTCTATAATATTAAAATTTATTTTTCTCCTGAGAATAAAAAAGCGAAGCAAAATATATTAATTTTTATAAACCCATTAAGTCCAAATCCATTAAGTTTTGGATTAAAGCATTAGAAAAACATTTTTAAATAATTCAAATTTTAATTCTCTTTTAATTTATTTTAAGAATGGAACTATTATTTGTAGCTGATTATCTATATTTTTTGATTATAGGCCTCATAAATATGTTTGAAATTTGATGAATTAATTTATGTATATTATTAGGAATTTCCATTATTTTTATGCATATTTGTTTTGAAGTTTCATAGATTCTAATTATTATGTACTAATAAGCTTTTTATAATTGGGTTTTTGTTAAAAGAAGTGTAGGAAGTTACGTTGCTCCTATTTTGATATTTTATCTACTAATTATCATGTTAATCTGAGATTTTCATGCGTTTTTAGAATTTGCTTTAGAAAGTGTCATGCGTAAAACTGATAGTTTAATAAGCAAAATTTTTTTAAAAACAATATCAATACAGCAATTTTTATTCTTAAAAGCTTTTTAGTTATATTGCTTTTTCCTCTAGGGAAATCACTTCCGCCGATGTCAGTTCCTAAAAACGTTTCCTTCTTGTTTTACCAACAATTTCCTTTTTGTTTTAACAGCAATGAAAGACTTAAATTTTTTTGGTTTAGAAAATGGTTTTCGTTTTCTTGATGGGAAAAATATTTAGTATATTTTATGCATATACTTTTCAATCATATATTTATTCATATTATACACCTGCTCAAAGCTATCTTTATAGTCACTAATTTCAAGATTATGCAATAACATAGATACTTTAAAAATTGTATAGTATTTACACAAAAATAATCAAAATATCGCTTACATTCAATTTTGTTGGAAATACTTGGAAAGCTTCAGTGCTATGGAATTATGTAACTATATTCTCAATAACAATTTCTAGGGAAAAGCCGAGCTGGCAGCCGAATGGTTAGCGCCCTTTCATTCGGTTCAACAGTTCGTGGTTTTGAATCCCACCTTGGGCATGGATGTTTGTAGTGGTTCGGAATCCACTTTAAACCGTAGGTCCCTGTCTAATTAGCCCTCGTGTGCAAACGGTGACCGTTGAGTGACAAAAAAACTAGTGAAGAAACACTTTAGAAGCCAATTCGTTGGTTTTTTTTATGTTTACATATGTGATTATATGTTTATTAATTTTCCTCATGTAATTCATGAAATTTAAATTGTTCAAAAAATCATATATATATATATATATATATATATATATATATATATATAACTATTTTAAAATATGACTTAAAGTATGTAACGGACACATTTTTAATAATTATGAAAAATTTTAATTACATTTAATAAAGTCATAAGTTAATAGAAATTTAATTGGAAGTTTTATTTTCTATACGATCCATTTCATATTTTTAATTACTCAAATTTAATTAATTATAATTTGTTTTGGTAATTCATATCATTAACTAACTTTTAGTAATATAGAAGTTTCAACATACTAATCAAACAAAATCAATAATAATTTTGATTAATTACATATTGAATATACATTAGTAAAATACTCCTTCAAATTGTTAAATGTTTAAAACTGCATTAAGTTTAGTATTTAATTATCAAGTAATGCTTATATCCCATTATAATTTATTGCATTGGTAAGTTGTTGTAGTATTCTCGTGTAAAATCAGAATCCTAACTTTGTAAACGAATGAATGATATTGCTACTTTACATTTAAATCTATGAAAGTTTAAAGTCAAAAGCTTATTCTTTGTAATTATGTACATAAAGTTCTGTTTAATTACATTAATAATCCAAGGGATTTATTTATAACACTAATTTTACTCATTCTAATTTTTTACTATTATAAACTCTAGGATGTACAGTTCCAATATTTAAGAGTACGTGGTTTTGAGCCATAAAAACTAATGCTTTCCAATTATTCGAGGTGCTTTCTCCCAAAAAATGTTAGGAACAAAAAAATCCCAGAGTTCCAAAGATCTTTGCATTCCATTTTATTTTCTTTATTTCCATTATTTTAATGAGTATTTTTTCTTTTTCTCAAGATTATTTGAAAATATTTCGTATGATTTACAGAATTGATTAGTTTTCTTAAATCAAGTTAACATATATTTAAGACAATTATTCCATATGATTTAGCATATATTTTGGTGAAAATAAAGAACATTTATTTTTATCAATATTGTATATTTTCATATTCACGAAAATTAATATTTTAAAACATGTCTCCATAAAATATGTTTTTATACACACAAATAAGAGAATAAACTGATGATTTATAAATGAATTAAAATTTTCTTCGATATTTGAAAGTTTCTAAAAATGAACACCAGGAAATTCATTTTGTAAAACAATATGTGAAATTTGTTGCCTTTGTTGCCCTATGTTAAAAAAACAATTTCTTTTAAAAATTAGTCCTTAGATAGTTTAATATGTTGATTTTGCATGTATTTATGTATATCCTTATTTAGGATATAAAAAATATTAATAATAAGTAAAATATGAAGTAATAAAATTTTATGAAAATCAGTTGCTGTTAAAATATGTTTGTAATATTTCTCTATTCACAAGTAACAAAATTGGCAATTTCTATTTTATGTTTACGTAATAAAGTTTCTACATGAAAAAAACAATTTTAACTTTGTTGTCTTAAAACAGAAACTTAATTGAAATCATTTCAATACTAAAGTAAGGAAAACTTGTTTTTTTGTAGCTTCATTGAATTGAGACATTTTAGTTGAATTTCAAGTTATCAGAAAGAATGGTTTTGACAATCGAATTTAAACACAAAGATCCGTTATAAGTATTAAGAGTATGTAATTTCAGATTAAATTTTAAGCTATTGTTATTCAAAAATTTAATAACATCTAATATTAATTCTAAATTTAATTGTGGTAATTGTAAGTTAAAGCATTATAATTTCAAGAATTCGGCACACAATTTAATGTTCAATGATAAAAAGAAATTCTTTTAAATTTAATAATACTAGTTTTGTTAGATTCATCCTTAAATTTAATAACTTGACATTTGGTGTTTCATATAGATCTATTTTTGGAAGAAATGCAGTTTTATAATTTTAACAATTTTATTCTAATAATGTGTCACTTATGTATTCGTAAAATATTCCGGTATAATTTACATAATAGTTGAAAGTTTAAAAATCGAAGATTACAAATAATATTCGGATTGGAATTAACAGAATTGTTGTCATGGTAAAGAGATAATTTAGGTTATTTGAACTGTTTAATGTGAATTTTTATCAGCATTATACCAACTTATTAATTCCCGATAGAAGAGAATCAAATTCTGCAGTTTAAACTTAATGAATTGTTTGCATAAAATGTGTTTACAAAAGAAATGCTTAAAATATTTCTGTTTTCATTTCATTATAGTCACCTTGTTATGATAGCATTCACGACAAACTGAAACGAACATTATATTTCCGAATTTCTTTCACCAATCTAATAAAGGTATTCGTAAATACTTGTTTAAAAACTTTTAATTTACAATTTATGCCTTTGAATTTCATTTCTTTCATTTTTTATTAATAAATTATAAATCATGTGACATTAATAAAATCTTTGGATGGTTTTATTTTTTTATGTATCCTATAATGTAATTAAGTGCGCTGTCTGTCTTGAGTGATTTTAAATATTTCTTAATGAATATTTTCGTCTTTTATTTTAAAAGTTAGGATATCTTGAGTTCATAATTGTGACTTAATCAGAGATTATAATTGCGTTTCTCACTAAGACTTTGAACAAAATAGTTTTACTTTTCAGCTGTGCTTTAGATAGGAGATTAAATAACTTTAATTGACTGTTACGATTATCATTTCCCTTTATTTAAAATTAGCATTTATCTGAAATTTAACATTTTCATATCTTTTAAAGCAAAAAAAAATCTTGAAATATGTTAACACTTTTTTCTTACTAAAAATTGCATATTTTTTTTAAAAAAAATGGAAGTCTGACTTTATTTTTTTTTAATGGAATAACCAGTATAATTTTGTTTTTGATGTTGTTAGGTTTATTTTTATTCTTTTATATATAGATTGCTGAATGATAAAAGTGAATTTTTTCTCATTATAAACATTGCCTTTTTTGCTTCTGAACCTACAATTATGAAATTATTTTGAGGTGCATAAAAGTCAGATAAGATTTTCTACATTAAGTACCTTATAATATGCTTATTTAAAAAAATATGTTCTTTTTAAAACTTAGTTTAATCATCGGTGCAAGAGATTACTATAATTTTACTTCTAATTAATTACCTATGCAATCATGAAAATTAATATTTGCTTGAAAACTACTGTTTGCTTCTAAATTTAATTTGAGCGCATCTTCCTATAAATCATGCCAAAGCGTATTGATAAAACGAAAGCTGACAAGCTCTGAATTTGCTACAACGTCATTTATCTTCACTACTTACAGAAAAACCGAGCACTAGCTAGAAAATGAAATTTTTGAGAAAAGTTTATTTTTCATATTTCTGGAGTCAAATGAGGAAGGGTGTAGAGGAATAGCAATTAACTGATGAAGAGAAAGTGTCATACTTTAACTAAAGTTTTGGAAAGATATTTTTTCAGTAAATTTTAGGTAATATAAATATTGTCCTTTTTGAAAATTATAAAACTTTCATTTTAAATTTAACTATCATAACTGCAATAGGCCTATGAAAATATTCAAGAAAGTGACGTAATTAGCGGAATACAATAAATAAATAAAAATTTATTGTCCTGAAATTTCAAGAAAATACAGTTTCCTTTTAAGCTAAATATTTTTTAAATGAATTTTTAACGAAACAATTGCTATAAAAATTCTTAAAGAATAAATTCTTAATATGTCTTATATTTCCAAAATACAATAATAAAATTATTATTTAAAAATTATTTTTTTAAAAATTATTATTTTTAAAATTATTTTTTAAAATTATCTTTTAAGGTTTAAGGAAATTATTTTTAATCTTGCTAATGAATCATAATTTCCAAAGAAAAGATTTTTTTAATTCAGGATTTAAAAGAAAACACATTTTTATAAATATGGTCGTGATTTTAAGTTAAATTAAAAAATTAGCAAGGATGTGAAAAAAATATTTGCTAGTTATAATGTTAAACAAAATTAGTGGTTTTACTTTCCTTTACAAAAAAACCAATGCACTTAAAATAGCAGCATTGGATTTTTTGAGAAAAGTTAATGATAATTTAAATGATTTTGTATGTGAACTGCTAAAAAATTATTCCGAATTATTTTCAAACCTTAAAAATAATGCAAAAATACATTAATCAAGAGAAAATAAACTTGTGTTTCATTCATTAAATTATTTTAATTGATTTTTACTCCGTTTCACAATTTTCATTTATATTTAAAGGAAAAATTTCTAAATATAAATTAGTTTTCCATAGTTCTGTGTATTATTTTGTAACTTTACTTCATATATCTTACTCTTATTTCCTTTTATTTTGAAATTTTATTATTGGTGGAAATATATTGCACTCATAATTTTTAGATAAATAATGAAAGAATTTTCAGCTTTTAGTTTCTCACCTAAATTACTTATTGATAATTTTCTTATGTTTTAATAAATATAAAAATTATTAAAATTTCGCTTGATGTGCAAGATTTTGTTGTCATTTTTAGGACTTATAAACTGCACTATTCATATAAGAAATGAATAATTTCTAGGTACAAGCAAAATTATTTTATTCTTTTATTATATAGATTCATACTTTAGAAACATTTTTCTATAATTCAGATAAAATGCTTCGTAATAAAATGTTTTAAGATGAATTCGAATGTAATTTATATTTTTGGTTACTCATAAAGAACAAAAACGTAAAACAATTAGGTTTTTCATTACAAAATGTTTTTTAATAATTATAATTTTATATATGCCTATTAATGGTTATTATTTACCATTAATATTTTGCATAAAATTTAAGTATGATCAATGGAAATAAATCTGAAATTCATTTCATTAGTTAAATATATTGATGCTGCATATTTTCTTGATTTTGTTTTAAATAAAATTGTTATAAGCATAAAGTCATGTTAATTAAAGTTGAGAAATATGTATACAAAACAATATTCATATATCTACTGAATGTTTGATGGAAATTTTAGACTTTTTTATTGAATTTAATTAAGATATAATAATGATGCTGACCTTTAAATTAATATTCATTTTATATACAAATTTTGGTTTTAATGCATTAGATTTTCAATTGATTATAATAAAAATAAAATTAATATTAATTATTATGGATACTTAATAGGCAACTATTAATAGTTGAATATATTGTTTTTGAAAAACGATTGAGAATGAACTAAACCTATAAGGGGATTACTGACAGATTTATAAAGTATGTAACTAAGTTTTCAATCAATGTATTAAAATTTGTGTGTGAAAAAGAAAAGCAGAAAGAAAAATGTAATGAAATGAAATTTTCAACAATTATTTACAATAAGTATCTTTAACCCCTATTAGTAATGAACTACAATATTTAAACTCTCAATTACCAAACTCTTTTAAAAATAAGTTCATAAAAAAATTAAAGTAGGATTCTAAAGTGATCTGTCTTTGAACACTTTTGAAAATGCATATGAATACATAGCAATAAAAATAATGTTTTTATTTCTTAAAAAATCTCTCAGTTTTATTATTATTTATATGAATATTACTAATATAGTTGGGTTATTGCCTACACTATATTGTTTTTTATCATAAAAACTTTTCATGGAATAATGGAATTTCTTTCTGATTCGTACTGAGAGTCATATACTCCGTTAATAAAATAAATATTTCTAAAAAATTAGTAAATTTGTTCGACTGAATAATGGAAATTATTCTAAGTAAAATGACTATAGTGAAAATGAAAATAATTTACATAATTACTTTTAGTTTTTTGTAAATAGAAGGTATAAGTATGATACAATATTAAACAGAAGAAAATAATATAAAAACTTTCACTAAAAAAATTTTATTGAAAATCTTAAAAAGGAATTATAAAAAATTGTAAAAGTTGTTACATTATTTTTGCGTAGATAGTAAAGTGCAAGAAAAAATGATGAAAACTAATATCTTTAATTCAAAAATTAATCATAAACATTAATGTGTTTTATTTAATTACTTAATTTTTTATATAATAAAGAGAAAAGAGCCCCACCCCTTTTTTCTAGCGGCGTACATGTACATTGAACTGTCTTCAATCGACAAAGGATTAGGACTGTTTTTCTTAGCTGAATATTTACGCATGTAACATCATTCGGTTTTCAAAGTTATAATAAGTATCAAAATTTTACGATCTGACTTCTAATAGTTTCTTTGTTATTTACAAAAAACTCTGAAAATAATAATATATTTTCAATGGAATCTGAGTGACGCTACCCTTCCGGCATCAACAGAAGCGCGCTTTCCCTGCACTGGCATTTACGACTTCCATTTGCGGATACAAAATAATTAATATCTTATCACCTAAATGTAACAGAACTTCAATTTTCATCACTACATCAAAAGGATATTTCAGACTTCCTGTAAATGTCTGCAGAAAAATCATCGAATGTTTTCATGAAGCAAAATTTTATGTTGAACTTTGAATTCATACTTTCGATTGAAGCATTTTCTAACTTCAAGTCAACACCAAAAATAAATGAAAAGCAGTAAGTGTCTAAATTTTTTATCATTTATTAGATAATTTAATACTTTTGTGTGGAATTTCTAAATTTTAATTAGAACTAATTATATAACTTATTTTCTGAATCTAAAAATTCCATATTTTTCTTCTTTTCTTACTTGAAGATTTTGATTTTTCATAATTAACTCGTCATTAATCAAAAACTAATGATTGTATTGAGTGAATTTTTTGCAGCTTTAATCCTAAAATTCCGGTGATTAAAATAACAATAAAAATAATTTTTTCTGACTACAATTGTTGATTTTTAAAGTAAGTTTAAAGTAAGGTCATGATTTGAGTAAAAAGTAAACATTTACGTATCTCAGCTACAATCTTTTGCTTTTAGTTTGTCATCATACATTTAATTATTATTATTTAAGCTTATCCTTTTCGAATATTGTGTCCTTTGTTTATTAGGATTTGATTAGTATCAATATTCTTACAATATCTTAAGTATTTGATTTTATATTAATTTTTAAGTTCTTGAGAACAAATTGTGTTTTATTTGATTTCTCGCTACGGTTCTTCAATCTCACTATTAGCCTTAAATGATATCGTGTATATTTCTAAGTTCCCTTTTAGTTTCTTAGCATGCTCCTTCTGCAGTTTGTATCTTTACCCTTTGGGCACTAATTATTTTTGGTTGATTACCATATTAGCAAATTTTAATCATGCCTGTATCTCAACTGCTATTAGTCATAGAGACAAAAATTTTTTTTTCTCCTTGTATTAGATCCTTACTATCTTGTATTTAATCTATTTAGAATTTTCAAATGCTATTTGTATAAATTTTGGCAAGCAGTTCAACAATTTCTCAAGATCCATTTGATTTTAGATCCAAATTTTCAGCTTTCTTTCCCCTTCTACATTTAAATTTATCTACAAAATAATCCCTTCAACAAAGTGTTATTTGTAACTTCTAAACTAGATTAAAATATAAATTCTTCCATAATTATGCCCATTTAAGTTATTTATAAAATAAAACTGTTTACTTTATAAATTAAAAAAAAATTTGACACTTACAACTTACCCATCAGAATTATTCATCAGCCAAAATATATAATTATAGAAATAAATATGGATCATCCAGAGAAAGTTGATTTTTCTTCTATCACTCCAACCGAAGAAACAGATAATTATTCTCTCAGATCTCGGCAAGGAACTAGAGCAAAAATAATCGTTATCCAAGAGACAAGAATGACAACCAAGCATGTAGTAAACTTAGAGAGAGTCAATCTATATTATGAAGATGATGTCTCGCTCCTCCCAGATAAAGATCCTAGCATCAATAAAGACAATGAAAATAACATATATTATAACGATCAAGAACCTAAAAGTAAAATGTTGGAAAAGCTAAGGATGATAATTTGGCAACAAATATTTTCAAAATACGTATTATATAAGTACGAACATCTAGAATCATATAAAATTCTTCATCATCTAGAAAATTTAGTGAAATTAAATAAAAGAAAATCGCACACGCGAAGCATCTCTGAAGGATCAAATAACAAATTGGATACTCAAAATTACCTTTATGAACAATTTTCAAACATGAACACTAAACTAAATGAGATTTGCGAAATGCAATCAAAATTAAAAGTATCTATCACTGAAGAAGAGAGTAAACCGAAGAAGGGTACCCGGAAACCACCATATAGTAAGGTATTAAAGAAGAGAATGGAAAAAGAAATATCTACCACAGTCATAGTTCTGCCCAAAAAGAGTATCTCTCCAGAAATTCATTAGGAAAAACTTGTTAACTTTTCCAGCTCAATTAAACCAAGAAGGATTGTTTGGGGTAGATTTGCAACCAAAATTCTTTTCAAAAATGAAGCAGAGAAATCAAAATTGATTCAACAACTTACCGCAGAAGCTCACACCTTAGAAGAACCAAGAAACCCAACCAAAAAGATTATTCTACTTAATGTTCAAATCTCAATCAGAGAAGAAGACATCATCAAAGTATTGGAAGATAAAGCACAGATAACAAGATTGTACAATCCCATAAATATAACAAAAGCTAGAGCGCACAGATGCAAACAAAAACTTCATCACGTAGTTATTGAATCTGACAAGATAATGACTGACATACTCGTAAACAAAAAAGATTTGTTCTTCAGACGTCGGAGAGTAAATGTTAGGCCATTCAGAAATATACGAAGATGCTACAACTGCCAAAGCTTTGACCATATTGGCCGATATTGCATTTCAAAACCATTTTGTGGGAAATACAGTAGAAACCATAGCACAAAAAGCTGCAAATCAGAGTTAAACTGTTGTATCAACTATAAAGAAGCCAATGATAACGGAAAAAACTATCCAATAAATTACCCAGCCTATTCCAGAAATTGTATCTACTATAGAAGTTTAATTAGCTATCAAAACCCACGAAAACAATAAAACTAATTGCACCACAAAGACACTTGTAAAAATGGAATGCAATAATCATTTGACAACTGCAAACCACAGTAATTTCGTAGGTACTCATACTCTACCTCACTTGAAAATTTTTCAAATAAATTTAAGAAAATCGAAACCTCCTATAGATCTCTTAGAAGTTACAACTGAAAAATGTGATGTGAAAGTTTTCCTTATTCTAGAACCTTACATCCTGAATGAAAGAATTTTCAGTGTTCCTTTGGTGGACGTACTGGACTTTGAAAAATTGCAAAGTAGCCATTATAGTTATGATGAGGCACTTAATGCCAATATTAATTCATACCACTGAGATGACAATTACAACTAAAAATACAGTTGATTCCGAACCATTTAATATTATTTCATCATATAATCCATCACCAAACTCCCGTTCCACCGACTCTGTCCCAAACGACATTTCACTCACTCTTAATGAAGTAGATATATTTTTCAGAAAAATACATCCAGAAAATTTCTTCATAGGAGCAGATCTAAATGCCCACAGTGTTAACTGGGGTTATAAACATAATGATGCAAGGGGTGAACTCGTACAAGATTTTATTATGTCTAATAACATTTTTTAAATAACCGTAACTCACCACCTACATATCTTAATCAATTACAACAAGGTTGGCAGGATTTAACTTTAGCATCTAATGGAAGCTTAGCGAATACTATATAATGGAACGTTTTAGAAGAAGAGACACTCAGCGATCATCGATACATATCAATCACCCTTAACAAAGTTACCAAATGCTTGAAGATAAAAAGATACAAGACATCTTATGGAAACCACGCCAAATTTTTAAATCTGCTCAGTCCTTATATTCAAGATTTCCAAAATTTATTGATACAGCAAACACAAATACTAAACTATAAAACATAATTTCAAGACTACAAAGCACAATTTCAAATGGGCTCAAAATATTTCAAAACCAAAACGCAAAGTTTATGTGTTAAACCTAGTTGGTGGTCTTTATCACTGGAAATCAAAAATAAAGAACTCATAGCCATAAGGAGAAGAATTTAAAGAGGCCAATAAAATGAAAAGGAACAGTTCTGTAACATCTATATAAACAAAGTGACTGCTTATAATAAATTAATTAGAACTGCCAAGAAAAATACGTTCATAAATTTCTGCTCAGCAGCAAAAGACCCATTTGGGAAAGTATATAAATCAGCGTTCAACAAAAGTATTCCACCCTCCAACCTTTGTAACCCATCTTCAAACATATTTAAAGGCTCTCAAGTGGACACAGCAAATAAAATCCTTGTGGATCTCTACCTAGAACATTCAATTCTCTAATCTTTGCAACCACCTTTTCATATTGAATTTACTCCGAATGACATACCCTTTAGCCAGGAGGAACTTGCACGAGCAAAAAAGTCTCTACCAAAGGGTAAAGCACTAGGATATGATGGAATAGATAACTCAATCCTTAAGAGCATACATAATAACTTTCCAGACCTTCTATACAAACTCCTAAACAAATGCTTACATATGTATTATTTTCCAAAATGTCTTAAAATAGGAATAATTATATTATTTCATAAAGAATGTAAAAACAAATATGATGTATAATCCTACAGACCAATCTCTCTCCTACCCACTATTGATAAACTCTTAGAGAAAAAAACAGCAAAACGACTTCAATATTACTTGGAATCTACTGGCTATCTTAATTGCAACCAGTTGGCTTTCGTCAAGGCAGATTTCAGTGGACGATGCCCTTATGACACTCATTAATAAGATTAACTTATGCAGAGCTGCAAAATTACACACTGCCGTAATCACGATTGATATCAAAAGAGCTTTTGATACAGTTCAACATTACAAATTAAAACAAATATTAGAAACCACAAAATACCCTTATAACATTAAAAAATTAATTAACAGTAATCTTGAAGATAGAAGAATCATTATGCCAACTAATGATGGCTTAGCCAGCAAGGAACAAACTATTGGTTGCCTACAAGGCTCTTTAGTGGTCCCATTTTATGGAATTTAATTGAAGATACAGCCCTTAAAAAGAACTGGAGTGATATAGGAAAACAACATGATCCAGAAAGCATGATACATTTTCAAGCATTTTGTGATGATTTTACTTTTGTGGTAGCGGGAAAAAGTGCGAAAAAATTGGGCAAAGTAGCAACAGAAACACTGGTTCATTTAAAAAATGGTCAGATGATAATTTTCTTTAAATTTCGTTAGAAAAATCCAAATATATTCTAATAGCAAAGCTTAAATGTGATCCACAAATTTTTGGGGAAACAGCCGAGTGATGAAAAAAGGCACAATTAAACTTATGTGAGTAATAATTGACAAAAAGTTAAACTTGATAGCACATCTAAAATCACAGACCAATAGAGCTATGACATTACAGCAAAAGCTCTAAAGGATAGCAGGATACAATTGGGGAATTTCCCAAAGACACCGAATCTTACTATATCAAATTGTAATAGAGAGGATGTTGGTGCATGGAGCAGCAATTTGAAGAACGCCATTAACAACAAGGGCAAAACAATTACTTACTTCGATTCAAAGGAGATTTTTACTAAACATCACTGGTGCGTTTAGAACGACTCTTACAGCAGCTCTTCAAGTTATAATTGGAATATCTCCTCTCTATTTAAAAATAAGAGCCGAGGCAAAGTTTATAAGGCATGTAAGGGCACAAATTCCTTGTGAAGTTGATCCTATTCTTCCTGCACTAAATTTGATTGAGAAAGTTATAAAAGCAGAAACACAATCCACCTTGGAGTCTTCAATATAAAGAGCAAAGTAAAAATACATGAGCAAAACCATATACCATGTTACAATGAAGGCTTCCTCACAATTGTCACAAATGGCTAAAAATAGAAGAAAAAGTTGGATCCGGAATGATAGTATACTCTGAATTCTGATTACAAAATACTTGGAGTACTAGGCTACAACCCGAGAACACAGTATATCAAGCTGAAGTATGTACTCTGCGTAAAGCCATTCAAGTAGCTGCTTCACAACATCTTCCAACAGACATCTGGTCAGATAGCCAATCATGCATTAAATCTTTATCTAATCCTCTTAACAAAAGTTTTATGGTACGAGAAATGCAAGATCTCCTAACAACAGCAGATAACATCAGGATTGGTTGGGTAAAGGCCCATCAAAGTACAGAAGAAAATGAGTCAGTGGACAGACTTGCAAAAGCGGCTGCACAATCAAGTAATTCTGCTCAGGTCCTACTATTACCACGTTGTCATACTAAACCTTTACATGATAATTGGATAATGGATCGTTGGCAGGAAGATTGGGATAATGGATTAACTGGAAGAAATGTTCACGAGATGATACCAAAAGTTAGCAGGAAAACCCTTAACTGACTAGGAATGAGGTACTTTTCTTTACGGGTCACAGACCAGTTCCATCTGACTTCCACAGGTTCCACATTTCTGATTCCAAAGATTGTACTTGTAGAAAAGAAAGCAATCCACTCCACTTCTTGACAACTTGCTCCTTAACATTATCCTGGCATCTAGCCATACCCAGTGAAAATTGGAAGATCCTCTGGAAGAAGAGAATTCTGAGAAATCGTACAGCGAGAGCAAAATTAAATAAAACAGTTGAATTCCTAATAAACAATGAAAACTTAGTTTCTTGGATTGGGAACTCTTCTACAACTTAGATAAAAACATGTTTTTGACCAAATTAAAGCTCTGACATAGTAAATATCAAAAACTTTTTAAAATATGATTTATATATTTTAATTTAATTATAATCAAGAAATTTACAAAATTATAATTATTATGTTAACTGTATATAATTCATCAGACTATTATATTGTCATCTTGTTTTTATCTTTACAACTAACCGGAAATTGATTGTATATTTAAAGCCATGTTGTAAGATAATCATGTTCAACTGTTGTAAAAATTTTTATAATGTCATTTTTTAATATATTTTTAAATAAAAGTCCCAGTAGCTTCCATTAAACTGGTAAAGCTCCTTGGAGTTAGGTACAGGGGAGTTTGCTGGTTTCAATGTCAATAATAAGGAGAATCTTAATGATTTTACAGTTTAATTCATATTATCTGAACAGAAATTTCAGGAGTTCTCTATTCTCAATCTTATCAAACAATTTTGAGAAATGTACTGGCAAGAAAACTAACTTATATCAATATAACTTAATCAAAACTAACTTATATTACGGGGTTAATAGATGGAGTCACAACGCAATAAAGAAATTTTATTGATTGATGAAACTTGCTTTAAAAGTAAAACATTTAACTATATATAAACACTCTTTCCTGGGTGTGGTATTCGGACAATACAGAAAACTCCTATTTTGATTTAGTCCGGATATCTTATGTCATTCTCATTTTAACACTAGAGCCCCATGTTATTGTCGTTTGTTTGGCAAATATAATGTGTATGAGTTTTCATTCTGCTTGTGCCTATATATGTATAAATATTGACATTGAAAATGCAACACCAAGCAGGAGTGGTGTGGCCAGAAAATAATGCAAATTCCAGGGCAATATTCTCTCCATTATTGCTGCTTGGAAAATAATGGTTGAAAGTTTTTCTTATAGCAAAAGACGCCTCAGAAAATGCGCGGACATCGTTGATGGAGTCAGTTTCAGCAGAAAGACAAGTGTAGAAGGTGCATCGGATTGTAATCGGATTGGGATTTTATTATTTTTTGATTTTCAATGCAAAGTATTACGAAGATCTTAGACAGTAAAACCTTTTATATTAAAATGCAAAATGAATATTTTAAAATAATATTTAAAGATATAATAAAAATTAAAAGCAGAAACAAAATTATTTCAGGATACTCTAAATTAATTTATATTTTTATGAAAAATAAAATAGGAATTTATCTTATAGCTAAGAACATTTATGTAATTTTTGAAACATATTAGATTTAATTAAATATGCAGCCTCATTTTTATTATAAATAAATCTGCAACATGATAAAAAAAGAAGTACATTTTAGATTTTTACAAAATTTCTACTTAAAGTAAACAGTGTCTACGTAAAAAACGCTTAAATTAATCACTGAATCATAATATGTGTAAATCATGGAATGGTTATAACCATAATATATTAATTAAATGACATGTGTTAATTATTTTCAATTTTCCATCTCCCCAGAACATTGAGCTGTACCCATCTGATGGCGGTCTCTTCACAGAGAATGCCGTGAAGCCGTCATTGGCAGTCAAGGGTTCGTTTGACTATCTGAACACGATGCCGACCAACCACAATTTGTTAATACATTAATATATTATAACAATTTATCTTAAACGTTCTTCAAATTTAATAATCAAGAGAAACCATTTATTTCATATAATTTTAACTAAAAGTTCTCAGTTTGTTTCATTTAATATTACATTCATTTTATTGAAATTCCCTATTTTATGTGTAAAATTTGTGAAGTTAAATTACAACTTGATATTGACACTTACTCATCAGCTTCATATTTAATCACTGTGAATAGAATAAAGTGTTTATGGGTATAAAAACGTTTTTTTCTAGTTTCAGAAGTATAATCTGATGTAGCGGTCATAATAACCAAATAATTACTTCTGCTGAAAGGTAGAATTAGTTGAAACGAAGAGGAATTTGTTTTGAACTAGATGGTGCTTCATTATTCGTTAAGTGTATCAGTCTTTATATATTTTTTTATCTTAGAAATATTTTGCCTTGATCAATCATATATCTATGATAGATCATGTAACGAAATATTCAAACACATGTTAGCAGTATAATTACCATTTATCAAAATGTAGATAATTTTTTTAAACTTATACCAAAAGCATTTAGGTTAACTTAAAATGTAAAAATGTCATTTTTAATGACTAATGTACTACAACAAGTTATAAATTGAATTTAAAAATGTTAACTTTTAATGTTAAAGGTTCGATGTAGAATGGGAAACTCCTTGGTTTTCCAAGACATTCATCCTTAAATATAAGCGAAAAAATTTAATTTCTGATAAACCTGGTATTTTCAGCACTTTAACTAACGTGGTTTTCCGGTTACCATTTTGTTATTTAAATTATGGAGACTTTCTTGGCGTGAAAGAAATCACCAAAAATTAAGGGACTAAAAGAAGTTATTTTTTGTCAAAGTTGATCATATGATCACGTTTGCATCGTCCTTTTTTTGCTGTTTTACTTTAAGATATGTAATCGAATACTGTTCATGGAACAAAACAATGACTTATTATTTACAACTTAAGCAAAAAATAATTGAATATTAAAAAAATAATTAATACTCTGAGATAGAGAAATAATATTTATGAAGTGAATATTTTCTTAAAATGAATAGCTTAAGAATAACAAATATTATCCTTCCAGGCAACACTTATTGAACTGAGACCAGTTGCGAGATGAAAACTTTTAAGATATAAACGCGATGCAATTAAACGTGAAAGAATAAATTTTGCTGCGTACTTTCTGATTCAATGAAGGTTAAGAATTCACTATTGAACCATTGAATTAAATATTAAATTCATTCATAAGCATTTCATTCACTTTATTTGAGGCAATTGTATCGAATGAATTTGAGAATCGCGATATTTTACATTAAAGGCATTATTAATAGGGTTTTCCATCAATAATGCTCTTACTTTTCCGCAATCATTCTTCATAAATTATCCCTTCCTGAGTCAGTGAGTATCTTTTATTTCATAGCAAAAACCAAATAAATACAACACTTTGAAAGAAAACATAATTTACTTTTCCGTCAGCTATTATTGATTACATTTATTGGACTTTTATATGAAAAATAACTTCTCTTCCATTCTTATTGAAAAAGGAATAAATTGTTATTTACTCTAAATTAAAATGCCTCAAAAACATATTTTTTTAAGCATTACAAATTTTAAGCTTCTAAATTGAGAGATCTGTATTGGAAAACGTTATTGAAGGTGTGTTCAGAAATGGGAGAAATTGGGCTTTATTTCATTTACTTAATGAACATTGCAATTTGTAAGAAATTCTAAACATGAAAAATCAATTATTGGACCGAAATCATTAAGCAGAAATTGAACATTGTCTTTTTCCTATAAAAAAAAGAAAATCATATTTATGAGAGCCGTTTCAAAGCAAATAAATCTTCTATCTATATTTTCTAGGTGTAACAATAATTCTTAGAACAGTTTGATTTATTTAAGTTAGTTTATTAAAATTAATTAGATTAAATATAATATAGTAGATTTTATTAATATATATTAACCCAGTTGAGTAATTTTTATTTGCTTAAAGAATTAACAATTAATAAGTATCAATAATTATCACATTAATACAGAGGGCAGGTAATGGTAAATGAATTAAACAATTTAAAGTTTCATAAAGGAATTTTGCTACAACAAAGTAATTAGTCACAATTAATTTGAAATTGTCAAAGCCATGTTTTGCATTTTTATGTTTTTCTGTATAATCAGTCACAGAAAGTTTATTAGGCTTCAGAATTTATCGAAATAAAAATCATTCAAAATTTTAATTCGATTGAAATATTTAAACTCATTGTTATATGAATAGAACATGAAACAATTTATCTATGTTTTTATGTTATCCGATTATCGAAAATGGATTGCAGTGGTTCTGAATCTGTGTATTTTGCAAAACTCCAATTGTGTCATTTAACTCATCAGTCATTTACTGTGCATGGCTATAAAAAATGAAAAATCTGAGAGAAATTAAAATTTTTATTTATTGTCCCTATATTCCCTATACTAAAGATAAATATGAATGTTGTTTCACTAATTTGGTATTTTTTACTACTAGACCATTAATATAATATTATAAACAAATATTTTTATTTAATTATGAACTTTCATTATTTAATACAAAAAATATTAGGATCATCCATATTGGTGAATTTTAAGAAATTATTTCATCCATATTTATTTTAAAGAAATATCATAATTTATGTTTCAATGCATTTAAAGAAAAATCTTTGAAAGATATGTCTAGGCCTAAAACTAAATTTGTTTCTAATTAGGTTATAGTAATATGCATTAATTACGCTTCCAATAGTCATTTTAGATGATAGTTTGATAATAAGATTAATGATATTTTCTTAGAACTTTTGATAATGATACAAGATTTAGCTGAGATATCTCTCTGTAAATCTTAAAACTAATGGTATTTCACGTTTCTTTCTGAATGTCTGTCTTTATTACTCATTAATAGCATAATTTCCGTAACATCATAATTTTTTTTATTGTTAAAATACAAGATTTAATATATTTATATTGTTTGAGGAGATGTGTGATATAATCAAATTTGGAAAAATTTACTCTTCAGAATAAATAAGTTTCAAAATTGTTAAAGATAATTTACTATAGTGATTATTACAATTTTCACATAACAGATGGAAACATAAAAGTGTGTAATAATAATGGATTTTTGTTTTTCTTCTTGATGCCTTTTTATGTGTTATTTGTTCCAGAAAATTAATATATTATAATACAAATTATTAAAACTTAATAAATTCTATAATTTAATTTCTATTTAAATACAAATATGTAAAATATTTTATTTTATAAGCTTATGTTTTTGACACCCGATTGTTAATAAGCCAATTATTAGCTTTAGTAAAAAAGAAAATGATGTAAATTTGATTCATTGTATGTAAGGTTGCTTTGAAAGTAGAATGCTTAAGCATTTAAACGGTAAAACGTAAAATCTCTAAATGAATATTTTTACTTCATTAATTTAAAAAAGTATATTTGAATAAAGTCAGGATTTGTGAATGATTTATATAAATCACGTGGTAATGATGTGATCTTGTATATGAAAAAACGGAAATCTGGATAGTGTAAAGATATAAGAAAAGTTATTTCTCAAAACAGACTTTTAAATTTAGCGATGCGTAAAGTATTTTTTCGTTACTATGCACTTTTTGTAAGGTAGAGTATGTTGATTTTTAAATGATATGAAATGTTTTTACAAAATAGATATTTTCAGATATTATTTCGTGTTGTTAATAGTACGACATAATTGTAATTCAGTTATTTAAGAAGATACTCGAAAATACATAAGAATGCAACACCAGAAAATAATGCCACGCAAGAATGCAACACCAGAAAAGACCAGAGATATCGCAGTAAAATGTATCTGGCAGATAACACGTTATGCACAGATTAAAGGATTGAAATCACAGCCTCTTGTTAAGAGTATGTATTAAAATCAGTAACCAACGTGCTGTTGTACCAGCATGCATCCCTGTACCTAGCCCTGAGTTGGACTATACCAGTTAAACAGAAGCAGCCGGGTGTAATCTTTGTGATTTCGAAGCAAGGACCAAGCAGAAGACCCCCAATACTTGACCTACCATCCCAGAAGCATCATTTCACTTCAAGGACATTGAGACCAAGTAACCAATGTGTCACTATTGAAAAACATACCGCTGTTATATGTCTCAAAATGGAATCAAAGAAGCATTGAAAGCATCTTTGGAATAAAACAGTCCACGTATCCTCCTCAAATTGCCAAAGTTAATGTGTTGTAGCAGCGGGTGGTGTATCCCAATCCAGTTGTTTTCAGACATCGTCTACATGTGTTCGATTGACAATAGATACGGAGAACAAGTTGGTCGAGAAGGCATTTCCTTTTGATGAATAACGACAACTACTGAATATTACATGGTCCCGCTTTATCGTGTTAGAATATGGCTAAAATTGAACGTTGGAAACATGGAATAACCATCGGCTTCAGCACCTCAGAAATGTTCAGTTTTTCAATAATGCTTACTAGAGAGTTGAGGGAGGGAAATCTAGTACCCTACCAAACCATGGTTGTAGGACCTATCTAGCGATGAAAAACGCAACATTTCAACAATTCCAAAGTAGTGTCTCCAAAGTTGAAACCAGCTATCATGTGTTGCAAAGAGAAGTGAAATATATCTATAACAACAACGTCGTTCTATCCTATTATTCATATCTTTTATTCAGCATTCCATTTGCATTGCACTTGTCTTGGGTTTTGTTCCAAATGCAAACGAAGCAACGCATTCCTTGCATTTACTACAAATTATGTTGAATGGTAAGAACAGTTACAAACTAATGAGTCACAGATTGAATTTGTTATGCTATGGTTCGTGATAAGGCTAAGCGATCCATCCCTACAGTGCTCACAATATGCCTGTTATCACATGTAGTAGTGTAATGAGATGAAGGCTATCAATCCGGTAGGTTTACAGATATCCAAAATTCAGATATTACAGATCAGTATAACAGTTGCTTGGTTTCGCCTAACCTAATCACTGATTTTTCTGAAGGATAATACGCAATCCTTATAGTTTACTGTTTTACGTCGGTTGAACTTAAATAATTTCTTGAAAGTCACTTGGTTTTTTTCAAGGCATTGTTAGCTCATGTAAAATATTTTACTATAAAAAAGATTGTTGTTTATAATCTCTTCTCCCCTTATATGATGATTTCGGATTACACTAAAGTCACTGGCGATTGCATAAGCGTTGCTTGTTTTATCTCATCACCGCAAATGCATGATGAAAGTTCATGATTAGTGTGCTTCGTTCAAAATTTTGTACTTTGCTTGACCAACAATACATATTCAAAATAAAATTATTAAATATATTGTTTGAAAATGCATATACCTTTATAATTCTTAATTAATATATTTGTAAATATATTAATCAAGAACAAAATCTAATATGATATGAATTTTAGTTTACTACTATTTTATCTAAACTCATGAAATTACATTTCTAATTCACCTGAATGTGTTTGAATTTACATCATCAGTTAAAATTCGATTTTTTTTAACTTCTTGATTCATAACATGAGGTATATGAAAAATGCACATTATTTTTAGAGTATGTATGTGTGTGTTTTATAGAAATAAAATTAAAAAATCATCCCCAGAAAGAACTGGATGAGGTAATTCTTTTATTATGAAAGATTTAATGAAATAATTAAATTAAGATGTACACTTCGGTTATTAATATCTGAAACAAAAAAATTTTTCCTTCATTAAAAATGAATAAAATCTGTAAAGCTTTTTTATTATATTGTAGCGGAAAACATTACTTTCGGGCAAGGACTTCGTGGCTCAGGCAGTAAAGCAGCGGATTCGTGGGTTTGCGGGATCGAAAGGAAGTGAGGCAAGTTGCCTATATTTATTTCTGTTTGCTTTGTTAATTTAAGTTAATTATGCAAATTCTTGTAAATTTCAGTTCACAACTTTCTGCGGGCCTTCCAAATTTAGAAGGTTCCGAAAATTGTATGTAAGTAACGACTGATTGAGTTAAAAGTAATTATAAAATCTTGAACGCTTTCGTTTCCATTGGCTTTACTACGTTCACTTCATCTACACGACAGTATGATATTAAAAGAGAGAAGCAAATAGTTTGCAAATGCATAATAAATGATACCTTATAAACTATAAGTCTACTTATATGCATTCACAAATTATCAGTGATTTATTTTGGCAAATATAAAGTTTTAAAATTAATTTTTCACTTTTTAAATCTTTAAAAAATGTATGATTAAAATTAAATGATAATTTTTTTTTAAATACTTTGTCGTTATATATAATCAGTATAATGAAAAAAGTGTTAATTTCATTATAAGAAATACTAAATATTCTAATTTTCTCTCTCTCTCTCTTATATCTTACCTCAAATATCATTTTAACTGTAAATATTAATTCGAATATCTGGAATAAATATTTTCACATTATAGGAACTTTTTTCCATCAAAATCTTAAGCCTGATATTACATACTTCAAATAAATATTGAAATTTATAACACCTTAGAATTGAAAAATTTCTAAACTCCGTATTATTTTGCAATCTTTTGTAATAAGGTTTTCAGATCAAAGCTATTGAAATTTGGATTCTTTATTTTAAAAATGCATTTCTATACACTGTTTCGTTTTGTATGCATTAAATGACTTTTTTAAATAAAAAATATTCTGAAAACATATTTTTGAAATAGAATATTGTAGATTTGTATCATAATTTAACAGGAATTTGACAGAATCACAGTTTTCAAATATTATTCATAATAAAACAATACAGTTATATAATTAAAAATAATATATATGATTATATATTTTGTGTCAGCAAATTTTCAAACAGTATATTGTATATTTTTAAAGAAAATCCTTTGTATGAAATTCATATTATAGGGAAAATCTATATATAAGTGTCAAAATTAAATATAAAAATTTGGCTTTGTACATAAATTTTGTTTATAAGTTTTTAGAATGGTGTATCATTTGTTTACTATGAAATGTTTTCTATGTTTTTGTTTTTAAATTTCATTTCAGTTTTAAAGTACATTTATTCAGTTAAAATACGTTTGACATTTGACTGAAGATGTAATAGGATTCTAAGAAGAAAAAATGGCAAATATTTTGTAGACAAGTAGTTTGTTTCAAATTTATAGAGCACGGGTCAATTAAATTATTTACATTAAAGTTAACATCAACAAATATAAATGTGATATGAATAATCACATTGATTTCTGAGTATATGGTATTTGTTACAATATTGGGAAAAAGTTTAATATTTAAACGTTATTAAATCAATAAAAGTACTATTAATAAAATATATAATGAAGTAATTATTATCTAGGGATTTAATTTCTATTGTAAACCAGTTGAAATTGAATGCTTAGATAATTATTTTTTTCAAAAACTTTATTTTAAAAAAGTTTTGAAAAATGTAATTGAAAAAGTAAGGAAAAGAAATGAAGTATAATTTCAATGAGTCTCATTTTAAAGAAGGAATTTTTATATATACAAGATATTTTATCTTTTGAAGTCGTTAAGAAGAATTTAGCATCACGTGTTTTGCTCTACTGAAGTGAAATGAGATTATTTATTTAAGAATTTTAGCTTTTAAGGAAGAGATTTAAAATTCTTATTAATTAATCAACTGAGACTACGGCAAGTCAAACTCTCCCATTTCAATGACAAAATCATTCAATGCAATAATTAAAGTGCATTTAATAATAAAAAATAATACAAGCCAAGTATGTTGGAAACAAACAATTGTGTGATTTGCATTAAGCTTCTTATGTTTATCAACATAATGAATATTTTAATTCATAAATGAAATGATTTAAACATTTTGCTTATGTGATCTCATGACTTAGAAAACACATTCTTTTGATGCCTGTCCAATTTGGTAGGTGCTTACTGCATTTCTCTAGTAGAAGCTCTATGACCATGGTGAATCTCCCAAAAAAATTTAACCGAAGACTTTTGTGGGAATGTAAGAAAATTATGATAATTCCCTCATAACAAGGAGTGAGGCATTATTTCTGAAATAATTGTGCTACCATTAACTACTTCAGTCATATTTTTATACGATCTTTCAAAGCTATTGTAGAACAAGAGTTGCTGAAACAGATGAAAATTCTTACAATGGAATTTATATCTTATAATTAGATTAGGACGAGGTAGCAGTCAAATGGTTAGCGCTCTTGGTTTAGGTTCAGTGGTTTGCATGTTCAATTCCTACTTTGAGTATGGATGTTTAAAGGGGTTCCAAATCTCTCTTTTACATTGTAAGTTCTGTTTTATGTAACTTTTGAGTGGGAAAAATGATAGTTGAATGATCAAACGTAGTTAAGTTAAATCTTGTAAAATCCACAGAAATGATTACTTGACTCGATAAATAAAAGGATCACGAAAATAAAAAGGGATTCTTTTGCTGAGCTACAAAGAAAGCCAAAAGACAAATGCTTGTGTGGATAAATAGAAGAAGTTCTATGTATGAGCAAAAATTTTTTTCCAATGAAAATTCAATGTGAGAATTTGTGTGTACCCAGTACGTGCTACGTTTATTTTTCACATCATTTTTTATTTTCTAAATTATTGTCATAAATTCATATAATAGTTTTTATAATTATGACAAATAACAAAGTTCAATGACTCCATTTTTCATTTGCTCGGTCTTAGAATTGTTGGATGTTGTTGAGAGCTGAATTTTCCCTAAATGTGTTGTTTTATGAACTTATAAGCCATTTAAATTTGTAAAGGTAATTATAAAACCAGAAACGAATTCTAATTAATACTTAAATGAATAAATAATTGCTGTAATATTATTACGATATTAAAATGTTAATTTAGCAGGTCAATTGGTTAATCAATCAAAATTGATTATTTGCACAAAGAGCTTTATATAAATAAGAATTAAAATTTAAATTGAGTATGAAATCATTAAAGAAACTCTTGCTTGAGTTAAAAGTCAGACATACGATTTATTCAATTAAGAACAAAAATTCTAATTATTCCTCATTAAACTCCATTATACATAAATGAATAAAAGATTATCATCTATTATATTGCGATGATTTAAAATAATAAATTATCATATTTATTTATTTAAATAAATATTTTTATCAGATTCCTTTATTTTAATTGAGTTTCATATTTTCTAAGAAACATGCTGTTATGTTTCTCACATTTTCGCCATCAATTCTACTGCATGTTAAACGTATTTTCAATAAATGGTTAGATTCTAAGAGAATACAAATATTCTTAATAAAATACCTATTTTTTGTTAAATATTTCTTTCTGCATGTTTCCTCAAAATTATTGGAACAGAAATTCACAAATATAACATAAAATATGAAGATATCATTAAGTAAATGTCTCACTTTCTCAATATAGAATTCATCATTGAATTGCTTGGCATAGACCCAGACGCAACTTTAAATGTACCGAAATTTCAGTAATGGCCTCACAAGAAAAACCATTATTCAAAGTGTCAGCTCTTGTTGAACATTGAGTGTTTCTTGGTTATGTATATTTCATGATATTGCTGTGAAATTTTAAAACAAGCTTAGTTCTTAAACATTTTTCTTAAAAATACATTTTATATCGCTATAAATATTTTTCTTTTACAATTTATCTTCGTAATGTTGGAAAGAATCTGCTATTCTTTTTCTTTTTAAATTATAGAGTGACACATAAAGTCGGAAAAAAGCTGGTGCATGGTAAAGAATTGAGTTATAAATGCCTATTTTGAAATATATTAAGAGAAGTTTAATCATTTAAAGTAAATAGTGTGTCTTTTTCTAATTTAAAGTTCTTATGAGAGGACCATTTAAATAATGTACAAAAATAGTTTCCGTATTCACAATTTTGAGATTGAACACATAAATAATTGAATATTTACAAATGATACCGCAATATCCTTCATTCTGAATAATCTGAAAAAATGGTGTATCATGAAACAATGAAATATTTGGTTATTTTAGGTGAGAATTTTATTTAACTTAATGAGTAATTTTATTTTACTGAAATTATTATTATAAAAATGTATAAAATAGAAAATTTTGAATATTTTACTGAAATTATGCATGCAATATCACCTGATCATACGAATAGAAAATAAATGGAAATTTGTGTAAATCATTTGTGAATTAATTTTCTATAGAAAATAAATATAACTATATAGCCTTTGTAAGAATTCGATCGATATATATTCAAACGATATTCATTTTTTCAAGTTCAAACTATTATTTTATAATTTTAAATTTTTATATTTAATTAATGACACATTATTTATCTCTTTTTAAAATTTAACATTTTAAAGTATTTAATAAATAATTTAATTCCTCAGTTATTTTAAGAAATTCAAATATTAAGACCTAGTTATTTAATCTGTAATTCTATCTCATAAGACTTCAAAGCAAAATTAAAGAAATATTTTGATAACTATGAACTAAGAAATAATGAAATAAAAATTCGTAAGAAAATTAAAATAATAAAGTTAGTATGCTTAAAGTAATGGATTAATGATTTGTGAATTCATTTTAAAGAAATAATTTTAACATTATAAACGAAAAAATAAATAGAACTGCAAGATGTAATATAAAAATTATGATGAAATTAATATAGTAAAAAATTAAACAAAAAATTGTATTATTTGTAGGAAAAATATCAAATAAAATTTCATGAACAAAAAGTATTATTTGAGATGTACATTGTCGGTTTTCTCGAAATGAATAAATATATTTTTTTCATTTCGTTCATTGCACTTAAAAATGAAAGTCATTATCTTACCATTTTAAACTGGTAATAACAATAGTTATTTTAAAATAAATTGCACAATAATAATTTTAATACATTAAACAATAAGTATGCATTTTTATTTCACTGAAGAATATATAAATTTGCTAACACAACAATTTTATCTTGAAAAAAGTACCTTTCTGCTATTTTCATTTGCCTATTTCCATTATAGGATGAAGAATTTCTTGGTGCATAATGACATAAAATCAGATATTCATATACCTATACTAAATTCATTGGTAATTTTAACTGATTTTTGAAAAATATTATTTGCTTATACGTTTCACAGAAATACATTTCAGTTTATTGCCATCAAATATGCTGATAAAAAGAAGTAAACATAAATTATTTAATTCTTAAAATCAATTAAAATTAATTTTTCAGAGATGGCCATTATGTGGAAATAAATATTTAGTTCACTTATAAACTTCTTAAGTTGTAATCAGTAATTTAATATGTCATAGTTAAAATCACCATTAGAAAAGAGATTTTTATTTTAAACTGAAGAATGTATCACACAAAATGCAAGAATTAAAAAAATATATATAAATTTGCTAGCATAACAATATTTAATTAAATATTTGTATTTGCATGCAAAGACAACATTATGGACTTTATTGTATAAACGTTTCTTTTTAAAAGCCTTGCTGTAATGATTTTTGTAAAATGTATCAACTTTAATACATTTCTTAAAAACTGCGGTGCATCCAAATTAGAGGAAAAAAAAAACATATGTATCTTATTTTTTTATATTTGTTACTAGAATGTGGGACAATCTAATTTTACCTTACATAGTAAATATCTCAATGGGAAACATTAAAAGAACTAGAAAAAATAATATATTAAATCATTTTGTGTAGCCAAAAGAATTAATTTAAGAATTAATAATTAATAAGCTGTAGAAACATAACTAAGAATATTTTATTAAACATGTCTTTTACTTATTTGAACCATACGGAAAAGAACTAAATTAAATTTGCATGTAAATAGGCTTGAATTTATGAGATCTGAGTCAGAAACTATTATTTCTTAGATTTTATGATTGCTTTGATAACAACATTATTCCATAAAACCTGATAAAATTCTGAAATACACCATAAATATATGAAAATTTGCATTTTGGAATAAAATATGTTTAATTTAAATTTTATATTTCATTACATATACACTCATTGCCGTTTGAAAAATAGAATAATCTCGAAACAAGTATGATATTTATAGCAAGACTTCAGAAGGTCAAGGCAAAATGATTGTAGAAGTGCAGGTTTTTCAATCGCATCCAAAATTTATCGAAATTTTTTTATAATGATTTTTAGGAAACTGGTAAATGTTTTCAACAAAGAATATAGATGGATAACTTTTTGAGCAGCAAATTTATAGAAATGTATTTGAGTTTATTTCAAGAAAAACTTCTATTTATTTCCTAAATGAAATCTATTTTACTATAATTAAATTACTTTTATAAGAATTATTTTTTTACAACTTAATCTATCAATATTTATTAAATGTTAACACATTTTTACGATAATTCTTGATTTAACCATTCTGAATAAAAGTTAATAAAACTAAGTTTTCTGAAATTTTTGAAAGAGTAATTATTACTATAATTTATTGTTTAATAAATAAACCTGATTAAAATGTACAAATATTTTTCTTTGGAATTTACAACAGAAGCATTTTCATTTATCATATTGTTTAATAAAAAATATCTAATATCTATTGATTTATGTTAATTCAAAATGATTAGTATATTATTAATTTTTTACTTAAATTGATTAGGTTTTATCAGTAATTAAAAAGTTATTATTATAATATTATGTAAGAATTATATAACTCATGATATTGTGTGTTTACATTATTATCCTCCATTTCCATGAAGCATTATACTTGTACGAAGAACGTATAAAAAGCGGAGGGACAAATGAAATAAAATAAATATTAGGTAAAAAATTGGTAAACGATACAATTAGCTAATAATTATCTTTCTTAGAAAACTTCATGTTTGAAAAACTATAAGTACACATATAGATATATCATACTATAGATAATTCTAAGAAAAAGTTAAGTAAAAATATTTTTCGTAAACTTTAACTACACGAGAATTTATTGGATATGAATAAAGTTTATTAATAAAAATAATGTCAGTAGATTTTAAATGTGCTCAGAATTGTCTATTTAGCTTAAATGAATATTAAGAGATCAGCGAAGGCAAGACAATTTAAGCACCTATGTAGCTGGATTAAATACATTACTTTAAATTTAAGACTAGTGCATTGAATCGAAGAAATTAAGAATATTATATTGTAAGAAAAATATGCTAAAAATAACATTTTTTCAAATTCCCGGTCACCCTAAGGATCTATTCATATTTAGAGCTACAGAAGCAAAGATAATGTCATTTTATAAATTGGGGTCATCCAGTAGGTGCGCCATCTTCAACCGGAAAGTGAAAGGGTAAAGAAACACACGCAGAGAGAGAGAGAGAGAGAGAGAGAGAAAAAGAAATGTTTATGTTTGAACCAGGATTCGATCCTGGGACCCATTGCTTCGAAATTAGTGACGCTAATCACTACAACTTTGATCGGTTACTAAAATTAATTAATTTCAAAATAATTTAAATATTAAGATTGTACAAATGCGCAGTTAATAAACACATAATTACATTTATTAGCTTGCCGTCAAATTTTGCAATAATTTTAAAATGTATTAGCAAAGTGATCCTAACTCTCAATTATAATTTCATCAGCTGAAGCATTTTGAGTTTGAAATCAACAAAAGTTAGTAAAATATGTGTCCTTAATTTGTGATTTTCAATACACACTCTTCACATTTGTCTGAATAATTTTACAACCATAACAGTTAAATACCGAAAGTATCACTTTTAGCAATTATTTGAGTGAAAATATTGATTCAGAGTAAATAATATTCAGTGATGTTTTTAAGAACTTATTTAAACCGTTTAATCTTAGTTGAATTTCATGGGACAGAAGAACGGAAATTTACTCCATTTGACAAGAATTCCATCAAGTATTTTTAAAAGCACAATGAAACAATACTCGTGTGTACGACAGAGGTGGTTATGAAAATGTAAATAAACATGATATAATATATAATTCATAATGCTGCTTAAGTGACGGAAATTTAAATTACCCAATTGCAATGTACTTTGAAATTTGAAGATGGCAAAGTTATATAAAGACTAGAACATAGATAATTAATGACAGCTGTGAGGATGTTTGACGTGCTGTGCACCGCCCATTCACTTTCTGATGGTGACTTGTCTTGACTGCTGGTGCCATGTCTTCAGAAGTACTGATGGAGCTGTACAAGATGCCTGTTACACAGAATATTGCACTGGAGACTGATGGTGGCTGTAACTGCATAGCCAAACGAAATACAGGAAGAAGTATTTCCTTTTGGAGAGCGACTGTAAATTTAGATGCACAAAACTACATATTCAGTTCTTGGTACTGAAACTCTTAGATACTCATAAGCGGAATTGGAAATGTTATATTAAAATGATTTTAACAAAACAGGTGTGAATCATTCAAGTCAAGAAAGTCAAGAAAAAGTGCATGATTATATATATATATATATATATATATATATATATATATATATATATATATATATATATATATATATATATATATATATATATATATATATATATATATATGTATATATCAGTTCCCAAAACTGTCATTGAATATTTAATTAATTGAAAAATATTTTTTCTAATACTTTTAAGTATATTTATGTTAATCATATGAAAAATTATGTCTTTTCTCTATTCAAAATAAAGAATATTTTCACTAAATTTATATACTTTATAGAAAGGCGTCTACCGCGAAGACATTTTAGGTAGTCCATGTGACCATCCCGATTACGACCTCGGATATTAACAATTTAGTTTATGACTTATGGCATATTATTAATAAATTATTTAAAATAAAAATTTACTACATTTTATGCTAAACCTAAAACAAACTGTGCAAAATAGTTCAAATTAATTTGTCATTTGGCAGTGAAGAATTGAAAAAAGGGGGATGTGGTAGCCTAGTGGTTAGGGTATCGACATTATCCGGAAGTGTGGAGTTCAATTCCCAATGCCGCAAATGACCCACCGTGTACATGCGATATACGTGCTCGTTAAGTCTGTGGAATCGAAAGTCCTGTGGTCGGTCGTTGAGCAGTTACCATGGGTGCAATGGTCTGGAGAAATTTATTCCCCCTTCAGATCAATGCCAAAATTGAAAGAGTAAATCCTCTGGTGCTGCCATCTATCAGAGATTTTGAAGAGCAAAAGTTGTACTTTCACTTTCGTGGTGCTCTGATTAAACCAATTGACTTAAATTCGCATAGCCGAGGTATAGCGAGCTTGGCTTGTCCAAGTGTCATTATTAACAACAACAGAATTAAAAACGAACAACTTGAGAAAGTGAGATGCCGGCGCGATGATAGCAACAAGGTGAGTGAGTTAGCCTAACCGTTATACCCGCCTGTTTAGTTTCAGTTCGCAGTTAATCACTTTATGCTGCAAATTGCTCTCTTTCTACCACACTGATACGATAATATGTTGTTTCAACAACCCTTCCAAAGTGACTCAGCCAGGTACCAGTGCTAAGAGAAGTAAAAGATACCATTTTTTCAATGAGTGGGAAGATGATTTCTTTTTTGTTATGGTGAATGGAAAATGTGTTTGTCTCATGTGTAACTCAAGTGTGGCACTACCAAAATAAGCAAACGTTGAAGGACATTTTAAAAAACCATGCACTTAAAATACTCTATAGACTTTCCAATGGGCAGTGAACTTTGTAAAAATTAAAGAGCATAAATTAAAATCGAATTTACATTTAAAGCAATAGTTATGTACGAGACTAGGCATCAAAGCTAAAGTAGTAGCATTGGGGACGTTTGAAATTTCAGAAATTTTGATAAAGCGAAAAAAATCATTCGAAGAAGGAGAATTGATAAAAGAAGCTTTCATTAAAACGAGAGAAGTACTATTCCACGATTTTAGAAACAAATCTGCAATAATATCGTAGATAAATAATATTTCTTTGTAGTGTAACTCCGTGATGTGATGGACTGAAGCTGTGAATAGTAATTTGGAGGATTTATGATTGGCGATTTAAAATCTTGTAAGTTCCTATCACTTCAATTTGATGAATTCACGGATATTAGTGACATTGCACAGTTATGCATTTTTGTGAGAAAGGTTTTCGAAGATATGACTTCAAAAGAAGAGTTATTAACTATAATTACATTGAAAGAACAAACGCGAGAGGCCAATATATCTACAATTCCTTTAAAAACTTTTTTGATAAGACAGGATTTCCAATATATAAATTGGTCTCTATTACAATAAATGGAGCCCCAGCAATGATCGGGAATCGAATTGGTTTTATTGCCTTGTGCAATAATGATGAGGAAATTCCCAGTTTTACCAGCTATCATTGCATTATCCATCAACAGGTATTGTGTTCAAAAATACTAAAGTCTAATGATATAATGCAAATTGCTTTTAAAATCGTCAATTCAATTCTTTCAAGATGTCCTCAGAGACGTAAATTTCGGGTGGTTTTGGATGAAACTGAATCAGAGTACGTAGATCTCTTAGTGTACATAGAAGTAAGGTGGCTAAGACATAGTGCGTTTTAAAAAAATTTCGTTTTCTGTTACCAGAAATAAAATAAAATTCTACAAATGAATGGAGAGCACATTACTGAATTGAAAGATGATAAATGGCTCATAAAACTTGCTTTTCTCTGCGATACCACTGCAAAACTCAACGACTTAAACCTAAAACTACAAGGAAAGAATAAAGGTTTAGCAGACATGATGAGTGCGATTAAAACTTTCAAGGAAATGATAAAAAAGTATGCTTCTCAATTAATAAACATGAATTAAAAAACTTCTCAATTAAAAAACACAAACTTCAAAAACATAGAGGAAGAGTGCATCCATAATCCAAGCCGAGACTTCGAAGATTTTACCGAACACTTAGATGATTTGTTTAAAGCATTTGAAAGAAGATTCGCTGACTTAATGACTTCGGTTGGAAGAAATACACAATTTTATGATATTTATACTTAATGAAAATGTCAACATTGATGGAGTATCAGAAAAAATAGGACATTTAATAGATACAACATCAGTCACGGTCGAGTAAGTAATTATTAAATTAAGACGCGATATATTTCTCAAATCCAGAGCATCTAGCTATACTGATTTTTGAAAATTAATTTCTGAGGAAACATTTCCAAATACTTACAAATTGATTTTGTATTTCAAATCATACTTAGGATCGACGTATCTTTGCGAATCTGCTTTTTTAACCATGAGCGCCATAAAAACCAAACATTGGTCGATTTTAACAGATGAACATTTAATTTCGTATTTACGCCTTTCAATACACTCATACCAGCCATAATATGATAAAATTGTTGCAGATATACATTGCCAAATTTCATCTAAACGATTTGAATACGATGGTCAATTTTTGATTTATCAATACTTTCATTATTTTCGTCAGCAAATTTTCATTTTATTAATATTAATATTAAGTTTTCTTTATAAAAATAAGATAATTTAGTATTTTTTCTTGTTATCGAAAATAAATATATAAACATATACGTTACGTTAATTTAGCTCTGCCAATGGAGGACCACCTATTATTTTTTAAATGTAGAGTAGACCACGGATCTTACTTAAAAGTTTTCAATAAATGTATTATATTTCACTTAAGGCATTTTGAACATGCGTAATTGACTGTCTAATAAACAGAGTCTATTGTAAACATTTTAATCACCGTATTATTTGTCTTACTAAACCAATTATATAGAGAGCTGCATTCCCAAGGAATAAAATCCAGAAAAATCCCAAGCATATATCTTAAAAAAATATATGCCGAAGGCAGAAACTAAACATTCCGTTCCCATTATTCGATTGTAGCTGATATTTATGGACCCTTCCTTCAGAATATTCCTTTTCTAACACTAGGCCTCTGTGTAACTTTATTACGAATATTCAAGTTGTACAAGTTATATATTTAGTAATCAATGAATTATTAAATCATTTCATAAAGTTTATATTTCATAAGTTATACATGCTACGAATAGAAACTTGTCAATGTTAAGTAATTTTGGGAAAATTATTTAAGGAAACTATAATTTATGCATACATAATCAATGAATTATTGAAGTTATTTTATTAGACACTACTTCCATTTCTTTCTTGCATGGTATAATTTATAAGTTATATAATTAACGAAAATAAGCCTATTGTGAGTGTTGATTAATTTTAGAGAAACAATCATTAGTCCCATGCAAAATTAATTCAGCAATTAATGAAACTATTTTCATTCTAGTTGATTGAATAATTGCGTTTAATATATGATGAGAATTTTATTTTTTCATAAAATGAAGCAAATAAAATATAAAATGAAACACAATCTTGAGAATTGAAATTGTCTTGCATTGAAATTGTCGTGATAGAAGCCATAATCCATATTTTGCAGCTTCAAATAATTTTATATCTGCGTAAAATTAAATTGAAGCTGAAAAAAATTCAACTTAAAGGGACATTTACATATGGTTTAAGGGCTAAAATTTCGATTTCAGTTTAAGCATTAAAGATATCTGATGTGCATTTAACAGTTGATTTGAAATATTTCCTTATCTATTGTTAAACTGTTACATTATGAAGAATAAATTAATTAATTAATGTAAACTAATAGATATTATATAAAATATTTCAATCAAAAAATGAATGTTGAACAATAAAAATTTTTAAAAGTAACTTTATTTTTTACTTTAATAAATATAAATATAAACATTGGTTTTAATTTGACAGCTTACACAAAAAGAACTTTTAATTTATTCAATTGACATCATTATAATAATTATAAATTGTTTTCAGCAAATAAATCAAGGATGCATTTCTTTAAACAATCTAATTTAATCTAATCAAATCTAAAAATATAATCAGAAGTTACACAGAAAATTTGTGCTAATAGAATTAATTGTGGGTGCAATTAATCTTACTCTTCTTCAATTTAAATTTCATGATTTGAAAAATAAAATGCGGATAGGATTATTTTTTATTAATACCTTTCAGTATCTTAAGCAAACAGAATTCATAAGGTTTCATTATAACAATTATATTGTTTTCATACCTAAATACAAATGTAATATCCTAATAATTTTGAAACTTTTTTGCATAGGATTTATTGTAAATTATTATTAATATATCATAATGAAGATAAAAAAAGAGTACTATGTGGGGTAATAAACACTATCAACATATTGAACTGCAATTAACTGCTAAAATTTATTATTAGATCATTTTCATTTGCTACTGTCATTTTTACAAAAAAATTATCATTATCATAAAAAGTTTTCATGTTTTATTTTTTGCACCACATTTTTTTACACATCAAAATAATATTCATGTATTTATTTTCTATTCCATAAAAATATATGCTATGATCTGGAGATGCGTAATAAATGTTGACTTGTTTCAACGCTAGCTGTTCATTCATGCTTGTTTCAGCATCAAAGTGTGAAGAGCAAAATTTCCCTGAATATATTTACTTCGGAGGAGCTAATGGCCGTGTCATGGTCAGCGCTGATTCTCATTTGGTTCACTAAAAGACAATATTACGGGGTTTAATTCTTCGTAATGGAAACATAAATCTAGTTAACAGAGAATCTGGTGGCGCATTTAGTTGAGAGGAAAGCAATCTAAATTAGAGTTACAGAGCATTTGATAGTTTAGTAAGGTTGAGAACAGAGAAATCCTCTGAGAACTCTTTCCAGATGAGCTCAACTAAGCTGAAAACTCATTAAGACTCTATTTGTTATTTATAAAATGAATCTAATAAAATGCATAAGCGTTTACGATTAATCTTCGACTTGTAGAGTTAATATGTCACTTTTCATTATTTCTGCTTCCAGTTTATTATCCGTATAAAAATAATGGATTAATTTTAAGGACTTTCTGTTGTATCCATTTGAATTAAACTAACACTGAAACAACATTAAATTCACTGTTTTATGCTTTTTACTATTGCAACACACTTGAAATTGCTACCTTCAAAGAAAACCAAAGATATATTATACTAAATTACTTTAATTTTCCTTTTGTTAGCATTTCCTCTCATCGTGCGTATATTATTTCAATGAGCGAAATTAATAATTTATGCCGAATGTTTTTTTATAAAAATTATGAGGTTGCATTTGTTAAAACCTGGAAACAAATTCGGTTAATTTGCTATATCATATGTTTAAATATATTTAAATGTAGGTAATGTTATAGTAATAGAAATAATATCCTAATTTATAAAATATTCATGCTAAATGAAATTATTTGATAGAATACAATTGTTATTTTGTAAGCTTTTTAAAAATATGAATGTTCGAAACTGCAGATAAAAGCCTGATTTAATGCCAATGGTGAGCTATTTTTTATTAAGTTTTTCTTAAAATATTTAAATTTTTTACATAAGTAACATAAAAGCGTTTATTGTAAGTTATAAATCTAAACTGCATTTTATCATCCTTTTCCCTCACAAAAATTGCCGTGCATTAATTAAAAAATCAATTATACAATTGGAAAATTATGATTGTAATTAATTATTTCCTTTTAAATATATTCAATTGTATTCCATCAGGTTTATTTAAATTTTTAAGACGTATTTGAAAAATATGCATTTTGCTGATAAATGATTTGAATCTTCCCCATAATTATAAATAATTAACATTAAGCCTAACTTTTATTTCAATGCATTGGTACAATATTAGACTCTATGTAACTTATTTTGTTCTTAATTTGTTTGCTAATTTTAATATCATATGAAGAACAATATTTCGTCAGAATACAAATACACATTACTTATGTATCTTGTGAAATTTAAGACTTCTTTTATACAAAATAAAATTGGAATATACATAAAACTATAGATTTGACTCATTTTTATAATGAAACTCATTTGTAATTTTTATATTTAGTTAGTCATACATAAAATAAACTTTTACCAATTTCAGCATTTTCATAATTTCATAAATTAAAATTCTTTTATAGATCTAATCGATATACGTCTTGTTGTATCAAATTGAAAAATGTCAATAAAATTGCTAGTTTATTTCCTGTATAATAAATCATGTGAGAAAAACTGTATTTTAGGAACATTGCAACATCTTTGAAAGTAAAATGCTTCGTTCTTTTCCTTGCAAAATACTTGATTGCATGCAAATTAAAATTTAAGGTGAATAAATAATTTTCATAAAATTCACCAGAATGAAATGAGCACTGAAGATATTTTGGTTTTAAAGGTTGACAATTGTTTTCAGTTGACAACTTCTACCAGTTAATTGAAAACCAAGCTTCAAAAATTCTGTTAACTGAGACCGAAACATGATATCGAAATGAAAATTGGGAATTTTTTTTTTTTAAAAATGAAATATTACTTCTTCGAAGAACGATAGTGATTCATTCTGTTGTGTTAAAAACCCTGCCATATAATGATGAAAAAGTTATATTAAAATTATTGAAATTTACCGAAAAATTATATGAATTACTTTATGGAAAAACTATATGAACTGTTTTATGAATTACTAAAATTTTCAAAGGTTTCTTGAAAAAATATTCATATTTCACATATTTTTCATAAAAAATGTAAGCTCAAATTAAAGTTGTAATACTGTCATTTCAATATTTCAATTAATAATATCATAACAGATTCACATATTTTTATAACAGTTTCCTAAATATTGATATGTATCATAATATTTTAAAAATCTAACATACTATCTAACTCGCGTACATATCAATTAATATAATTGAATGTGCTTAAGAAATGCATAAACATTGCTTTATATGCATTGCCATCATTGAATATCAATTAAAACGTTATATTATTTTCATAGAAAAGACTAAGGTGTGTTAAAATAATAAGTCTGTCAAATTTAGGATTCAGTGCAAAACCCATCTTATGGGGAAAATATTACTTTTATAGGAATGAATCCACATTTATGTATTCACAATTAATTTATGTTTACTAATAACACTTTTACACACATATGTCTAAACATAAATTAGAAACATATGTTCAGTGTACTTAGAACAATGTATCATTAAGAAGTATTTAGAAAATATGAGGAATATATATTTATTTAAGCTCTTAACATAACGAATGTCAGATAATTTAATTTGGCACAAAACAGTGTTATTATCAATGTTAAAGCAGATGAATTTGAGGCTTATAGTGTGAGAATATCACTTTTCAAGGCATGAGGTTCCGCGTTCAATCCTAGACATTGTTGAGCAAGGGTGGATGAATGTTGCATTTGAGTTGTTCACGATTGTTGAGGTAGGGTAGGAGCTTGTGAATATTTCAGATTTCTTCTCAAGGAATACGTGTTGCTGCCCACAGACTATATGAAATCATTATGCGAACAATTTTAATCTTTTTTATTCAGAAAAAAAAATAATATTATTTTCAACATAAAAATGATTAAAATTGTTTCGAGATGAAGTTTACAAAGCTCTGCACATTAGATTACAAATAGTGTGTTTTGTATAATTTCATCCAATATCTAGGATTCAAATTAAATAATTTTTTTGATAAACATTACTTTATATACATTGGCATCAACTTTCCTCTTGCAAATCTATGTTTTAGAGTTAGCATTGTTTATTCTAAAAAAATCAAGAAAACTTATTACTGCAATTTATTAAAACCACACGAAGCAAAATTCGAATTAATTTCCAAAACATTAAAAATGTTATAATTTTGAATATCTCAGCTTATACCTGAATAACTTAAAATTAACATTGAATATAAAAAAAATTAAGTTTAAGATAATTGAATAAATGCCTAATGTGACAAAATATTTCCCTCTTTTATAAATGAGATAATTATTAATTTTATAACAATTATGATAATATGAATTGTATGCAGTAAATAAAATAGGTAATAAATACCTTTTATATTAAATACATTTTTATTTGGAAATTACTTTTAATGACTCCTTATTCATAAAGTATAGTAATTACATAAAATAGTAGTTAATCATAAAATGCATAACCTATATAAAATATAAAATATTACGATATAATAACATGAAAAATCAATATTTATATGAAAAAAAATTTATTGCCATTAGTAGTAACATTTTTAAAGAAACCGATGTTATTGTAAAGTAGATTTAATGAAATAAGTTATTTTATTAAAGATATATATATTATTATGAATTTATATTTAGAAATTATTACATGAAATATTTACTAAAAATTAAATTATATAACTGCGATTTAGTAAAATAAAAAATATGAATTTGTGTTGACAGACGTGAATTTTAGCAATCTTACTCGTAATTATTGCATTTTCTTAATTCTTAAGCTTTTAAAATTATTCGGAATTTTCTAACAATAAACTTGAATATAAATTCATTTTTTCAGAAAAATCCAGTAAAATATTTTAAACGCATATTCTTTTATTGCTACTAATAAGCGGTTTTTGTGACATTCGTAATGAATTCAAAATATAATAAGCTAATATATGCGATTCTAATATACATAGAAATTCATTACAATAATTTGTGATTTTTTAAATATTCCTTGCTACCTGTGATTAATTATCTAGATTATAATTTGTTTCTCTCAAGTAAATGATTTTAAAATTATAAGGAAATTTTTTTCCTGTACATCGAAATGCTAATATATTTCATTTTTTTTTATTTTAAAAAAATCTTGCAAAGAATTGTTTTTCTCATTCGTTGTAAGAATTTTCTTTCCATTTGCTTAAATTTTTTTCTTATCCCATATTCAATTAAAGCTTATTCGGATTGTAACTACATTTCCTTGGATCCACCTGCAACGAATATTCATTAACTAATTGTATCCCGTCTCTATTACTTTTCTTGCAATATTTTTCAAACCTGCTACTCTTATGATAGAAAATTTTATATATATATATATTTTAGGGAAAAAAAACCAAATTTATTACAAAATTATTAAAGAAAATGTCTTTTTAACCCTACGGTTAAAATATGAAGCTCTCTCTTCTTAATTTAATAGTTATTCTCTTACACTCCTTTTCTTTTAATTTCAGGACTATGAATTGCACGTCAGAAATTTTCTTTCAAACTAGAATCAAGTTTTTGTTCAAATAGGGAAGATATACGATATCTTCTAGGATTCAGAACTTGTCAACTTTTCTTTTACCAACGCCTTTTGACATGACTACAGGAAAAAAGCTTTTAAATAGAATTTATAAATTTTGAAAGAGCATTTTTCCAAACAAGTTTTATCTTTGATGGTAGAAGAGGAAACAAATTGAAATTAAAATAAATGTTTTTAATAGTCTCATGTGTAAGTTGTTAAACTAAAAATTCAAGGGAAAAATATCTCTGAAAAAAAATCTTCCCTTTTAAAATCACAAATTTAAAATATTTTTGAATTTCTAAATTATGTATAGCAGGATATTGAGGTAAAAATTTATTTTTGTTCAGAATATAAATTATTTTTATTTTGAATAAGAAAGTAAAATGATGTCAATTGCATTTGTTTTATTTTATTAAAATTAAAATACCTTTTTTTCCACTGTAAATTATTTGTAGTTTCTAATGAAGAATTCTAAGACAAAATTCAAAAATAAGTCTGATAAATTTAAGGATTTAAGTCTGAAAAGTTATAAAATTCTTAAGTAATAGGTAAATTTCTGTTAGTTTTTCAAAGAAATGCTAATTGTGGAGATTTCCATATCATTATATCTAAAATAATGTAATTATTCCATTACTCTTATTTCTAAAAGAAAGACCTCACCCAAGAAAATATCTGCTCATAGAAAACAGACGAGATGAATTAAAGTTATTAAAAATGCTACTTTAGCTTTAACTTCACGTTCAACTATATGAATAAAAAAACCATAATTACTATAAAATCGCAATCCGTCTTGATCCATGTTTTGATAATTCCCATATGAATAAAAAATGCATAAAATGGAAAAGCAATTCAAAAATGAAAAATTATTTAAAATGTTTAAAATACACTTCGATACATGTACACTTAGATGCCAACATTCTAGAAATAATTACATATAATATACATATTATAATATATATCTCTCTGACAAGATATTTTATAGAATTAAAATCAACAATTTTAAATTTACTTTTTATTACACAAATTTTGCAGGAAAAATTGCACTAAGTGAATCCTGCAAAAATCTGATTCTTTACGATATGTAAGAAGTGTTTCAATTATGAACTTGATGGTGAACCATTTACCATAGGATTAAATATATTACTTATTATTTTTAAATATTAAATCATCTGTCAATAAATCAATGATCTGTTTTAGAAAAGGAAGATAAAGATTGAAATTAAATGTTAGAATAACTGATAAAAACTAAATAATACTCACCAAAGAAAATTATAATGAATTTTCTTTAATAAAATATTTATTATTAAAAAAAAATGTTTTATCAATATCACTCTTATACGTTTTTAACTTTGATCGAATATTTTAAACAATATTTAAAAATTTCTTTTTCATGTGTTAGAATTTTTTCAAAAATTGCCATTATAATGAAAATCAAAACTACTGTCTTAGATATATTATTAAACGAGTAATAAATATAAACTTTAATCATCTTGAAAACCCAGTCATTATTTTAATATTAGTATGACTGATCATATTGCGCTTAAGAAATATCATGACAATTGAACGGCTTAGTTTTTAAGCACGTATAATCCAGGATTCCAAATTCTGAATTTTTTTGGCCATGAAGAAATGCTATCAAGATGGCGTATTGTAACGTGCGTGATGACGTATATAATAGTATTGCCAAAGATGAATTTTCTGCAAAGTTTTCATATTTCTCCGTATTTTTAACGTAATATAAACTAGGTTACCAGATACATAAAAAATCCACGAAAACGTCACCAAACTCAGAATTTGACATCCTAGATTATAAGGCATCTGTGCCGGTTTTTATTCCTAGAAATGAAAAGAATTCTTTAAAGTTATATCATTTTAATTTCAACCACTTAATAAAATGCTTATAAAATAATAAAAATCTTGGAAAACAATTTAAGCTTTTTATTTATTACTTCTATAGTTAAATTAATAATTAAATTTTATATCTGTAAAACTTCTTTCTATTGCATTTTATAAGCTATGCTTTTGTTTCATTACATTCATGTGGGTGTTATATGCACTTCTCCAGAGATCATTTCAAGTACCTGTGCATTCAAAATTGTTGGTACATGCTCTATGTTGAATCATAAAGAGGTTTAAGAAGAACAGTTTGGATGTCGAATGAAACACAATAATAAATTAATTGTCCAGTGAGTGAACTAGGAAACAATTTTTATAAATATCTCAGTAGATATTAACTTAAATATACTTAATATTTTCAATTGTCAGAATATTAATCTTCATCTTGCTTGAATCTTTGAATACATTTCCTGAAAAATTCTTTGAAGTCTATATTTCTCATCCAATTTATAAACTGCAATGGAATACTACAAGTGTACATCAACGAACATTTGTAGAAACGCAACATTGTTGAAAATTTAACTTTTAAAGATGGAAACGCTGTTGGTCGTTTTTTAGAAACAATGGTACATCAAATCTGTAGTATCATCTTAGCATTCATTTTTGCTGCACATGGAGTTATTCACATCTATGGTGAAGTTAAAAAAAAACTTCACGTTGCTTTTATAGATTACTCTAGTACTATGTCTTTTATGTCGGGGAATTCCTGTAGTCATTAACAATTAAATAGATAACATTTGGAAAAATGTAATTTAAGCCAGTAACAGTATTAGGTTTACTCAAAGTTTTGGACAGTTGTGGTTTGCAATTAAACTTAACATCATCATTTTCCCTACTTACGAGATTAATACCTACGCAATATTTAGATATTTGTAATAATATCCCAGATTTAAACTTAGCTATCAAAACTGAAGTTTTATAAAAATTGTAAATTCCTTAATAAAATTCGGTATTTGTCTAATACTTCAAAAAAGAGAAAGTTTAAGCTACAAACAAATGATTTCTTTACTAATTTTATCTATATCTCTTTTAATTTATTTGAATTTTTCTTTTATTATCTAATACATTATTCATATGAATAATACTGACACATTTATATACCATATTATGAATTTTTATTAACGTTTCAGTCATTTATACACATATGTAATATGTATATGAATAATTGAAATGTTAAAGAAGATACACATGTAATAAAATTACGATATATAGATATTAATAAAAATTTAATCAAAAGATTTTCCTTTTCTTATTTAAATATTTTTTATAATGCCAGGGATGTTAAAGTTAAAAGAATATCATTGATTTTCATAAATGACTATTTTTGTTAGAGTTGCAGATGTTTTTAAAACTCTATTTTTGTTTGATCCTTAAATTATCAACTCATAATTGTTATGAATCATATTATTTTCAACTACACAAAATTTTATTTGAAAATTATTAATTACTGAGAATTTTTAATATGAATATTAATGTTCGACAGAGAGGAAGAAAGATTAAAAAAAAAACATAATTGTTTAAATATACATTAAACTAAATACATGTCAATTTAGATTATAAACATGACTAGAAACAGTAATATGTTTGTTTGTAATGTTTTTCTAAAAGATGAATGTAATGTTTTACTAAAACATATTATTAAAATTTTTAAAAGGAAGACATTTGAGACAACTCTCATTTGAATACAAATTAACATAAATAAAAAATACATTTTTATTTCATTTTATGTTAATAGTTTTTTTAACAACATAAATCAAATTTCCTTCTGAAAAAATGTTGAGATATATAAAAGATTTTTTTTCTCTGTATTCCTTTTTACTATGTGTGTGCAAAAATTTTATTCAGGAACTTTTCATGTTTTGATGAATGCTTTGAGGTACCAAAATTTTTGAATTATGTTTTCAAAAATAAAATTTATTCTGATTTTTCGATTGATGAAGCAAATGAGATGTTAAAAAAATCGAAAAAAATATTGTGATAAAATAGTTTTTCTATGTAGCCAGGTTTTTTTGTAAAACTTATTTTATGAAGATAAAAAAAGGGTTTGAGTGATTATATTTTAATGAGATATTTTAGCATATAAGCTAATATTCTGAAACTTAGGTTAAGAATATTGAATTTCTTTACAATTTAAAAATAATCTCGTAACTTTGTCTTCAGTCAATGAATATGACATACTTTTCTAAGAATTTTAATTCAATATTAAATCTTTCCTTGAAATATAAATGAATTTCAAAAAGAGAAAAATTTTTTACTTCGAAACTAATGTCCAAATAATTGGAATATAAAATTCTCGTTAGATTCATTCTTACTTTTTTTCGCAGTTTTTACAATATTAAATTCTTCAAAGAAGGGAGCAAATAATTATTTGCTGCTCAGCTATTTTAGAGTTTTTATATTTTTTTCAGATTTTCAGTAGTTATAGGCTGAATTACTCGCATAAATGTTCTTTTTTTAAATGTATGATGTTTTTGGTTGTTAATAAGAAATCTTAATTTGAATTTTTAATCATTCTATTTTAATTTTAATAGTATTTCATTAGTTAAATTATTCTATTCATTACCATTAGAAGTTAATATATTTATTAGATGAATAATTATACTTCTTTTGTTCTCTGAAGTGCTATGGAGCTACTTTTAAGCAATAATATTACACTAAACTAGCGTAGCTAACAATCTAAATGATTTGAACAATTGGAAACAAATTAAACATGATTATGTAAATAATTTACATAATTTTATTCATGTATGTATTTAAATGATAAACGTAGAAACAATTTTGAGCTAATTTGTTTAAAAATAATATTGGTATCAAAATAAAATTAAAGCGTTAAATTCACATTGCTAATATAAAAAGATGCAAAATTTGATTGTATAATACAAAATAAACAAATTGATAACTACGACGACTTAATACTTTTTCATACATTGACTAATAAAAACTAATTATATTTTGAACAACATGTGATAAATAATTGATGTTATTATAAAATTGTGTAAAGCTTTTGATAAAAAAAACTAAATGTAAAGTGTTTGATAAAAATTAAAATGTGCCAAAAGTTTTTTTTTTATTTCTCTAGAAGTTAGACATCAATGACCAACCATGAGAAAATTGAATTTAAATTAAAAAAGATTACTATTATCCATCAGAAAAAGAAAAAAGATCATTTTTTGAACATTGAGAAATATATTTGAATTTTATTATGTAGATCAATTAAAGATTGTCCTTTATCATAATTTTAGGAATCAGATATCATACCATTATATATATATATATATATATATATATATATATATATATATATATATATATATATATATATATATATATATATATATATATATATATATATATATATATATATATATATATATATATATATATATATATATATATATATATATATATATATATATATATATATATATATATATATATATATATATATATATGTATATATATATATATATATATATATATATATATATATATATATATATATATATATATATATATATACATACACACACAACTTGTAGTTGTATCCATATCAAATGAGACGATTGCTAGCAGATGCCATAACGCAAATATGCAAACATTACAAAACCATGACACGTGATTTTTTTGGACGAGTTTCAGCGTACATTGTGTTTTTTTTTACCGTGTTGAAAATGTCGAATTTTATGCTTCCAACCACGATTTGTGGACAGCATTAATTTTTTGTTACTATCTGAATAAAAATGCTGCCGAATCGCATCAAATCCTTGTAGAAGCATACGGTGGCAATGCTCTGAGCCATGCACAATGCTACATGTGGTTTGAAAAGTTTCAAAATGGTGATTTTGATGTGAGAAACGAGGAGCGTAGCAGACCAGCAAAAAATTTGAAGATGCTAAATTGCAAACATTACTTGATAAAAATGATGGCCAAACGCAAGAACATCTTGCAGAACAATTGAATGTTGGCCAGAACACTGTTTCCCGTAATCTCAAAGCAATGGGCAAGATAATTAAAATCGGTAAATAGGTACCAGACGATTTAACGAACTGTCAGCAGGAAAACCGAAAACTCATTTGCGAAATATTGCTTGCCTGTTACAAATGCAAGTCGTATCTCCATCGTATTGTGACTGGCGATGAAAAATGAATTTGTTTTGAGATTCCCAAACGTAATCGATCATATGTTGACCTCGAACAGCCATCCAAATTGACCACAAGACCGAATCGCTTCAGTCGAAAGACAATGTTGTGTATTTCCTGGGATCCGGAGCGACCAATCTATTATGAGTTTCTCAGATCTAGCGAAACCGTTAATACTGATTTCTACAAGCTACAATTATTTGAGTTGAACGATGCTATTTTCAAGAAACGCAAGCAATACAAGAAACGGCAGAATCAAGGGATTTTTTTGATGACAACGCACCTAATTACCGTGCTAAAATGATCAAGAACATCCTTAAGACGCTCGGATAGGAGCTCTTAGCGCATGCGGCCTATTCTCCTGACTTAGCTCCAGCCGATTACCACCTATATGCATCATTTCAATACGCATTGGCTGACTAGCGCTTCACTTCATAAGTGAACGTCAAATCTTGGCGTTAATGAATGGCTGGTCTCCAAAGACCGATTATATTTTTGGCGTGGTATTTACAAATTAGCCGAAAGATGAGGAAAATGTGTAGCTAGCGATGGATTTTACTTCAAATAAAGAAATATTAACAGTTTTTGCAAATTTATTGCGATTTTTTTTAAAAACAATCGTTTCATTTCATTTGCATACACCTAGTGTGTGTATATATGTATATATATATATATATATATATATATATATATATATATGAAGATCGATATATAATGTAAATTTGTAAATTATATTATTTTGTATCTTGTTACTGTTTCTAAAAATTAAAGATGATGCATGGTTAAATAATCAAAATATTTTATAGTTGCTCTTGATTTCGAAATATAATATATGATATTAGACAAAAGAAAAAATTCAATTTTAACTATTATCCGGTAATAGTCGTATTTATGTATTGTCAGCATTTATTTGTGTGCTACAAATTTAATGAAATGCAAAAGAAAAGCAAAAGCATTCCAAATATAGAAAACATCTAAATAACTCTAGTAATTTTCGATTTAATAGCATATCGAAAACTTCTTATAAATAATATTGTAGCGAAAGTTATTTCTCTCGATAAAGGACTTTGTAGCTCAGACTGTAAAGCAGCGGACTCTTGAGACAGAGGTTGCGGGTACAAAAGCAAACCAGGCAAGTCGCCTGCAAATTTATTTCTATTTGCTTTATTAATTTAAGTTAATTATGCAATTAGCATTTGCAATTTAGTTTGTAATTACTGCAACTAGCATTTGGTGATGAATCTCCAGCTCGTTCTATGCATTCAGATGGTTTATAGAATTTTGAAAAGATCGCAATTTTCTTCAGGATGAAGAACACACAGAAAGGCCGCGATCGGCAGTAAACCCAGATAATGTGTCTGCCATACGAAAACTGTTAATGGATGATAATCGCTGTACCTATCAAATGATACAGAAGGAACGTAACACTGGATCCGCAGCCATATACAAAATCATTCATGAAGATTTGCATAGGCAAAAAGTTGTTTGCCGTTGGGTTCCCCATACTCTAACTGAGCACCAAAAAGAGGAGCGTGTCAGAATCAGAAAAGAAACTCTTAAATTGTTAAACGGTGGTGGCCACCGTATCATTTCTAAAATTGCAACAGGTGATGAAACGTACATACCGTTGTTTGACATTACAACACGTCAAGGAAGCAAATTATAGGTCTTCGAAGATGATCCCACGCCGACAATGGTGAAAAAACAACGCGCATTGAAAAAAGTGATGTATGCCGTTTTCTTCAGAAGTACGGAATTGGTCAAAGCCATCAAGGTGGAAGGACAGAAGACAGTAACAACAAATTGGTATACAACTAAATGCCTTCCAGAAATTCTACAAGAACTGAATGTTAGGGAACTAATACTTCACAATGACAATGCATCTTCACAGACAGCCGTAGTAACAGTTGAGTTTTTTAAACAAAAACAAATTAAAGTGATCGAACATCGACCGTATTCATCTGATCTAGCTATGTGTGCGACTTTTGCTTATTCTTTAATCTAAAAAAGAATTTACTTGGATGTCGTTTTCATTCAGAAGAGATTGATGTGGCTATAAATGCATTTTTTCATCTGTTCCAAGAAGTGAAATGCTTGAGGCATTTAATCTGTGGAAAATTCGTCTACAAAAGTGCATTGATGCTGGAGAAGACTACTTTGAACATAATAAGATTTTGTAAGTATAACTTTAAAAACCTAGTTATATCTTAAAAATTTCAGAGTGACCCTCGTACAACGGAAGAGCCGATGTATTCGAGGTCTCGCACCGGAATTTGGTCGCCTATCGGATTCGGCAAGACAATTAAGGACGATTGCTGAATGAGAGGAAAATGATCAGAAGCTCTCATTTGGAGCCAGCTCTGGTCTGAGTACAATAGCAACAGTTCCAATTTTGACCTACCAGCTACTCAGAAGTCCCGGTATATTCTCTGGGGACAACCAAGAAGACTCCAACCGGTTGCTTAAGGATTTTGATAGAATAGTGAATTATAATCACTGGGATGACCAAATGTGTCTAGCCAATGTCATCTTTATCTTACTGGAACAATGTGTCAATAGTTCGATAACAATGAAGACACCTTCACTGACTGGACTGTCTTTCGAATCTCTTTGATTAACACCTTTTACAATGCAGCTGATATAAGACACCAAGCTGAAAAACTGTTCTTTACCCGTGCACAACAAATTGGTGAGACATCTGAATTTTACATTCAAGATGTACTTTCCCTGTACCGGAAACTTAACCCCTCTATGTCTGAAGACAAGAAAGAGGCTCATCTCATGAAGGGTATTGCAGAGGACCTTTACCAGATTTTGTCATCTCAAGAATATGAGACCACCGACGCTCTTGTAAAACGATGCCTTAATATAGAGAGCCTTCGATAAAGACGTATCTTTCGACCACGATTTCAGAGGCTACCTAATGTCTCCGCAGTGTCTTCCGAAACAGATGCCACTGATCTCAGGTCATTAGTTCGTGCAATTGGCAAAGAAGCGCTTTAAAACATCATGCCTGAAATACAGGGCTACACAGGCAATGAAGCTGGTCCACCACGTGACATTGCCTCTGTGGTGAAGGAAAAGGTCATGGAGGTTTTAGCACCACTTACGGGTTCAAGGAGAGATAAAACCATTCCAACCAGGCCGCAGCCAAGACATGAAACCACCAACAGACCCACTCCTTAACACAGAACAGACTTGTGGAGGACTGACAATAGTGTGGCCCTTTGCTTCCATTGCGGGAGACTAGGGCATGTGCTAAACAGAGTATGTGCTAAGGTATTGTCTAACGGAAATGTGCTAAGGTATTGTCGGGAGAGACACCTAATATTTGAAAATTCACGAGCTAGTAGGAATATCAACTCTCGAGGAGAAATGTACACCGACTCTTTTGGTAGCTTCGACAATAATTATTCTCATCTTACTTCTTACAGAATTAGGATAAATTCAACTTACCCACAACGTTCCCTCAACCGCCGAGAGGTGCAGTTACCAGTACGCCGTTCCAGTCTTTCTCCACGCCAACTCAATGAGGAAAACTAACTCGGGCGACCTGTGCAGGAGGTAAGGCCGCTGTAGAAGAAAATCCTCCGACATACACCACAGTCGAGTTAAAAGAGAACACCACCTATATCACCACGAATGGACAGAGTATAAAGGTTCTCGTAGATTCTGGTGCCGATTATTCTGTCATATCCGAAGAATTACAGTGACAATTAAATACTCCTATGTTTATCGAAAACGGACCTATATTGAAAACTGCTTGTGGTAAAACTGTAGACGCCTCTGGACGCTGTGTATTAAAAATGGACTTGAACGGGACTGTGAAGCCGTTTGAATTTCTCGTTTTTCCACAGTGTAGTCATCAAATGAATGATACTTGGCTGGGACTTTTTCCGTGCCGCCGATGCCGTTTCCGATTGTGGAAATCAAGAGATACAACTTTCCGAAAACCTTCCATGCCACTCAGTCTCAAACGAATCAAAAGTTCGCTATCTCAAATCGTTCGTTAAGTGCCACATCGGATTACTTAATTGAAGCTAACTCAACAAGACACCGTGGGATTTAGCCCATTCTTTCTCGTTCATGGCACAGATATGCAGAATCCTCTTGACGTAATTTTCCCATCTAATCCGAAATTTCTGACGAAAGTTATGTGCATCATCTGATTACCAAGGCTGAGGAGGCTAGACAAGTAGCAAAATTCCATATCCGCAAAACGCAAACTGCAGACAAACGTTGATATGACGAGAGGCATCGACCTATCAGCTACAATATCGGGGATTTAGTATGGGTCTATACCTCGGTACGAAAAGTGGGAGAATCCGAAAAGCTGCTGAGATGTTACTTCGGACTTTATCGAGTAACACGACGAATTGCTAAAGTAACATATGCAGTAGAAAGTGTGGAACGAAACAGAGGGCATCGAAATTCACAAGACGTCGTGCATGTACTAAGGTTAAAACCTTATCTTGATCCAAAAGGACAATTCGATCATGAAGAGATGCCTACTTTCAGGAGACTTGTTACAAGGAGACAAACCAGATTGCAGCGGGACGATGCTTCCTCCTAGAGGGGTGAAATGTAGCGAAAACTATTCCTCTCAATCTTCTTGGCTCAGTCGGTAAAGCAGCGGACTCCTGAGCCAGAGGTTGCTGATACAAAAGCAAGCGAGACAAGTCGCCTGCAAATTTATTTCTATTTGCTTTATTAATTTAATTATGCAAATTCATGTAAATGTCAGTTCCCAATTTTCTGTGGGCCTTCCAAAACTGTATATAAGTAGCGATTGATTGAGAAATAATAAACATTTTGATTTAATCTTGAGCGCTTTCGTTTCAATTGGCTTTACTACGTTCACTTCATCTACGCGACAATATTTTAAAATTTATATTCATTATGTCAAATAAAAATTTTTTTTATCGAAACTTATTTGATTTTATATTTAGATAAATTTTAAGTTTTTATGTACAATAAATTTTAAAGAAGAAAGTCGAAATTGGGAAAGTAAAATTGAAACACGGTTGTTTAGCTTGTAGGCAAGCATCTCCGTGTGAAAAAATATAAGAAAAATATTGTTTCTATGCAATATTGAAATAGTTATTCAAGCAAGGATTCAAATAAATCTCTAATGCAACTAAAAAAATTTAATAATATTTTAGAATAAAATCTTATATTACATCATAATATAAATATAAGCATGTAATATATCTGAAATTGTACATAATTATCCGCATAACTTGAATAATTAATACAATATCTACGAGCTGCAAATTTGCTTCACATAAATCATCTCAATCACAAAAATATATGCTAATAATATGTAAGCATTGTCATACATTTTGCAGTTATTTAAGAGTTTTTTTTTATATTTAGAAATTAACAAAAAAATAATTTTGAAAATATGCAGGAGACCGGCACTGAAATTTTACCTCATTAACTTCTTAACGGTAACAACTAACTAAAAATAAACTAAAATTAATCTGATTTACAAAACCTTTATATAAATTACTTTATATAAACCCAATGAATAAAATATAATGTGCCTTTGTAAATTTCATAAATCTTAAAATAAAAGAAATATTCTATATAATTTAAATTAAGTATGTGCAATATTGTTAACATACTAATGTTTACATTAATGTATAAAAGTTATTTTTAGTAGATATTTCAAAATGAAAATATTATATAGTTATTGGAATTTAGTAATGAAATAAATCTATTTCAATAAAATAATAGTAATATTATTTATAAGAGATAAAATATTAAATCCAGAATAATATATATACATATTGAAATTACTTATTGAACTAATTAAGTAATTTTGTAATTTGGATGGAAATCTAGGAGTATATATTTTAGAATTTTAAGAGAATCGAGTATTTTAATCGAGCAATTATAAGAGAGGTTAATAATTAACTTCAATTACAATAAATTCAAATTTAACTAAGACCTCCTTTAAATGGTATGTGGAAGCAACACCTTTATATTTGGAAGATAGGCCATGAGACTGAGAAATTCACTGGAGTTTAAATAGTTTTCTTTTACCAAATTATATTTCATTACTCAGACCCTTACTCAATAAAGAGGCTTGAATTTAAGTAGGAAACTTTGTCATTATCAGATAAAAAAATTAGTAGATGGCCGTAATGTTTAGGTGATTCACCCGATAAAAATTTGTAGCATTGAATGCATTTAAATAAACAAATTTCAAACCTAATCTAATTCAAATTATATATATATATATATATATATATATATATATATATATATATATATATATATATATATATATATATATATATATATATATATAAATTGTACCTCAATAATCTTTCCATAGAACTAAAAGTAATATTTTATTGTTTTTATATCATTAAAATAGAAATTTACTTTGAACGTTTTAAATTGCTTACTTTTTCTATGTTTAAGGCTTTGGGCAATAGCAAAAATAGGAATTTTAGAAATTTGTTTCTCTATTGTTGGGTAATATTCACAATAATGGACAAAAGAATTTCTATAGCAAAAAATCCTGTTTTTGACGTTTCAAAAAAATAAAGTTTGATTAAATATTTTAATTGCTTGAATATTTAAGAGTAGCTTCAAATGTAAGAGATTCAAAATTTGCATTTTTATAAAACATTTAAGGGTGAAATCTAGACTAAGAATCTGTGGTATATTCTCTAAAAGTATGGGGAGTGCAGATCTAGTTTATTTGTTTTCACTGAAATTCCTGACTGAACAAATGCATTGACAATAGTAAAGTAACATCTGAATCTGGATTCTAGATAAAAACATTTTAAACAGGAAATAAAGAGTACTGCGTGGTTTTCTAGAGAATATCTCCACATTCCTGACAAAACTGTATGTGAAGGTTAAAAAGTCTTTGTTTTAAACTTTACAGCAAAAGAATATTCTTATTTATATAGAAGAAAAGATGTAAATATGTAGAGAAATAATAATATTAAAAACAATGTAAAACATAATTGTGATATTTTCCTTTTGATTTTGCTGTAAGTGTAAATTTTAATTATTTTAATTAATTATTAGTTGTACATACTATTCTGAAGCAAAAATATTTATTGTTGAAACACAATTAAAAACGAAAAAAAATTATAGTTCTTAGTTTTAAATAGTTAACTAAATAAACAATTTAAAATCTGACAGCTAATCATGCCTTAAAATGTATATTATCATCAATTATCCTCCCGGCTGTAAACGCAAGATTTAATGATTCGTGGGTTTCATTTCATTTTGGAAGTTTATAGTGGATCTGAATGCTCTTCACACCGTACTTCCTTCTTTTAATCAGTCTTCTTATTCGGAAAACAAAGTTGAGTAACAAATTATTGTCAAAAAAATTTACATATATGTTATTTACGCAAATATATATGTAATTGATATATTTTTCCTATTTTAAATACTAAATATGATAGTGAAAATAACCTTTTATGCAAAAAATCATTGTTCTAATATTTTACATGGTTTCTAGTTAAATAGAATTTTAAATTATATATTAATAGATTTCTGTAGGAAATATATATATATATATATATATATATATATATATATATATATATATATATATATATATATATATATATATATATATATAGAATCTGTGATTTTTTGTTTATGTAAAAATATTTAAAATTGTGTAAATATCACAAAATAATTAGTATTAAATTGATTCTATTTACTCTTGTGAATTTAATTTTAATATGATTTATTAATAACTTTAATAATTTTTAATTATTGCAAATAACTGTATATTTTGATGCGATAAATCGTTATTATTATTATTGATTCATTTGTTTTACTGATCTTCTTTATTAGTATTCATAAAAATATCAGTATTTATTAAACTAATAGTTTGAAAAAACAAAAATTCATCTATAACTATTTTTTTACATCTTTCATTATCTGTTTATAGTATTTACTGATTCATCGTAAGTAAATTCCGGAATTATATTTCGAATTCATAAAATCACTTGTGTCCTTTTTCCAATCACATATTTTAATATTATCTCCTATTACTTAATAGAACTAAAATATGACTTTTAATAACATATCATGTTAACAAAATAAAAAAAATTAAATAAATTGGTACACATGTCTATGTATCTTTTTGCACACTTAAGTGTGGTTTTAATTTCGATAATTTTTATGTGAAATTCTAATCTTTGAAAACAATCATTTTCTTAAGCTTGTAATAACTGCTCATCATCCATTAATTGATATTTGAATGAAAATTCACTTCATTAGATAAAAAAAAACCCCAATTAATAGGGATTTATTTAAATGCACTAACTGCAATACTAATCTTAATAATAAAAATCATATGCGATCAATGAATTCTAATAATATGAATGTATAAAATAGCCTAAAATTATTTTCCTATTCATGTATTAACTTTGAAATTAATCATCTTTTCTGTGATACACACTTTTATTTCCAATAAAAATCAGTTTTAATATCATCAACAGGAAATCAAAAATATTTGAAGAAATTAAAAATAGATAAATTTCATGTTATGCTATAATAATTCAATATACTCAAGAAAGAAAGAAAGTATTACATTAAATATCAAATAAATATTTTATTTAAAGTTATTGTTGTTGAAGTCGTGTGACTAGTCACACCTTGGGGACGCGCTTTCTAGAGGTTACAGGTTTCCCCGAGACTTAACGATTAAAAAATGCTTTCATACAAATTTACCTAACACAAATTTTGAAAATATTTTCTTATTTTGGGAATCCAAGAAAGCTAGAAAATGGAAAATGGTTTGGTTTAAATTCTTCTTATAATAATTTAAAAAAAAGAAAGAGAAGCAATATTTAATATCACGATTCATCCGTAAATTTAACAGTGGGCACATATTTCTCCATCATGAAATATATATATATATATAATCATTTGTAAATGTTATTTATTCATAGTATTTAACTTTCATTGATTTCTCATAGATTGTACAGACTAATTTGCATCGAAGCAAATATTCAATAGATATTCACATGAAAATTCCACTGCTTTAAAAAATAAAGGAAGCCATGAATGGTAATAATATTATATATGTATAATTATTAAGAAAGTAAAAGAGTAAATCACATGTAGTAAAAAAAATCACATGTAACAAGATATTGTGCTTTAACTTTAATTTAATTCAAAATCTTGAGAGATAAATGCTTATAGGTTCATTTTATTTTAAAATATTCATTTATCTAAAAATGCAGTTCTTATAGATTTTGTTGACAAATAACTGGAACACACTATGCCTTTTTTGTTGATGTTTTTAAAAAGGAATATATACTTCAAAGTTTTAAAGGTAAAATTTCGTAAATTTATTGAGGAAAAATTATAATAAAATCATATTTATAAATAAATTTATAAAAATTGGTAAATTCATAAAATTATGAAAAACAAGAAAACATTTTAGTAAATAGCTTTCTTGTTATTATATTGAATTGTTTTACATTTATTACTACTGCATAATTGAACTTATATAGTATCAACACAATTGAAGGTTTCGCATTTTGACAATTTAAAGATGATCGCGGATAACTTAAGTTGCTATTTTAAATGTAAAGAACATTCTATACTCTTCTTTTTACCCAAATAAAATCTTCGAAGTGTTATTTTTTACAGCAAATAAAATATTGATTTATTGTTGTAAAATGTTCAATTTCGTTAAAGCATAAATAGATTTATATAGTTTAAAATCTTTTCTAGTTTGTGGCATAAGTGACAATTACTTAGGAATGTAGTAATGTTTGGAGACTTTATCATTTTGTAATAATAAAAAAAATAATGAAGAATAATTTTAACTTATGTTCCTTCTGATTTTTCCAAATATATAGAACAAATTTAAATGTTTGAAATCAATAAAAAAATCATACAAAAATTCTTTGATTTTTTAGATATCTTATTTAATTTAAATATTATTATATGTAAAAGAAACAGATTCATTTTTGTCACAACATTCGGATAAGATAAACGTTTACTCTCGCGTTGCAAAATAATATCATAATGAGTTCTTAGGAAAATAACTAATTAATAAGTCACTAATGATTAATTAAATTATCAGTGGCACTACTAGATTTATGATTTGTGATACGAAATGAAAGCTATAAAGAGATTAGTAATTTAAAAGAGTGTTGTGTTGTTGTGACTTATCCTCCAAATGTTTGATGTAGTCAGGCAAGGTCCATAAGACTGTTGAGCTTAAAAAAAATCGAGGACCAGAAGGAGATTTAAAATAGTAAATAAACCAAACTTATTTTCATCAGAAATTGGTTAAAATCAAATAATAAGGAACAACGTAATTGAAACAATTTTAAATCTAACTTCAAAATTGAGTTTGGAATTAGCAAAATATATGAATAAATTAAAATAAGCTATTTCTAGCCACAAAAAAAACAAGGGAATTAAAGAAGAGAGAAAGAGATCTGATTGAGAGAGAGAGAGAGAGAGAGAGAGAGAGAGAGAATGAAAGTAAGAAACACAATTTTAAATTTTCTCATATAATTCACAATACTTTAAAATTCCATCAGTGTGGGGCTCAGTGGTTTATATTTAATACAGTAAATTAAGCAAATATTTGCTCTAAGAAATGCCAAAATTATATCAAATTGCGTCCTTCTAATAGAATAAACTTTCTTTAGAATAATAGAATAAAATAACAAGAAATTAGCTCATTAAAATTGTAAAAGAATATAAAGATTTCAAGGTAATTAATATAATAAACAAATTTTTTTTAAATCATTAATACTATTAAAGATCTAATTAAAAACATAAGATGGGATTTACTTAAATAATTCATATGAATTGTTTTATTTATATAAATTTGCATAATGCTCTCAAAGTTAAAATATTTCTGAACGTGGCAATTTTTCAGATAATTTAATTATAACTCTTACTATTATTATTTAAAATGCTTAAGTATTTCTATAAAAATATGTATTGTGATAAATTTAAACATTTTTATTAAAATATTTTATAACAATATTACTATAATTAATACTGTTTGAAAACACCTTAATTTTATTTTATTATTTTCGAAATGATATTCTGAAAATGATTGTTTGTAAAATTGTATTCATAAAAAAAACTAATTTTTTTTAGAAAATTAACTTAATAACAGAAAATGTATAAATGGATAAGTTAGAATATTGAAAGATTTTTTGTAAATACTGAAAAAAATTACCAAATTATCATCGAATCAATATTTAATTAGTAAAGATTTTTTTCTTCTGAGATCTTATATTATAAGAGTCACCAATTTGGATTTCAATTTAGCTGTTCACAGTTAAAATTTCTGATTCAGATTGTAACAGTTTGATATTCATTTTTATCTGCAACTCTATGCCAAATTAATCCTCCCATTCTGAATTAGTTTTAGAGTAACAAACAAAGCAAAACAACCTTATGATATGCGAAAGCTTATGCCTGATGATTTATATTTTACATTTTACCACTGTTTTGTTTCTTTCATAACTTATATTATTCACTCACACACACAGTGTTTTTCCTATTACGTAAAAAATCTGATAATTCAATTTATAAAAGATGCAAATTTTTAATTCGATCCTTAATCACTTTGCAAAATATTCATCATCTTGCCTTGAAAGGCAAATTTATCATTCGTAATAGTGCAGCCATAGTTTACTATGTTGTTAAATTTCTATGAATATTTAATTTTCCCTTAAATTTTTTCATATAGAATAAATTGTGTATTTTTATAACATTTTAACATTCGTTGCTCTCTCACTCAAATATACAATTATTTTATACAATGGGGCTTTAGTAAAGACCTACTAGACTTTAAAAATAGTTGTAACAGCAGAAAAACTTCTTGCAGAACTATTACACATCCTTAGATGAAAAGGCTTGAAATTTAATTGCATCATATAAACGTACAGAATACCAGTAAAGATTCATAAGATGTAACTAAAATAAAAAAGCGTGGAATTCATATCTCAATTCAGTGTTTTTAAATCATATCAAATTATAAAAATATTCAACACTTTAGAAACAATTTCAAAAGTTGTTTACATTTTAACCTAAATTTAGTTTCTGTTTCCAAGGCTGATAATTTTATCCCTGGCTGAATTTGAATTAGTGCTGAAAAGTGTGTTTTAAGTATTTTCTCTAAAAATAACCATTTCATTTAAATACATAGATGCAGCATTGAATTCAAATAAATTTGGGATCTTTTTAGTTTTATAAGATTTGGAAACTTTTAGTATTCACTTCTGTTACAAATATTTAAACTTTACTTTGCAATGATTCTAATATAGCATATTATTGATTAGCAGTTATTTATGTATGTTTTTTATAATAATATTTAAGACACTTATTTAAAATAGTTTTAAATAAGTGAATAAAAACAAAATATAAGAATACTTCTATAGAATGTATTCGAGTTTAATGTTTCATTTTGATCTAACTTTCTGACTGTTTTTGTTTTCGTGTAAAAGGAATATGCTGATATCAAGACTAATTCTGTGCTCGGGAAAAGAAAAATATATTATTAAAAATTTAATATAAAAATATTTAATATTTTTTGAAATTCTGGTACATTTATGCAATTTTATAATAGACTATTTGTTTTAGAAATATATTATACAAATATATGAAAATGGCATTTTAAACATGCGATTAAAATTTTTGTACATGGTGGCATTCTCATTATTTTAAGAAGTTATGGAGATGCGTGTCAGCATAAAAAATTAATATCTAAACATAAACTTAAATATATAAAATTTCTTTAAATATATTTATGTGTAAAACTTTAAGTATTGAATAATATATAAATTGAAAAATAAATTCTTCAATCCACATTAAAATAATTATCCTGTATTTAGTAGTAGAAAAAGTAAATACTAAAAAGGAATTATATTTTTAAATTTTGCTTTCTTACTTCAAATTATCTGAAAAAATATCAAGAAATTTTTCTGAACATGAACTGATAATCTGATAATTCATAAGATCAAAGTGAACTTCATTGCACTGAATAACAAAAGTAAAGGTAGCTGTTTCCACACTTAAAACATTTTTGAATGGTAGTAATATTTATAAGCTGTGGTTAAATATTTAATGTAATAATGAATAAATATGCCTTATTGTTTTTAACTCATACAATGGTGTGATTTCCTACTCTCTTTGAAAGATTTTTTATATCTGCAAAGGACTTCATATTGTCTTTGAAGATCCAACAACTTTTTTAATTATTCTTCCAGCAAAAGAAGCACGTATTTCAAATCTCAAGTAAATCTCTAAATGAATTATTATTAATCAAACTCCTGTTTTATTTACTTCCTATTTTGTAGACAGTTAAAAATATTTTAATAAAATAATTCAAATTTGTGTGAAAAGAATATTCCAAATTTTGCATTTAAATAGTTTTATAATAATATGATTATATTAATATAATTATAAGAATAATAAAATTATTTTCAAATTTATTTAAGTACTTTAAAAACTAAATTTTTACACGTGTAAAATTTATAGCACTGTATTTCCGATTATCTCTCATTTAAATATGAAAGATAATTGACTTTTTTATTTTTCCAAAAGAAATTATATTTTTCCAAAAGAAAATATATTTTTTCAAAAGCAAAAAATTACAATATGAGAATCTGAAAATTTGATGGCATTATGCTCTTTCATTTTTATTTATTTTGGAAGTTATTATTTTTAAAAAATAAATATTTTCCTAAAATATAATCTTCTAAATAAATCCCATAATATCTCCCAAAATATATTTTTTCCCTAAAAGTATCAATAGATCCCTTACAATTTGTCTCGCTCATTTCAAACTATAAAAAGTTACTTAAATTTCTAAATATTTTATACTTGATAACGATTTTTATCAGAATTTCACAAAAAATTATAAATATTTAGTGTTATTTTTGTAAAAGTTTTATAATAAATATTCAAGTGGTTTTAATGGATAAATTTAAGCTTTCTTTCTTATATATTTTAGTAATATAATGCATGAGTTATATTCCCTTTATTGATAATAACATTTATTTAAAAATAATTTTTAGAATTTTGGCCAATCTGTATAATAAAATTTTGAAAGTAAGTTGAAACAAATGTGCTTAATAAAGTTTGAAATATTAAGATGGAGATATTCTGTTAACTAGATCTCTAGTATTTCAAATAGATGGAAGTAATATGATAAACTCTTTTATGTATTAATGAATAGAGTCTTTTTTTGTACTCTAATATATGTTACTGCAAAATCTCTTCTTTATATTTCTTTATATAGTATTCTTTTTTAAAATGCGAATCTCAGAATTAAAGACTTCTGTCTGTTGTCATGGTAACTGAAATACAAGCAATAAGCTATGTATATTTGTCATTATATTGTTCCTTATTACAGAAAGCTGTGTAATATTATGATATTTACATATTATAATAACAATAACGGCATTTGTGATGATAAAGAGCTCAGCTTAGATTACCTGAATCCAGAATGAAACCATACATTAAAGGTCATATTATTATTTAAAGAAAAAGAAGAACGTATTTTCTTATGGGATTTAATTCCTTTATTCCATGTAACAAATATAAATTGTGTATGGAAAGTACATTATTGAATAAATTAATAGCAGCATATATATATATATATATATATATATATATATATATATATATATATATATATATATATATATATATATATATATATATATATATTACTTAAGCATACCGATCAAGTAATAAGCTATATTATTAAAAAAAAAATATATATATATAAGCTCTTTCTAAATACTTCCTTCTGTCATATAAATTATGTAAAAAAATTTATCGCTTAGAAGCCATACGTTTGAAGAAAATCCTTTATTAGTCAGCAATTCACATTTTCCTACAGAATGCAAAGAAGAACTCCCTGAAGTCATATTAATTAATTATATTCGGTTACTCAGCTTTTATTTTCATATTGAAATAAATTTACCTTATACAGGGACAAGTGAAGCTATTTCGTTTTTTACTGCTAAATAAGCTATACTTTTAATAATTTTCATTCAAAATTGTTATCAAAATATCGTCTTTTTAATTAGAATGTTACCAAAACTTATTCTTTCTTAACGGACTCATCTATAAAAATAAAGAAGTTTCGTCTTTAAGCAACCATTTCTGATGGTTCATTTCCTTTACTTTCCTGTCAATTCTTGAAAGAGAAATTTTCCCTTAAGAACTGCTCTCGGGAAACTGCGCTATTTTATCCGCTATCATCAGCCTCACCGTTCCCTCATAAAGACCAGTTCTGCATGATTCCGAGAGTGGCATTTCTGTGCAAATAATCGGAGCTCACCAAGCTTTAACATATTAACTGGATACTCAAATCTATGTTCCCTAAACTCTTTGAATATTCAGTATTGTTAATATTATCTTATCCCTTATCTTACAATACTATTATTACCGTTAACATAACAAATACGTAAGCAAAAAATAAAGGAGTTGATCTTTAAACCTAACAACCTAACTCTAAAAATTTTATAATGTCATCAAAACTATATATCTATATACTTAAGCAATAATAGTTTTATAAATCAAAACTTCATAGTATATGCAAAAAAATAAAACCTAGCCCAAAACACAAAGCTCTTTAATTAGAAAGTTTTCATCAAAAATAAGATGAATTCTATAGAATACAAAACAAAACATGCAGTGTAATTAAAGGGAATAAAAAAAGGGAAGCATGTGTGTGTGTATGTGTGTGTGTGTTTATATATATATATATATTCTAGGATTAGACATCTAGTATTTTTTTATCATTTTTAAAATAATATGTTTAACGTATATATTCGTAATAGCGAAATAACGAGAAAAATCATCATTGTGAGAACAAAAGCAAGAAGATTCTAAGATTCTGGAACCCATTGGGAATGGAAATAACTGCGCATCCATATTAGAATCTGATGCATTTATTCACACCGCACTCAAATTTGGGTAATGATAATTTTATAAGTCAATTGGAGACTCTGAAATCTGTTTCTTAAGAGCTCTCTCCTCCCGCGTGGTTAGTGGTTTGTTTGGAAGTCTGATGCCAATGGAAAGGCGAACTCTAATAATATTAGGTAAGTTTCAAATTTCTCCGAAGTATGTCATGATGGCTTCCTCGGTACATTTCAACACTTTGTTAGTTCCAAATTTTATTTCTGAAGATTTAGATTTAAGATTGATTTAAATTAACATATCTTTAATAAAGTTCTTATGATAAGATATCAAATGCAGTTATTGCTTTAAATTTCGTATTACTTACCGTTTTGCATCTTTTTCTTTTAAAAAAATGTTTTCTTTTTATAAATGAAAAAGTAATATAACTGATTTGTATGCTTAAATTCTTCCATGCTTGTCAGTTTTTTGTAGAGAGAAATGCCGATAAACATAGCCAATCGTTTCTTAATTTTGAATCTCAATCAAAAGACAATGGCAACACCTGAGCTGGTATCCGTCTCTCACACCATACTAGTGAAATAGCATTGCAACCCGATCTATTTTACCTGCCCAATCACCATTATATTTTCCTCTGGAGTTCAACCCATTACATCCAGGTTTTGAGACAAACGTGTTTTCTAATCCCAAGGTCTTGAGCTTTCTTTCTAGCTTTGTATTTAAAAAAGAAACAAAGACTAACAATTTTAATAAAATTTAAATCATGAATACATGTTTCGAAGAGCAATGACGCAAAACTATTTATGCATCAAAAATCAAAATATTAATATAACATATGTGTATGTTATTAAAGGTGGTGCGACATACTGACTCCCCGGAGCGGAAAACCTTACAGTTTAAAGCTATCGTTACCTTTCTTGATCATTTTTAAGAAACAGTTAATTGTATTCGTATGCTGTGACATGGAAGAGAATTCTGAAAATTATCAAGCATTTCTCTGCAATAATAATGCATGTGTATTACAGAAATGACTGTCATGGCTGATAGTACAAAGGCTTTGTACGGCGCTCGCAGAAAGAAAAGGTCACGGATTCTGATGACAATGAAAATTAATCGCTGATAATTAATGAGTGATTCGGAGACTGACAGAATTTCACATTTAAGAAAATGGAATGTGCATATCTTCTTAAAAGTATCTGTGGGATAATTAAATATCTTGCTTCACTATGCGTTTGTTGATTGTTTAATACACAGTACCAAAAATATTTTAGAATTATAATTTATATAAAGGAATTACTTTTTAAGAATAATATTCATTTTTGTTTTTAATTTAAATACTCTTAAACTATACTAAAATGTTACAATAAAAATATCCTTAAATAAAAAATATCCTTTAAAAGTACAAATCATTTGCAATCACTAATTTTTGCTAGCCAGGATATGTCTAAGTAACAATTTTTAATGTTTGTTAAATCATCTGGAAAATTTTAAAAAATTCTGTTTGTTGAACCAAATGTACATAAAGTATGACAACATTAAAATTAATAAGCATTTATTTTTCACACTATTTTTATAAAACAAATGTAGAAAAAAATATTCTACTTTTATTTAACATCTGTCCCGTAAATGAATGTAACGCACTTAAAAAATCCAAGAACAAAATATGTCCTTAACAAGTTAAGCAGATAAATAAATTAAATTAAATTCTGAATAAAACTATATTGACTGAACTAAATGAATCGTTATCTTTTCCCTCAAATAAGTTTTACTTAGAGAAAACATTCTGAGATCCGCTTTGAGAAAGGAAATCATCAAGCATCTCTTACTTCCGCTTAAAAGAATTTTTCGAAACTGTTTTTTTCTCCTTTCGAATTCTTTCTTCATTTCATTTCAAATCCATTGTTACAGTTTGTATTTTATATATGTTTCATTATTTCATCGGAACAAGGTGCAAATTCAAATGGAGAAAAGAATTTGCTGACGATTTCCGGAAGAAAATTCTAAAAACATAGCTGACGTTCTGTAATTCCTGGTCATTCAACTTTTACCGCTCAAGTTCGAGTAGAAACTTTTAATGTTTTATTCAATCTCACTTGTATCACTATGCATTAATTTCTTGGTAGACTTCAAGCCAAACCTCGATATTAGACCATTTATCCGACAGGAATAACGAAAACTTTAAAAAATGTATCTAGAAAAGTAAGTTCTCATGTAACTGCAGAATATAAATATTGTTTTGCTTCCATAAAGAAGAATGAATCTTGACAATGAAGTTGATACTATTCCTCGTTTTCAAGGTTTATTCTCATTATTATATATTTACTCACATCAAATGGCAGCAATTTGAACAAAACGCACTCAAGATTTTTATTTGAATATCTTATGTTTTAAAGCACGTGGTATTAAATATAAAAGATTCTGTGTATTCTTATAGAAAAAAAATCTTGTTTAAAATTTTACAGTATAAAATAATTTTAATGAAATAAATAACAAAATATAGTGATTTATATATATAATTTATATTCATTATAAAAAAGAACTATTTTCTTGAACATTTTAATTAAATATTAAATGTTTGTTTTTATTAAGTTCTTATAAAAGTATATCAGTGAAATATACACATTTTTACAATATGCCATGTTTTAAATGACAGATGCATTTTTAAAATGTAGTTTTGAAATACATTTTAAAATTATTAATTTTTTTAAACATCTCACATATTAAAAGAAGGTGGAGTGCCACTTCTTTAAGCAAACAATAAAATACAGGGTGGTCCATAAGTTCGTGCAAACTTTAAAACTTAATTAAAAAAGAAAAAATGATGTTAAAAAATTGTGGTTTGCAGGAATGGCATCTTTTTTATTCCTGAAGCTAACTAATTTTCATAAAATTGTTAGAAAAATAAATACGTTTAGGCACAGAATAATTACCAAGATTTCATTTATTGGGAAAAATATAGTTTATGGTGCCCTTTTGCAAAATTTGGTGCTTTTCTGTCTCCAAACGTGTTTTGTATGTGCTTACAGATTTGAAATGGCGTAGTAAAATGATATTTTAAAAAGTACACACTTTTTATATACTTTTATACATAAAGAAGATTTTTAAATGAAAATAATTATCGCCATATTCAACATTACCCAACACATCATCAAATTAGTGATGTACCAAGGGGCATCCTGAATTATAGGACACCCCATATTATTATATAATATACCGTATAGAGACTCTTACCAATGGAATAGCTGCTTTATCCTTATTTTTGTATAGTTATATAATATAAAAGTTTCCTCTGAGATCGATATACGTGCAATATTTAACTCAAAATGAATAACAAAGAGACAAATCGATTTACAAATTAAATTCTTAAGAAAAATTATATTTTTTTAAAATAATGATGAAAAGTGTATAAGAAAAAAGGTAAAATGTTTAATATAAATTTTACAATTTAACTTTCAATCTAACGGGATGATTGGTTGGTTTATTAAAAATTTAAATTTAAACCGACTTTAGCGCACACATAATTGAGTTTGAAATAATATTTCAAATAATAAGTATTTAAAAATTGTCTTTTTAAATTTATCCTTACGATTTCAACAAGTATATAGTTGCATTAATAGATACCGAAATTCTTATAAGTAATAAAATTTTTTTTCATACAGTACATTATTTATGTTTACCTTTTTTGTAATAATGTTTACATTTTTTCTCCTATTAATTTATGCTGTTGGATCGAATGATGATAATTTAAAATATTTTGGTTCAGTGATAATATTTCCTTTTATTAATTAGATAATTAACAATTATTTTAATGAAATAAAGTAGCTAATATCAAACTTATATAGCATTTCTGCAAAATCAAGCTTAGTTTTTCTTTTTACATACACTTGTCAGCAAAATCAATCAAACAATTAAGAGTTAATCTCTATGTGATTTATCAAAATAAAAATATATTTCTATTTGAAATATTCTATTTTCCTTGTACAATAAAATCATTAAGAAATATTTAATAAATTATTTAAGAAGAAATTGGCTAAACACAACAATTAAGCTGAAATAAGTGTACATCCTTTTATTTGCTGTTTTAAATATTTAATTAAAATAAGTGAAAAACATTTTCAAGAATCTTCCTTATCTTAGTTTACAAAATTATACTTTGATCGAACAGATGCTTTCATTATCTGTTGGGATTATCCCAACTAACCATTTTAGTAAACCTGAAATTTAGGGTAAAACCATTTTTAAATTTATTTTCTGAACATTTCTTGAAAAGTGAATAAAAACTGCTGAGATTAGCATACATTTTTATGTGTAGAGAAAAAACTCGTTTTGATCTTAAAAAAGTGTATGCATAAAGATGATTGAAGTTTCGTTCTTATCTTTTTATTTATTTTTGAAGTGAAGAGCATCAAAAACTTTTCTTATCGATACATGATTATCAATTTATGAGAAAGGCTAAAAGTTCATAATTTTATTATATGCAATACTTTTGCCTACAGATACTTTGTTAATCATATTTGAGTAAATAAAGTATATACTGTGTAAATTCTTATGTTTTTTGGTAGAAATAAAGTTTTAAATAATAATATATCATATTAAATCCCCCCCCCCGAAAAAAAAGTAAGATTAGGAAGATAAAGATAATAATAAATAATTTTAAAAATTTCTGCAAACTAATTAATATAAAAGGAAATGGTATATAATTCTAATAAACGAACCGGTTTCTCAATAAAGTAAAATGGAAAGAAATTTTATCGAAATGTGACGAGTATGTAATATTCAACTAGAAGGAATTAATTATGCAAAAAAATATTTTATTTATTCAAGCATTTTGTTGTTTGCAGCATTATTTTTGTTTATTTATTTGTGTATTTGCATGTTTAAGAATAAATTATTCTGTAATTTTACCAAGAAACCCGATTTTTTAAATGTATAATTTAGCAAGTATATGGTTTTATTTCAATTTCGGCATAAGAAGGAAGCTATGGTGATATGCATGACTAGTATTTATAAATAGCAATCAAATAGTTGATAAATGGTTTGGTGGTGCCAATTTGATAGGTCTTTAAAAATTTTGAATGTTAATTCCTTTTCTTATGGTTTTTTGTGAAATTCAGTGCACCGTCAGCTTAAAATTCTATCTCATAATTCCCATGTAGCATATTTTGTTTGCTATTTTTGAGCTCCAACTTCACCATTTATGTAAAGCTAGTAAAAAATACTTTCATATATGAAATGTAAAGGCATTAATAAAGCGGTAGGAGTGAAAGATCTTAGATTCAATAATGTTTGTTGCTGAGTTTCATTTACCTCTATTATAGGTGATTTCTACCCATAATACATTATATCCGTAAGCGTATACGTGCCAAAAGTACCTCCCCGCTATTATCTTTAACAGTCTAATATTTTTAAGAATCACACAACAGCGCGAACTATGCCACAAAAAGAGAAGGAATGGATTCAGCTAATGTCTGAAGCAATCTTAGTGAAGCATTTAACATCATGAATTTTTTAATAAACTATTGAAACGCTAGGAGGTAGGTCATTCCAGATAAGTTCGTTTTTAAACATTCATCTGATCAAAGGAAGTCCCTAAAGTCAAACCTGTGATTTTCGGAGATTACTGGGAAGTAAATGCAAGTAATTTGACTTTAAATGTCTCAATTTAACTTTGTAATATTTTAGGTCCATTGAAGTGCGCAATGAGCGTAAGTGAATGCAATTTGACTTTTCGCAGTTTATCAATAATTATATTCCTCTCAATACATAAAACCATTACTCTAAAAAAGAACTCAGAATCATAAAATTGAATGTCAACAAATCAATCATGATTCTGCATACAGTTTATCCTATTTGCCCGATGCAATTTAGTAAGACCGATTTAACTAACATAATTTATATTATATTGCTTCCTTATAAAATCGAAAACCCAAATATAATTTTACATACATTTAAAAAAACATTTAAAAAATTAATAAAAGTGTAATAATGCACAATTTAAATATTCAAAACATACTTTCTGAAATTAAAATAAAGTTTCCATTATAGTGTTACGAACTGTTTAAAATTCACAAAATAATTCGCTCAATTGAAATTTGAATAATAAGCTCTAATATAAATTAAAATTTAAAAGAGAATTTAAAAACTGTGGAGGGGTAATGGAATTAATTCTAAATGATTAAACATATAAATGAAATCTAATTCTTTAAGAAAAGCAAGATAGATATTTACTCTTTTCTTAAAGTTTTAATCCACACATCACATTTTAGAGAAAAGTTCCATCTTATAATTGTTGTCCTCCTTTTGATGACTCAAGTCCAGTTTCTTTGAGAGAAAAAAGCTCAATTGTGTCTTGTTCAATTTTTTCAGATTAAAGAAAGACGAGGCTTTGGAAAGGAATTAACAATAAGAAGATAAACAGAATTTTTTAGAAATAATGTTTTTAAAATTGTTTTAAATTTTGTGACCATCATATATTTTATTACTTAATTGTTATTTTATATATAGATAAATAGAAGGTATTCAAAAAAGAATTTTTCAAAAAAATTTGGACAAATGTTTTACAAATGTGAAAAAGTAAACAAAAATTAAAGTTTATCTTAAGAAATAACACAGACTATTTTTGAGGCAAGCTAAAATTCAAGTAAAAACTAATAAACTTTTTAATATTTGAGAAAATACACAGAATGATGCATTAAAACAATTATTATGATAATAAAGAATTATAACTAAAATAATAAAAATGACAGAATTTACTTTGCATTTTTCAGAAGGATTTTATTTTATGAAGTTTCAAATAAATTGCGATAATTTTAAAATTTATACACCCAAAAGAATGTATGTATGTATGTATATATATATATATATATATATATATATATATATATATATATATATATATATATATATGTATATATGTATATATATATATATATATATATATATATATATATATATATATATATAATATATATATATATATATATATATATATATATATATATATATATATATATATATATATATATATATATATATATATATATATATATATATATATATATATATATATGTATATATATACTCAACCTATAATAATGTGCCAACGTATTTAATTAATTTGCATGTAACTGTAAAACATTTTATATAATTATAAATTTATCATAAGTATTTCAAAATATGATATATTTACGATATTTATTTGGGAGTATATTTACTAAATTTGAATTTTAATTAGAATTTGAATATTTGTGTTGCATTAGAATCGTATAAAGATTACAGTTGTTAATAAAAGAGTCATATAAAATTTTAGTTATTTAAATTCAAATGATTAACAGCTAATGTTATTATAAAATAATATATGAGATTTAGGCACAATAAATTTTGCATTGAGACATATTTTTATTAAATGAATTGAAATATGTAAATGAATAATGAAATCTTATTTCTATGCTTTTGTAAATGAAGTGTAACAGCACACCTAATTAGAGCCGATGATTCATAATATATGAAAAGTCATCCAGAAAAATAATACCTGGTGTATGAGTGTTTGTAATACAACTTGTGCTTTAAGCTACTGAGCTTTATAATATAAAATAAATTTCAGGGATCTGGTAAAATACTTTAATCTATTCTTCACTAAAGCATTATTTTATTAACAATTGTCACCAAATTTTTGGAATTATTTTGGTTAGCATTATTTTTAAACTAATGCTTTTTATATATTTAAATTAGAAGAAACTTATTTGAAAGTTGAAGAATAAATTTCATATTAAATAAATTATTTTAGCAATTTTTCAGAATATTATTCATAATTAAATAATATATATTTTACGTATTTTCTTTTATTTTCTTAGTTATTTTAACATAACTTACAACATATTTAGGTTCAAATGGTATTTAATTAGAAAGCTCATTAATTTTACATTCTTAATTTGTTTCGATTTGATTATTAAATTGTTTCCGCTGAATAAACAAACGTGCTAAAATTTCATTTGATCATAAACTTATTCTGCATTCAACTAAAAAGTGGATAGCACTGACAACCATCTTTTGTTTAAATAATAATTGCTGTTTGCTGATAAACAATCTTTCTTAAAAATTTTAACCTTTAATTAGTAATTTCAATGTGACTGATTTAAGAATTTGAGGTAGAAGTTTTCATCAATTCATTAGTTTTGAATGATTTAAATACAATATTTATTATTGTTCCACAAATAATTCTTTGCGGTAATAATTAGTTCTAATGAAGATTTCGACAGTTTTTAGACCACAAATAATAATTAAATTATTCTCTAAACATATACATATAGACAAAAAATTCAATCAGAAGAACGATAATACAAGTGAGACAAAATTTGAAATATCTCTGATAAGAATATGATAAAATTTTACAATACAAAGATTTGAGAAAAATGGTATTGGAATCACGTCTTCGTCAGGAATAAATGATAAACAGTGCAATTAATTATCTCATCTGATATTCACGAATAACTTATCCCTAAAAATCAATATATCAAAAAAGTTAAAGTAAGCAGTATTTCAAAGTAATGTACACAAATTGAAACTACCAAGCAGTACTGTAAAATGAATATCAACAAAAGCACATCAATATCTATTTAATTGGGATAAAATTTTGTTGGCAAAATTAAGTTGAAAAATTATGAGTTAAGTTGAACTAAATTAAGGTGTTTGACATAAATTCCAAGTTAGAATATATTTAATGTACAAATAGGAATTTTCATGATTCTTATAAGAGCTTCAAAGCTTGGGCTTGAAAGACTTCTATAGTTTTAAAACTGCAAACTATTTCATTATTGCAAGTAATTCTTTACTTCGTATATAGCTTAAAATAAAATTTATAGATCTATCTTAAGATAATTAATTAATCTTTTTAAGCCAATTAGTTAATAATTTTATTAAATTTCTATTTAATTCATAATTGTTATAAATATTGCAATTAAAATTGCATTCAATAAATATAATTTTGCCATAAATTTTTTAAAGAAATATTAGAGTTTCAATATATTAACTTTAAATTAAATTGACTAGTTATATAAAAAATATCAGATTGGATAATTGAATTATCAATATTGACAGTAAATACAAAAATTTAGAACTATTATTCCATGATTTTATTCGGTGAAAGTTAATCAGGATAAAATATCATTAAGTGATTTATGTATATATATATATATATATATATATATATATATATATATATATATATATATATATATATATATATATATATATATATATATATTTTATCCTGATTAACTTTCACCGAATAAAATCAATAATGGAATAATAGTTCTAAATTTTTGTATTTACTGTCAATATAGATAATTCAATTATCCTATCTGATATTTTTTATATAACTATATTATAAAATAATATATAGAAATAATATATTATTTTTATTATTTTTAATAGCATATAAACATGTTTGTTATAGAAGACGTCTTTCTTTTGCTTTTTTTCTAAAACAAATATGTTTTGTGAACAAAAATTGTGAGCATTGAAATAAAATTTCGAATAATTAAAATTTTCATTTTGATAATAAAAAGTAATTTTATTTGAGTCTTAATTGACCTGAGGCATAATTATCTTTCAATCAAAATGCTGATATTCAAATATTTGCTTAATTCAATTTTTGACATATTGAAAAAATTCTTTATTTAATAGATTTTAGAAAGAAATTTTAGGATTGTTTTTTTTTTCATTTTTCTCATATGCCAATAATTATGTTTTTGTAAGAAAGTCGTTAAGTTGCTTTGTGAGGGAAAATGTAAAAACAATAAATTTCACAAAGGAATATGATAATAATGTTTTAATAAATATAACCAGTAAAATAATTCAAAACAAACAAAAAATGCTGTAGAAAATTACATAGTTTATTTTAAAGTTAAATAGAATCTCTTTTGAATCTGATTTTGAACTTCCTAATTAAAATTCCATGATTGATGTCAGTGACTTTTCTTTATGGGGAATGGAATACTTTTTGGTATAAATAATTTTTAAAAAATTAAACTAAATTCCTAGAACAAATATCATTTAATAATATTTTTGTTCACAATAAATGTATGGAAGTTAAATATTTGAAATTTACTCGTGTTACATTGTACACAAGAAATGCTCTTCAGAATTCATATTTTTATAATGAAATTAATCAACAAGAACATTTTTTTAATAAAATGATGATCAACTGATTTCTTTTAAGTAATATTAAAGATAAATTGTATGCACTGTACAGGAAGTTATTATAAGTGCTGTTTTTTATATTTTACATGAAATAAAATACGGTTGACGGAAGATTTATATTTTTTGCGCAAGTTTTGAAACAACTACATTATTCATTGGCTCTTGCAAAAGTTGAATTTATTTTGCAGAAGGAAACCCTCGTCCATTCATAAAGTTTTTCGGAAAATTTAATTAGATTTTAGTTTTACTTTCAGGCATATTTATGCTAGATTTTATAAAAAAACACTCAAACATATAAAAAAATTAATTATTTGAAAATGATTAAACTTTAAAAAATTCCTGTCATTCTTATGTTTCCATTGATATAATTTGTATGTGAAGAGGAGAAAACCAGCTCAAGTGTCAACGTCATCGCTTGATTGCCATTAAATGTTATAAGGAATTTGCTGATAAGCGAGGATTTCAAACCTGTAATCCTTGATTAGAATTTTTGGGCACACTTGCGCCGCTATGCTTGTACGTAATTTTAAAATAAATTTTAGATATTTAACTAAACATAGTTTGCGGACATTTAGAGAAAAGCCATTCATTTACGGAATTATGATTTATAATTAGAGTTATAGGAAATTTAGTTTTACATGAACTTTTGAAAACAAATTTTACATTTTTTTCTTTAAGCATATTTTTTCTCTTTCCTTATAAATTCTCATTTTCCCCCAAAATTAATTTTATTTCGGATTTTTCTGACAGTTTCTTTTAATCAAATTTAATTGAATCTAAATATTCATGATTTAAAAGCATCAAATGCATTAAAATAATGAAAACAAAATTCGCTGTTCATTTAAAATAAGTTTAATATAATTTATTGAAGAAAATCACTGAGTATTTGAGGTTAGAAAAAAAGGATTCCTTTATTTTTCCCAATTTTAATATTAATAAAATATATCCAATTAGAAGTTTAAAATAAGTAAATTTTTGAACATTTAATTTGAGAATTCAAATGAACAATGTATGATAGTTTAAATTTCATGTAAGAATCGAAAAACAACTAATAAGCATTGAAATGTTATGAAACAGCATTTCTCCGATGTATGTTCAACAACTTACTAAACATGATGTATAAAATTTTATCTTTTGAATGGGTTCAAATAATAAAATATAAGTTGCAAGTATCGAAATAGGAAAAATAGTTGTTATGAACTTTGGAATACTTATCAATGTAAATATCATATTTGTATTTCACAAGTTAATCCTCAAACAAAACTAACGAGCTCCGCCTTACCAATTACGTGGGATCAGCCAATCATCTTTAGAAAAACAGCAAATTGTATTTTGTTATTAAGATAAGCAGCTTACTTCGAAAAAGAATGTATGTGTGATTGCACATCCTTCATTACCTTTACAATGCATTCAATCTGTTTATATCTTCATGAAAGCAATTTCTATATATATATATATTTACTTTCTTTTCTCTCTATATAATTGTAGAATTTCATATGAATTATTAAAGATTATTTTATGAATATAAATCATGTTTTATTAAGGAAGCAATGGTCTCCCCTTTTTATATATGTTACAGACAATTGTTTACATTTTAAATATTTTCACACTTATCCATAAATGTTGTCTACATTTATTTTTAAGCATTAAATTTGCAAGAGGATATATTAAAATTTGTTTGAGATTGTTATATGAGTATCAATTATCTTAGCTCTTAAAATTATTTGATTTTGTTTATCATTATAAATATTTCTTAAAATTTTGTTTTTCTGATTTCGTCAAACAACTTCTACTCAATTATTACAGTTTTGATTATTTTATTATTTCTTAGTATTCTTTTAAGTATATGTTTTATAATTTTCAAATATTTTACATCACTGAACCTATTTTATTATCAGTATGCATGAGAAACAATTAGACAATAATGATTAATAAGAGTTTTTAAAATTAATATGAATTTTTTATAAATTATTTTTAATTAGGATGCAAGGAAAGAAGGTAATTGTTTAGAAATGAGATTTTACAGTTGAATGTTTTTTAATAATTACTATGCGTCTTTCTTTTAATAATATATTATAAGCATTCTTTTCACACGAATAAATTATTTATAAACCTGGAAGCTAAAATATCTTAAGTATGTTATGATTCAAAGTGCTAAAAATGAAAGGTTCTGGGGAGGGAAGAACTGTTCCCAGTTTTCCAAAAAAGACTGCGGAGCTTCCATTAAGAGATCTGAGAGTGGACCGAACTGCTTGCAGAACCTTCTTTTCTGAATTGAAGTGTGGTGGATTCTAAAACCTGTGTGTGACTATATCTATCTATCTATCTATCTATCTATCTATCTATATATATATATATCTATCTATCTATCTATATATATATATATATATATATATATATATATATATATATATATAAATATATATATATATATATATATATATATATATATATATATATATATATCTATATATATATATATTATATACATACATACAAATTATGTTTGCATTGTCTTTTAGGATAAGAAAAATGATTTTAGGCAAGAAAACTAATTTTATGCAACTTTATTTTTAGAAAATTAATAAAAAATTTCGCAATGATGCAGTTTTTTCTCTTCATTCTGAAATCAAATCAAAATAAGGAGAAATATCAATTTTTCTTTTTTTAGGTACTTATAAAATTGTGCCATTGTAAATTAAAATAATTTAAGTGTAAAACGTGCAAAACTTTCTTTTAATTTATAAATAATTTTAAAATTAAAAAAATATGTTTAACTTATTTATAAAATGTATTTAGGTAATCATAATATATATAAAAAAATTATCTTTTTTTATTTGGCTTTTTAAAATAAATATTTTTATGAGGATTTTGATATAAATGTTTTAAAAATAAATTGAAAAATGTAAAGACATAAAATAATCTCTCAAACGTAGACATTCATTTATTGATGTTTTCATAATTTATTGTTGAGTACACAGAAAAGGAATAGTTTGCAACTTTCAGATAATAGTGAAAATCTAATGGATATTCCAACTTAAATAATTCAATATTCAATGACACAGAGAAGTTTATTTTAAAAAGAAATGAACATAAATTCTTGAAGTGTATTTCATCTCTGAAGGAAAAAATAAATTATCTCAGATAAGTTCTGAAATGTTAAATTTCTCTGAAATATTTGTTCGTATGCCGAATTTTCTTCGCAACTTACGAATGTGATAAATAGATGTTTCCCAAATCCAGAAGTTTTCAGAATTTCCATCTTTAAATATGTACTTTGAATTATCGCTCAATTACACTAACGAGATCCGTGACATTGATGCAAATAACTTGCATGAGAAGTTACTGCTTGCTGTAGGTAAACAACAACAATGTTGATTTAAATAACTATGTATGTGTGTATTTAAACTATTTTTCACTAAAAGTTACTTTCAAATCATACTGAGTTAGAGTATTCTGTAAGTATTACGTCGAATTAACTATAATTTTTATTTATATTACGTCAATCAATATAAGTATGCGTAATTGTAAATTTTTGCATAATGTTTAACTAAAATATTTTCCCGAAATTATTATTTTTTATTAATTTGAGATTGTATAGTTGATATTAATAATTATAAATTTTTCTTAACATTTTATTATATCTGCTAAGGTAAAAATATATTTTAACAACAAATATAAATGTGAAATATCTGAATGCATTTTCTTACAGATTTTAAAATATTTCAAATACGTGCATTAAATAGGCGAAAATAAAATAAAAATATATTTTCATTTGTTTTGTTGTCTGATTATATTATGCAAATTTAATGAGCAATTTATAAATTAAAATTATTGAACAAACCTGTAAACTTAATTTAAAAAATTCTGAATTTTTTAAAATGTAAATGAGTTTGCAAAAAAGACAGTAATACGATATGGAAAATATAACATCTGGACAGAAATGTGTATAAAACGATAAAAGTAAATGAAATAAATAACGAATATAATCCATCGTATTTATTGAATCATGATAGAACTATATATATATATATATATATATATATATATATATATATATATATATATATATATATATATATATATATATATATATATATATATATATATATATATATATATATATATATATATATATATATATATAGATATAGATATATGCAGTAAAAATTTTGATTCACACTTCCTTCACTGGAGTTTTCATTATTCGCGGATTAAAAAATATGCAACCCAATCCCCACATATTAACGGCTAAAAATTTCTTGTGAATCTAATAAGTAAATACATAATAATAAAATGATTCCAATAGGTATCCAACTCAATATCCTTTGTAAATGTCGCCAAATCAACTATTAAAAAAGCAAAATAGAGCTTATTACAACTTTGCCTAAAGCATGTTCTAAAATGATATCGCCAAGAAATTTCACATAAGCCGCCTACGCCAAGATAGGTTTTGTTGAGAAGGTAAAGAAACATAATGAAAGCAACCTTATTACTCAATGAATAAAGTATATTTTTAAATGTTGCTGCTCTGTTCTGTTATAAAACTAGCTTTGTGTGTTTAATGTATCTTCTTTCACAAATGTTGCAAAATTTGTGATCGAGTAACACGTCTCTACCACTCTTTTTCTAATTTATAATGTCAACTAAAAAATAAGAAGCGAGTTTCGACACGAAAAAAAAAAAATAAATAAATAAAAAATCCGTGTTACCACTTAAAGTGAAAACAGAAATGCTTGACCGTTTTCACTTTGGAGAGTCATTTGCATCAATATCACGCTCATTAATGTCAACGAATCAATTGTACGATTGATAAAAAAATTCCGAAGATATAATAAGGTCGTCTGTAGCTTCAACTCCCCTATCAGCGAAAATGTTTCGTGATCCAGCAACAGAAAAAATGGAAGTTACTTCGCCATTATGGATCGTAGACAGCAACCAAAAATGGGTGCCCCTGAGTGGTCAAATGGTCCGAGAGAAGGCAAAGCGTCTTTACTCTTATTTTAAAGAACCTGATGATAGTTGTAGTGGTGAATGTATAGATGAAGGATTTCAAGCATCGAAAGGTTGGTTCAATAAATTTAAGGTGAGGCAATCATTGCATGACATTACAATGATTGGAAAAGCAGCATCTGCATACACTGCTGGAGCAGAAAGATATCCAGAATAAATTGCAAACCTAGTAGCTGATAGGGGACACAAACCTGAGCAAGTATTTAATGCAGACGAAACTGCACTGTTTTGGAAGAGAATGGCAAACAAAACATTCATTTCTAAAATCACAATGTCTGCTCCTGGATTTATGGCAGCGAAGGATAGAGTTACACTGCTGCTATGTCCTAATGTATCTGGAGATTGTGTCATTAAGCCATTGATACTTCAGAGATCGTTTAATCCTCGGGCTTTAAAAAAATCAAAACAAGGACAACTTGCCAGTGTTTTAGCGTACTAATAAGAAAGCGTGAGTTACAAGCGCTTTTTTTGTGACTGATTCTGAAATTGTATTGTTTCTGTAGTTGAAACTTATTTAAAAAAAACAGAATTTAGACTTTAAAACACTTCTAGTTTTGGAAAATGTACCTGGTCATCCTCGCGAAAATTGAAACTATGAATCCAAATATAAAAGTGACATCTTACCTCCCAACATGATGGTTTAGCTTCTATCTATGGACCAAGGAACAATCCAGGCCTGTAAGCTCTTTTACATTCGAAAAACCTTCAAAATCATATAGAATAATATGGAATGTAATCCGGATATGAGTGTTATGGAATTTTGGAAGAAATTTGACACAGCAAAATGCATCGTTAACGTAAAAGAGTCATTGGAAGAACTGAAGCCACACACGTTGAATTCATACTGGAAAAACAGTGGCTTGCTCTGACAGAGGAAAATGATGAAAAATCTGTGCAAGTTTAAACTTTGGCTGCAAATATAGCCGAAATCGCGAATGAAACAGGACGAGATGGGTTTATGGCATAAGTTATTTGATGCTTAACTTTTTCAGCAAGTGTATATATATAGTATAGCAGTTAACACAGCAAGAGCTCTCTATTTCAAATAGAGAATAAAGATGTGAGGAATTGGTGATATTTAGGAAGTAGAATCTCATGTTATTTTCAAGGCATTCAAACAAGGTAAAATTGGCGCATTTCTTCAGACATTTCTCTTTGAAAATAAAACATGATTTGTTTCCATGCAAAAGATAAGCGCAGACAAACTGGCAGAATCTATCCTCGTGTTATGCTGACAATACTTCGAATCTACAATTCATTATTGAAACATTATTGAAACGTAAATTGGAAGTCTATTATATTTCCGATATCATGACATATTAAACTCAAAAAGAATTGTTGTATATTGATAAACATAAATGGCACCTGACTAAAACTTTTATTTTTATGTAAGCTACAAATTCATTTCACTTCAATCTAAATTTTCAGTCTCATGCTGGTCTAAAGAAAGGTTCGAGATCTAAAGAATGGAAGGTTCTTAGTTCAATTTCAGCCAGTATATAGAATTAGGGATATTTTTAATACTTTAAAAGTTGCATCAAACTAGAATCCTTTAATACCTTGAAATTAAAGGTCTTGTGTTTTTATTTTCTACAGATAAGTCTGAGAAGATATGTAGGTAGGAATTTTTCAGTTTTCTAATGACGACATTTGACTATAGCTCATTATTCATAAAAAAACGATTGAATTCTCTGTCCCTAAATAAGTATTAGAAAACACATTTATATAATCCTAGTTATTGCTTTATCAAGTTATTTACTATAGGTATGCTGTTACCGACTCCCATAAAAATATATTTTAATGTGTAACAGCATTGCCTTTAACACACACATCCAGATTGTTATTTATACTATATCTCTAAAGAAATGAATATCATTTGTTACTTTTTTATTTATACTTTATAATTAAATCTCTTTTGAATCAAGAATATACTTGTCTATATTTCACAGAATAAACATTATTTTTTATTAAAAACGTTCTTAAATTTATATTCTCTAATGAAGAAAGGTTGTCATTATCATTACAAACTTTCTATGATAAAATTACTTAATATTTAAAAACAGAAAGCGGATTTAATCAAAAGAATAGAACCGAAATTGTCCTTTAATAGTAAAAGATTTATTATGATAGCTAATTTATACAAAATTGATATATTTAATTATGCTGGACATATTATTAAAAATCACTATAACATTAAAAATATTCATTGTTATAATTTATTTGTTCACAGAACTTTGAAATCCTTAAATTCTGCATCAGACCACAAATTAAAGATCCAAAGCTTGTACAATTAAAAAACCACTTTAATGAATAAACAATTTAAGTTACCAGTTTTTTAAATAATATGAATTGATTCAATGCAGAATATCCCTTTAAATGAAAGCTACTTATATGCTTATACATAGGTATATACTTAAAAGTAACAAAATGACATATTTCGATATTTTATTGTAAAATTTATATTTAACTAAGAATATTCTGAGACAATTTTCACTTATTTTATACATAACTTCTTCATTTATGTATCGGTATATTTATTTCATAGTACTTTAGAGTAAATACTAGCACTTTATGAACCAAAATTTAAATTCTAAGCTTTTATAAATTTATTATTAATATATGTTTTTTAATTAAAAGCGTAAGGTTTTTAATGCAATTTTAGTCAAATATATGTACGTTATACTCAATTTCTCAAAACTAATACCTGTAAATGGGAAAAAAAAGTATAACTGTAAATAACTGAATACTTTATTCCAAAATTTGAATAAAATATTACAGTAAATATTATCATGGGATAAAACTTAACAAGATTAAATTTTTTAAAGAAAAATATTTACTTAATATTTGTAAGCTAATTGTTAACTTCTGAGTCTTACTTTGCTTAATAAACGACACGCGATATATATATATATATATATATATATATATATATATATATATATATATATATATATATATATATATATATATATATATATATATATATATATATATATATATATATATATATATATATATATACATAAATAGATTTTTAAAAGCAAATTATTATTATAAAATGCATTGCATTTGCAATGATTAGATTTTATGATAATTCAAACTATTATGATTTGAAATATGATAAACCAGTGCTTCTTTTGCCATTTTTAACATATGAGATATTTTGTTATTTATTATAAACTATAAATGTACTTTTTTTTGAAAAAATTTAGATGTAATAACATTTTTAACATCATTAGAGTTATTTAAAATGAAAATATTTAGTATGAAGAAAGAAAACTTTTTATCTGCTGTTTTAAGAGCTTCCAGTTGTTGTTTTTCTTCAAAGCATGTTTGATTGGTGTCAAGCCCATTTTTATTTGGTCAATAGTGCTAACAACTTTGTCTCACATTTTAAAATGGTATTTGTACAGGCTTCTACAAGGTTAAATTATTAAACTTCAAGAACTTGAAGCATTTTTTTATTTTTCTTACCAATATTTGGCGGCAAAGTCTATTACTGAAGCATGGTGTTGCAAATTTCTATGAATAGATGAGGCCGAATTAAGTTTAGATGAAACAGTAAATAATGGAAATTATTTTATATTATGTGCCCAAATTAAAATGTTCAACACTCTTAGCATTTTAATTATGTGACTAAATATATTCAGTGATTAACTATGTGACTAAATATATGCAAATCATCAATAATGGATTTATTGTTGATTTTATCTTTGGCTCATTTATCCTTGAATCTAACTTTGCTTTGTATCCTAAATCATGTTTTTTTCAATCCTAAATCTACATTTTTTAGCAGTTTTTCATTGGTCACTGAGAGCAAATCTAAGAACTGCTTTCCTACTAACTTTACTAGAGTCATGTAATATCCAAAGTTTAAAAGCAAACTTCTTACACCTTCAATAAAAATCCTATGATTTTCAGAATTATATGGTTTCCTTAGAGATAATATTTACGTGGGAGGACCAAATATAGCTAAGGAGCCTTAAAAATACTATTGTGACCACTAAATATATTATAATTTGAAATTTCAACAGGAAATTAATTTCAATAACATACACGTTGAGCATATTCTGTAATTGAGTAAATTTTTATGATTCTGACAAATTTTGTGGCTATAATTATGCATTAAAACTTTCACAGATGGTTGAATTTAAATGATTTTTAAAGGAAATGTTTCATTGAATAAATAAAGTGAGTGGGGTTGATGTGTGTGTTTCCGTTTCCAAAACTAATTTCAAAAACGATCATAACACTCAATGATTTAAGATTTGGAAATAATAAAATGTTATTTTAAATCACTTTTTGATAATTCCTAATAAATATAAGCGGATAAGTAATAATTAAAAATATTTTAACTGTGTCTAATAATACGGTTATAATTAAATTATGAGAGTGAATGAAAGAGATGATGAGTCCAATATTATGAACATCTTTGATTGCAGAATTGTTTTAGTGTACTTCAAATGCATAATTTGAAATATAATCTGTCTAAAGCTACAATCTTTTAAAAAAATTAGTATTTTAATAAACATATTTGAATTTGATTGATGTTTTATTATTTATTAAAATAAAATATTTTTATAGTAAAATTTGTTAACATATCAAAATTACAAATTCGTATCAGAACTATTTTAAGATTCTAAAAAGATTTAAAAAATTGCATGCATAACCAGATAGAATTTGTAAGGATAATATAAGTTAAATGCAATTGATAATGATTTATTGAATATTGTGCTAATTTTGTAGAACAAATAATGATTTAGCACATTAGATGAACAAATATAAAATTTTAGCTTAAAACATTCCTACGAATTATTGCTAAATTACTTTTTTTAAAAAAAATTCTTCAATATGAATTAAAACATCTCTCGAAACACTTCTATGCATTTTATGCAGGAATATATTTTAAATAATTAAGGAAAAAGTATTTTCTTGAATTTTCTGCAATGTATCAAATCAAACACGTAACAGTGTTTAGGAAGATGTGATTCTTCTTTCGAAAAGGAGAATAAATAAATTGTAATTTCATTTAGTTTTATTAATTCATGTTTTATATTCTGCGTGATGTTGTTACAAGAGTTTTTATATTCAAGTTTAAAAATATTGCATACTTGGTAATGTTATTGATAGTAAGTTTAATTACAAATATTTTAGAAAATTTTGAATTTTTTGTTTACGATGACAAGATTTGAAGTAACAATAAATCAAAAGATATTTTCCCTTAAATTTTCTTTAAGCATGAGCAACATCCCGTCTAAATGGTAATCTTCAAGGGATATTCTGAGAAACCGGAATATGTGTTGATGTGTGAGTCGCTGAATGATTTCCTATAAATGCACTAATTTGATAGTACTGATTTGTTTAATATTTGCTTACGTTTTGTATGCAAATAATATTGCCTTGTCATGTTAATTATATTTAAATAAATATAAATTTTTAAAGCTTATTTTCTAACCAGGCCTAAAATTAAGTTAAAAAATGTTAGTTATAAACTTTTTACCTAATTATCAACACAATAACTGAATTAGGAAGTCAGAATGAAAAAAAGGAAGTTTTATTATAATTTTCTTCAGATTTCTTTTTTCTTCCTAATTTTTGATAATACATGTATTTTACATATTCATATGGAAATTGTTTTTACATATTAATTATATTTAAGTAAACTTAATATTTTAACATTAAATTTCTGAGTATCAATAACAATTCAAATTCCTGGTATTAATTTTTTGTTCAAATTATAGTTTACTTTTGAGAGAAAGATCTTATAATATGTATATTTAGATATATTTAGAGTAAATTTTATCTCTCTTACAGGAAAGAAATATTTCTTAAAATTCATTATAAAATTATTTTTTACATATTTAGCCATTTAAATACAATTAAAATTATAAAATTATTTAAGGAGATTTAATGTTTCAAAACGTAACATTGAAGAGATTGGTTTCTTCAACTTTGACATATAAAAAACGAAACTGTGTTAGTAGTTATATTGTGAATGCAAACAGCATTTTACTTTTAAGCACACTAAAATAATAAGTATTTTATTTTTAAAATTACATGGCTTTATAAAATATTTTTCATACTTAATTTACATTTTTTTAAGTTTTTATGATAGATATTTAGCAGATATATTTGTGTTTGAGAACATGAAGTGTCTTTTAAGTTATTAAATGACTTATTTATTAAATGACAAATTTCAGTACGAAACTTTTTACGTCCCTATGCAATTATCCTATAAAATATTTTAAGTTCTAAAGTTATTCATATCATGTATTGTCGCAGAGATATTTCATATTAACTGTTGCTGATAAAAATGGATTCACACTAACAAGAATAAATCCTCTCTTGTATTTATGGCAGAAATAAACACCATATACGTTTATCCTTCTAATGTATTATAGTGACAAATGTCACCTCGCGCGATCGTAAATATATACAGTAATCCGAAATCTATTTTAATTGTAAGTCTGAGTAGAATAATTTGCCATATGCAAAAAAAAAAAAAAAATCTTCGGTTGACAAACTAACAAAACACACAAATGATTAAGATCCCTTTCGAACACTGTTATCCTGTTTTTGCAGACACACCAATGAGAAGTTTGTTTGATATCTTTGAAGTCTTAGTGCCTCAGGAATACAGTTGGCAATCAAGGGAATATTTTTTAAGGTAAAGCACTATTTCTAACTTTAGCAATAGCATGTGATGGATGATGAAGAAAAGCGTTACCTTTTATCATCAACCATTTGATTGTCTATTAAATCATATTAATGTTTAGATGTTAATGTCATTTCCTTTGAATTTTTTAATTTGTTTAAAGGAAAGCTAGAAAATTTGCGCATACTACAAAATAAATAAATTTTTGTAGCTAAAATCACACTGCACAAATCATATATTATAGTTATATATCTTTGTTGGAGGCAATAAATCCTTCGCAATTTGCCTGAGGTGCTTCTCTGCACAAGCCTCGCCTGGTCACATATTATCTAGTCTGGTACTTAAGAGGCAAGTCCTGGTTCAAGATCCTCTATTAGCACTAGATTTCTTCAGGTTGAATGAATTCATGAACCTGATTTAGCACTGTTAGTCACGGGGATGTGAAGCAACTACAAAATATATCTTTGGTGAGATTATTTAAATTTATTTCCAAACATAGTTGATCAGCATTTTGGTTTCTCATCAAGAATATGAATAAAAATATTCGTTTATGGAACTTTATTTTAAACTTATGGCATGAATAAGATGACATATGAACATTGAGATCCCTAATACAGTTTTAGTTAATCAAAGACTTTATTCTGAAACTTGTAACTGTAATCTTATATTAAAGGAGGAATAAAGTAAGATTTTTTGGAAATTTAAAAGCTTTTAAATTTAAGTGTTACATACATCAAAGGTACAACTTTATAACATCATTTCATCATAGCTAACATAAGACGACTAAAACTTGACACAAATGGTAAAAATATTTAATAGAAAATTACAAATAAAATTTTATAATTTCATGAAATAACAATAATGAAAAGTTAAAGATATATTATATGATTTGTACGTTTTATATATTCATATATACCTTGCATAACCAACTCTTTATATTCTTAACGCTTTCAGAAACTTTATATTCCCAAACTCTTTATATTGCATTTTTCAACAATCTTAAATGTTTATGCAACAAAATAAATAAAAAATATATGTAGGATACACTTTTTTAAAAATTAATCAAATGAACCCCGAATATTTCACAATCTTAAAAATCATAGAATTTAATTTTATTAAACACGTATACGTATTTTAATTAATTCAATTTTCTGTTCAACGAAGAAATAAAATTATAGGCACAGATGGAATAATGAATTCCTCTTGCACACAATTTAAGGTAATTGAGAGGTTTGGTGTGTATTCTGTTACGTTCTCTCAATACTAACCATTAAAACTGATCAGAAAAAGTTAATTAATTTGAATTCATCCTTGATTTCCGAGTTATAGTTACATTCGGGTTTGCAACATCTTGATAAATTTATCTGTGCTCGAGGTTATTTCAATATGTTACACAGAAATAATTTGATTTTGTGGCCATTAAAAAGCATGCATACTAATTTGTTTCATTATATTTAATTTAATTCTGAGCCACAACACAATTTATCAATACGTTTTTAATAAAATTTGAAAACTGACAATGGATCAAGTTTAATATTGTTAATTGCATTTTTTTTTCGAACAGAAATACAAGTTGCAATATATGTTTTGAAATAAATATTTTTAGAAACTGCTGAGATGGAATTAATTTACGTATAATGGATTTATTTTGTTTATTCTTTTATTTTGATATAATACTAATTTCAAACATAAATCACACACATACATCATTTAGCTATCTTTTCCACAAATGAAATTCATTTGTTATCGTTTTATTCAAGTTGCCTAAAAATATTTCAAATGTGTTGTTGCAAATAAAATAAAATTTAAATTATATTTATAACTAACAAATTCATGAACTAAAAGCCTCAGTGTGTAATTATAAAAAGATAATTATGCAACTGAAAAATTACTGTGAAGTGTATGGAAATTTATAAGACTTGAGTTAATTATTTATTTCAGGCAAATTTAGATTCTTACCAAATGGACATAAGTAATTCGCAACGATTCAAGTAGAATAGTAAAATTTATTTTTTAAGAATTAAAAGCAGATAAAAACTTAAATGAATTATTTAGATAAATAACACATTTAATGAGGGTGAATCATTATTTTTAAATTAACTTATTTAAGTTATTTAATTAATACTTTAAGTTTCAACCCATAAAAATCTTGATTCTACTTCTATTTACTCAACTTAACTACACTTGTCTGTAAAAAATATCAATCAAAATCATTTTTATACATAAAAACTGAATTTTTCTGGTTCGTTAAATTTTATATTAGTTTTATCACTCATCTACGTCTCTAGTTCAAATATGAGTAAACGTTTTCTACATGGCCCTTCATACATTATCTTATTTATTTATATCGATGTAAGCTCATTTAAACGTTGATTGTTGAATTTTTCTTAATGAATGATCTACGAAAATTTGTGAACAGAAGATGATTTTATCAATTTTCTTACTACTAAGAAAAAAAGAGCCTTATTCAACTGAGAATAAATACCCGCAATATTTGAAACACAGAGAATTATAAATTTTGAATTTTTGAAATCTACAGTTAGAGTTAATTTCTGCGTTCTTCTAAAAACATTTGAAAAATGCAGCATCGGAATCTTTACCGTAGTATGAAAATGTCAAATCATTATTATCATTAGAATAAGTACAGAAACACTTGTGTTTTGGAAACTTCTCATCTCAGTTCAATATTATCAAATTTCAATTTATATTAAATTAAACAATTTGAAATTATACTCAAAGTAAAAATGCAATTTCGCAAAGAATGTAAAGTCTGCTCTTTTTAGAATTTCGTAATCTATATAGTAATTTTTTAAAAATTTATTCACTACAATTTCATGTTCTTTTGAAAATAATTTTAGTTACAAGAGTAAAAATAGTATAAATATGAAATAATATATGTAAAGGAACTACTTTTCTGAATGGCTAAATATAATTTGAGTGTGATTAAATTACATTCCCAAGTGATTAAAAATATAGCAAGAAGTTAGGATTATATGACAGAAAGACGATTCTGTGTTATAAAAAAGTATTAATATAAAATAGGCGTTAGTATGTTTGCTCACAGTTGCTTTAAAACCAAAATTTTACCCAGATACTTTCTCCTGTCCAAAGTTTATGGGAACATTATTGTTTATTGAAAAGTTTATGTAATGTGTTCTGTAAAATAATCAAATATTTGCCAGCCTTTTTTCTGATTTATTAGAGATCCAACTGTTATCTACTGAAAATGTGGTTTATCATATAGAAATATTGATGCTCCCGTCAGCAGAAATTCCATGACTGTTTTCATAATAAGTGATTGAATAATTTTCCATTAGAAAGAGATTCACGTGATGCAATTAGCGACTCTCTATAACTGATCATCAAGAAGACAGGTATGTTACATGGATAGCGTTAGTGGGTCCAAGTCACAAACTTTAAGCCAAGGAATATGTTGGTTTCCAGAAAGATTTTGAATACATTGATCAAAAGTCTGCAAGAAAAGTTAAAAAAAATTTGCCTTCAGAATGGTCAGTTTGTTTACTTTGAAGAACACAGAAAACGTCCTGAAAGAGGAAATTAGTGATAACCTAGAATGATAACGTTGGCCACAAAGTTATTAATTGACTATAAACTTGTAGTTCATCAGATAAATGTCGGTTCCTATTTTTATATCATGAAAAACATATATTGTTTACAAGAGTTCCACATACTACAGTAGGTCACTAAGAATAATAATAGAAGTATCATTCGATGAACATCTGATTCAAATCTTATTTGCATTTAGGCCATTTTAATCTATTACCATAACCTTTCTGTTTAGTTAAGTCTCCTTACCCTGATTTTTAATCGAGGTTTCAGAGCATCACTTTTCATATAAAAAACATTATCATCTTATTTTCAAACAAAGCCGTTTGACGAATATATCATAACTAATACCAGGGTTTAAAAAGAAATCGAAAATTCTTATCACACATACAGAGATAAATGTGATGAAGAAGGTTTACTTGTCAGACTTAAACTATTTAGATTCTAAAAAGATAATTATTTCAGATATCTTTTTATTAACAAAGAAAGCAGTAGTAAATAATATTATTCATTTACAATGTGCACTTTTTTGTATTAATTAAGAGATTTTTAATTAAATTTAAATACTCTTTATTAATATGAAAAGCTTTAAAAAATTTATATTTTTTCTATTTGACGTATATCTGTATCTGGATGAAAAATAATGAATTTAATTTTTCTTTTCTAAGAAGAAAATTTTAACATTTTTTTAACTATCTGTCTTATTATACTAATTAGTTATGTAATAAAGATATGTTTAGATAATATTTTTCAAATATCACTTAATAAGTACCGCATAAAATGAAATAATATTTTTTTCAGTTTATTAATTTTGTTTTAAAAGAAACTTCTTTTATTTTGCTTAAGAAAAAAGTCTGAAATGAATTTGTTAATATGAAGTATTGTGTAACATTTTTCTAGTGAATACATTTTCTCTTTTTTTTGGAAGGCTAATTATTCGCTAAGCACATAAAATCCTAAAATATTTAATTTTTTGTTTTGATTTATTTATTATTTATTCCAACAATGAATAAATTATGATTACTATTTTAAGATAAGAAAGCAATTTTCATAGTTTATCGAATTATTCACAACGAAACATTTTATTCATGCAAATCTGAAGTTAACAATATTCATATCATATAATCCTATTCTTTAATTCATTACATTATCATTGAATATTTATCTATAAAATATGATTTTCTATTTTCTAAAATGATATATTTAATTTCAGAAATGTGATTTGAAGCATCGTTATTCAATAGTTTATGTATCTAGATGTTTCTACAAACCTTTTTATTATTTAATAGTAGAGTAAGCATTATTTCCTCCTAAAGTCGAAGAGTTGATTTCATTATTTTTGTAATTATTTGCTGACAATACAAGCTATTACTTATTTTATCACTAAAACAACACAAAATGGCGATTTGAAAAGTCCCATATACAATTATTATATATATATTTACTCTATAAAAAATATTTTAAATTTTACTAAAAACTAGCTGCAGGTAAAAACTTTATAAATTAAATGATTATAGCTTATATAAATTACATACTTTCGTTTTGGCTTAAATATTATTTTTTGTTTTTGCTATATATGACAAATCAAGCTCGCTAATCGATGCCTATGTGTATTTAATTCAGAAAGGTGCGTCTTTCGTTTAAAGCAGAGAACCACAAAGAGGAAGTACGTATTTGCTTTAAAAATCCTCCCATAGATGTCATTACCAGATTACTATTAAAAGCATTGCTATAAAGCATTATATATACTGTAAAAAATAATGTGACTGTAAGGAAAAGGAAACATCAAAATAAACATATCAAAACAGTATAATAAACTACACACACACACACACACACACACACACACACACACACATATATATATATATATATATATATATATATATATATATATATATATATATATATATATATATATATATATATATATATATATATATATATATATGAGATTTGCTGCATATCAGAATAATTCGTGACATACTAAATTTTTATTTAAAAAAGTATAGAAAATGTTTTTCGCTATAGAATCACTTAATATTTTTCAGTTGTTTTAATATCACTCAAACTATTCAAAATTAAAAGAAAGGAATACAATGAGCATTACATCAAGTAAAAATTGGTTCACATATTTATTTGCCGTATTTTCTTAATTAATTTTTATTATTCAAAATTAAAAGAAAGGAATACAATGAGCATTACAAGTAAAAATTGGTTCACATATTTATTTGCCGTATTTTCTTAATTAATTTTTATTCATACGCAGGAACGATTATTAATTAATATTTCCGAAATATCATTATTTTTCTTTGATTGTTGAGATCGATTACAGGTCAATCAATAAATCTAATACGACCATAAAAAATCTGATCTTTAGAAAATGGGCACCTGTGAGAGCGGATGCATTGGAAAGTTACTTTATTTGAATAAAATGCTTAAGGTCTAATGCATCAACTTCTCATTTGCTTCCTATCGCTTTGAGAAAATTCAGCCATTTTTCAATGGTCTCAAAAAGTACATGTCATTTGCATACTTTTATTAAAGTCAAATAGTATTTTTTTAAAAGATTTCAAAGGCAACTGAAAGAAATTCATAATATTTAGGTATGACAAGCATTTTATCAAAACTTAGAAAATTTGTTTAATATTTCATGAATATTTCATAACGTCCTAAAAAACAGACTTTCTAAAAGATTTCAATGCATTCAATGAGGGTTTCAGAACGTGTGTTTAAAAAAAAGAAGGATTTTCTGCAAATCCGAAAATAGAAAAATTAATACTTCACAAGACTGATATTAAAATTTATTTTACATTTATTACGAAATGATTTTATTAAAATTAACTTTTTGAGGAATCTTCCATTCAATGATATAATTTGTTTTTTAATTTTATACCACATACTTCAGTTATATGGATTTTGATATATAATTTTAAAATGCATTTAATTTAAAAAATTTGCTTATAAGTAACTTCTTACTTTTTTCTGTATTAATTTTCAAATAATAATGATCAGATTGAAGGAATGTTGAAGTTGCATAGTTATTTTTCAATTGAATATAATTTGATGCATTGAAAATTAAAAAAAACTTAAATTAGTATAGTTTGCGATTACTATTATTATTATTTTTGCAAAAATTAAAATGTGTTTTTCATTAAGAATTGAAATCTTTAAAAGAATAGATATAAAAAGGAGTGAAACTTGAAATTTTAATGCATGCTTGCATTAATATTGAAATATGATTTCTTTACAGACACTTGTTTATGATGATACTACAAAAATTTACATTAGAAAGCAGAAATGAATAAGAATATCGTTTTAAACGTAACTATGAAAGAAATTATTGGACCGATTTGAATCATGAAGTAACTATCGTCACTTATAAATTTAAAAGTAATATTCTTTCATTAGTGTTTTTTTGGCATTTATAATTTATGATAATAGCTCGATGATAGTATTTAATTGACTAAATACTATCTGCAATTTGCATATTTTTTGTTTTTTGAAAATTAGGTGCTAAATACATGCAATTGTTTTTTTTTAAGTTATAACATGTTACGCATTTCCTATTATCTCAATAAAAAATTCAGAAAACTCTGAAATAAATTTATATACAATTTAGAAATTTTATCACTTTTATTAATGGTGAAGTTGAAATCTTAATTGGAATTGCTTTGTTATCAAGAGAAAAATTGAACTATGAGTCGTAGTGGCTTGGTTGGTTAAGCTGTTTGTTCATGTTGTCAGAAACTAGTGAGTTCGAATCCCGCTCCAGTCAAAGACCCGTCTTGTCACCGATATTACCACGTCAAATATGCCGCAGTCACAATTTTCTCCATGTGAAATAATACCTCTGGGGGTAGAAAGCTAATTGTGTGATTTCCTGCTTCGTCCATGCTTCTAAGTTGTGAAGATTCCCATTTTCGGTTTGGCTACGATCAAAACCATAGAATGCTCAACTATATGCGATACCATTTCTTCCATCTCTTTTAATGATAAAAGGTGAAATTCTTTGTAGCTATTAAACGTTTACATTAAATAAAGCGAGTAGAGAAACTTTTAATAAAATATAAAGTTTCTAAGTTGAAATTACTTTAAACTTGACCATAGATTTTTAAGGGTGGTTGGATCAAAAAGAATGTAGCACTGAAAATAAATGTATGCTGTTCTACACACTATAAAATGTCTTCATTTAAAAAGAGGTCAGTAGCTGAGACACGTAATTATGTAGACATTTTGCACGGATATCCTGCAGCATCCTGGCTTCAATTAAGTGCTTACTTAATGGCTTAGATATTGTGTGGAAATTTTCCTTTTTGCATAGAGAATGTAATAAAGTTTCCTCTATATATTGACGGTCCCTGCAAATGGGATCATCTAATGCAATCTTTAAGATGAGGTGTCTTTCAAGTTATCAATGTCTTTAAGAAGTTCTATTGCTTTTTTTAAACATCTGAGCCTTAATAGTTTTTTATATTTTAAAAAAGGATAGGTACAACATAATATCGTTGCTTATCTCTAATCCCTGGTGTTACACCAGTTCAGAAACTGTTGTTTCTGAAACAATCGAAACCATTGCCGATAATCAGTTATTTTGAAGTACAATTTACTAGTTTAACTAAAAATTCAATTTTTGAGCCAGCCTTTACCAGATTGTCACCCAGATCATTACCAGGAACGCCACATTGACCAGTAAGCAGTTTTAAACTGAGGGAATTTTCATTTGATAGTCTGTACAACATAAGGTAATGTTCCCAGAGGGGAACAAACGTTAAATTAGATTTCTTTAAAATCAGTGGTGTAGTTTGACTGTTGGAACAGATAGCTATCCTCTCACGCAAGTAACTACCTGCCATAGAAAATTCAACTGCTCATGAGAACGGCAAGAACTTCTGATTTGGAATACCGTTGTATATTTTGATAAAGTGAATAAAAGTAGTTTTGCACCAGCAGCTGGGCAGTTAATACAAGCACAGTGTTGAACTTATTCTTGAGACATCACTGTACTAATAAGCACAATTTCCCCTAATGACAAAATAATTCCAGTTTTCTCGAAAGGAAAATTTGATTTGTAAAGCTTGTCAAATGTACATTTAACAATCGTGCAATCAGTAAGTATACTTATGAAAGGAAGATTAGTTACATCAGCATCAAATTTTCTTGAAGTTAAAAATATGTGGAGTACTTTTTCAACTGACCATACTTTAGAGCTACTTTATAAAATTGTCTACCACTGTTCTAAAAATACATCGAGTGCATATCAATCAAAATTTCATGAGTAAAATTAGCAATGATTTCAAGACACAAAGATAGAGGTATGAAAATAGTTTGAAGTTGCTCTTTCAATACACAAATTGAAATACCTGTTGCAACTAAAGTTAGATTAAAATCTAACCATATGAATTTCACTTCTTTGGAGCAAATTCATTTTAGACCAAAACAATTATCCTTTTTAAGTTAAGATTTTCTTTTTTTGTGTGTCAGTTATAGAGGTTTTTGGCGACTAAAAAAATGTTTCAACTTCTTTGAGGGCATTGGATATGATGATTGAGATTATTTCATAATATTTACTTCTGAAAATATTTAATGAATTTCCTGCATAGCTATAAATATGCAATAAAAGTTTAAAACATCTAGAGGATAATCTATTATACAGCACCACAAAGTGTATGAAAGAATAGCACCATGGCAGGAAGATACTACTGAAAAAATACAACATTACGGTAAAAAAAGATAAATTCTCTTTGGACACCAGGCTTAGATTGCGATGTTCTTTTCTAAAATTGAGGTGACGATAAATCTGTTAATAAGCAGATTTTTAAGATAGAAATGGTTTGTATCCTTAACTGATTTTCTGACAGGAGATTGTAGAAGGATTTAAATTTTGATACTGAAGCAAAAAAAATTCTAAAATAACAGTTAAATCAGTTTCTTTACTATTTTTGTCCTTTTCTGAAATTGAAGGGTGGGTTGTATATTGCGTTGTTAGTGAATTTTCCTAGTTAATAAGCATATTTCGTGTTAGAAAGTACTTTATGGACTTTAATTTGCAACAATAATAGGGAGAAATGCATACATATATCGATTATGTATTTTTATATAATTAATAGCAATTACAAAAATATTTTTACTTGTTACGGAAATCACATTTTTTTGTTTGAAAAAAAAATATTTAAAAGTAGCAATTATCTCCTTGTGCATCACAAATATTGAACAGTTCTTAAAATACACAAATTCCAAAAACAGAAGTAATAAAATTGGCAAATAATGGAGTAATTTAAAATGATATTTATTCAAAATCTACTCACACAATTTGTTAAAATGTCACTAAAGTTTAATTATTAAAAGGAATTTGACATTTTCATAGTCTTTCCTCTATATGAATAGAGAACATGTTTATATTTCTATAAGAAATCTATTTCCAAAAAAAAAAAAATAAATAAATAAATAAAAAAAATAAAAAATAAAATAAAAAAATAACTTCCTTTATTTTTTATTACTAAAATATTTCTTAAGAATTTAAATATATTATTTTATATGCACATTCCAGCAACTCATTATTTTTTCATAATATTATTTTATTTTCATAGCTGTATAATTAACTGCTTACAGAAAAACTTTTAACTTGAAGTACAAACAAAAAAATTATTATTTTATAAAATATATATCAGATGAAAGTAAATTTAGTAATTTTCTTTTTGAATAATGCCTTCTAAAATAATCGGGAAAATCTCATACTGCAATCACGCTTTTCATTTGTAAATAGAGTTCAATAGATTTATAATGCTCATTCCTAATTCAAGAAGGAGCTTCATGGAATAGGTAAAGAGATTATTATCATGCTGTTTGCAGACATTCGCAAAGCTACAGAGGAAGCCATAAAACTTTGTAATCTGGACATAAAAGAAGACGTTGTGCAGAGGAATGCTACTTGAATACCTGGAAGGTGTTGTTGGAGGGGGGGGGGAGGAGTTATTTACGGAAGGTGTATGCGGAATTCCTGATTTCATAAGTTTCTCTTATTATTGCTGTGGAAGAAAAGTTACTATGTTTAAAACATAATTTTATACAACATCATTTGAAGTACTTAGATCGCACATCTTGATTTCAAATATTCATGGCAAAATAAGAAGTTTATTAAAAAGTTTTGACAGTGCAAAAAAAAAAAAAAAAAAAAAAAAAAAAATCTTTTTTCACTTGCTTAAAAGTTATAAGCAAACACAAATATTTAAATTAAATATTAAGGTATTTTTATGATGCAAACATATATTGGGAAAATATTTGTTACATTTAAGCATAGATATTAAATATGTTTTGTACAAATACTTTTATTACGATCATTAACTTTTCATTATTTGTAGAGCTCAGAGTAAATTATGCAAAATTAGATACAAAAATCAGATTTTTCTAAATAATTTCAGTGTTTCCATGATTTCTTTCAAAATAACAAATAAGAATCTATATTAGGATACAACGCATATTATAACTTAATGAAAATAATCCTATCTTTGGTGTAAAATTTACTTTATATCTTAGAAGAGATAACACTTCAGAAATATTTAACTTAAATAATGCTTCAAACCGTATTTTGAAACGTTATCTATGAAAATAATGCTTCAAAAAATTTGATTCTTTGGTTTTATTTTTGTACTTTTTATATCATCAAAACATTTCACGTATAACTTAGACGTACTTCCAGTATTTGGATATTTTAATTAACCACAAATATTTATGCCTCCATAAACAAGTAAATAACTATATAAATGACGCAAAACAGATCCATTAAAAGTGTTAATATATGCTCTAATTGCTTATAAAAAACTATCATGTGTCAAACAGCTAATGTAAAAATCATAAATTAAAAGCCAGTATATCAAAGTATGCCAAAATATCATAATCAAAGACAAATATGTATGATGTGAAGATAGCTTCAAGGTGAATGAGTGGTGAATTGCCATATCGATGGATACACCAGTTCGCAGCTCTTTCAAATTAAGCCAGGAAAATTCAATAACTGTCAGAGAGATTTTATGAAGTTGTTCGGTAGAACTAAGTAGGCCTCAGAAAACTTTTAAGATGCAAATAAATCTGTCCTTTTCCATTTTTATGAGAAATTAAGATATTGAATACATTTATCATGAGTCGTTTGCAAAAGCTGCTAAAGATTACTTTTAAGAGGAAAACAAACAATACTACTTTTTAAATTTTTATACTTATGATCTATTGAATAATTTTTGGTGTTGTCACAAAAACTGTAGTTTGATAATCTTTCAATACAAATAAAACTATTAGAAGGCAATTCGAATTTTATGAATATTTTCATTAATTCACTAATAATATTCAAATTGTTCAATAAAATCCATTAAAATGAGTTTAATCCATTCAATTTCCATCCTATTTATCTGAAAAAAATCCATTATCAAACCAAATACAAAAAGTTAAGAAAACTTTGTCCTCAAGATTTATCGCAAGGATTCTGTGAGCTCAATTAAAATATTAATTAAATGGAATGAAAATTATAGTTTTTCAGTAACAAAATTTCATAATGAATAACAATTAATGTTCAAAATTTTTAAAACATGTATTGACTTTTGCAGTATTCTAAAAAGATGCCACGAAGAAATTCTTCTCATTTCAGAAAATTATTTTAAACTGTAGAATTAGAGAGTTAAGGAGATCACTTCTCTATATGGTGACCGTATCTTAAGAATGCTGCAATGTATTTAAAACTCATGAGTATTACAAAGCTTATCTTACTGTTTTTATCCAATCATCCTTTTTTAACCATTGAAGTGGTTGGGAGTTCTGTGTCTCTTTTTGTCGTTTTCAATTTCTATAATTTTCTTTTTTTTCTCATGACTACACCGATTACATGGCTGCTAACTGACATCCGTTAATGAATAATCTGATACCTTTAGAATCCCAATACCTATAGATATTCAGAAGCTTAACAATTACCAAATCCTTATTTCAGAAAGAGATTTTATAAATGCACGGTATTTTTTACTATACAAACCAAAAAATTTACTTATTACTAAAGATCATATCTTAAGTTAATTTTTAGCACACTTTAATTCAACAATTAGGATAAACCAATGATATAAAATGTTATGATGTTCATGTTAAGAATATATCGTGATATAATAAGACAATTAATTGTGACAACATAAAAGAAATATGCTTCTGTTCTTCTATTAGTTAAACTAAATAGGATACACTATGAAAATAATTTGAGAATAAAAAAATGTAGGTACTTATTTATCTAATTTGTAACAAAGCTATAATAAATAAAAACTTTAAAACTATATCTATTATTAATAGTAGTTCTCAATAAATATTCATTTAGCATCTGATAACAACAAGAAATAATTTCAGTTATTTTCTGGAAAAGTTACATTAATTTGTGATGATTTTTGAGGATTTTCATATAAGATTTCTTAAATAAAATTCATATTTATTATTAACATATTTAAAAAATCGCTCTTCAGTCAACTTAAAATTATTTATATTTATTAAATTGTGTTATTTATGAATTTATTATTGTTAAGATTAACCATTTCTTTAATTTATTGAATGTAATTTATTTATTTATTATTGTGAAGTTGTTATTTAATTTCAAAGTTACATTTATGTAATGCAACTGAAACAAATTTACTTAATTTAATTTATTCATCCGAGCAAAAGGTATACTTCATACCCTTTTAAAAATGTTATAAATAGTTAATATAATAAAAACTAGATTTACTTACTTAACCATAACTATAAATTCTTAAAAACTTGTTTATTGCTCGTATTGTTTAATGCATTCTAACTGTATTATTTTCTCTCCGAAAATAAAATGTTTTGAAAAATTATAACCTGTGTTCAAAGTAATTGAGAAACATGTAGTTTCAAATTTAGAGCTTCCCAAGTTTTCCCTTTGTGTGTATTATGCTATTTTAAATACTGTGTTTAAAGCCACATTAAAATTATTACTACATCAAGACCCAATCAAAAACGTATATTAATTAAAAAGTAATAACCGTTATTTTTATAAAACCAAGCAATTTGTTGAATCTATTTTCTAATAATAAAAATTTATGTGATAAAGATATATTTGCATATTTTTGTACATGAGTTTAATTTTAAATCTCAGTGAGATTTATTATTAAATGAAATCAGTGTTTGTGTTTTTGGGAAAAAATGTGAAATGGTATATTATTGTGTTTGAGAAATATGTTTTATCTACTTTAATGGAGGCTAATATTATTACTAAAATCATTTACGAAAATTATTAGTTGTTTATTGAAAAAGAACTTCTTTAATAAAAATGTTTACTTAAAACAAATTTTTAATCTTTTCCCAAGAATTTGAAATATAAAAACATTAACTTACATTTTTAGTTGAATACATTCCCCATTTTCTTTGAAAATATTATGTAAGTTGCTAAAGGAATTCGAAGTACCATTAAAAATATAAAATTCTTTCATAATTATGGATGATTTTCCTTAAGTCTTATTATGTGAAAGTATATATTTATAGGTATCTTACTTTTCCGAATAATATTTGGTACTCTTATAAGATGAAATAATATATTTTATTTCATAACTATTCCTTTTCAAAGTATCATTCAAGGGCAATTTTCTTCAGCTGTTATGTAATAATCATGTTTCAAAAATTTTAAGTTAATATTCTCATGAAATATTAAATTTCCTTTCAACTCAGAACTATAATACTATCCAAAATTTAATATTGAAGTTAATTTTGATTTCTGTTTTTATGTATAAACTAAGACTACATATAGCATGAAAATAGAGTATTATATTATTTCAGCCGTTCACTGATCATTCATTATATTAAAATAGATTTTTACTATAATTCACATGACAAGATTTTATGTAATAGGATAAAGCTATTTTATAATTTGTTTGTTAAATGTGAAAATAAAAAGTCAAAAAAGAGATTTTGAATTATTTCTAAAACACAAACACAAATCCTTGTCTCATTATTTCATTAAAGGGAAGAAGATGCGATGGCCCCTTATTCAAGAGAACACGAAGAGGGTGCAACATCCTGGCTCTGAGAATGTGCATGGTTCTTCGTGATTCAGGAGCAGGGACAAAGCAGAAGACCCCAGATTTAAGTTACCACTTCTAGGGGCATCATTTCACAGGGAGGATATTGCGACATATTTACGTACTGCAGCCGAACTTAGAGAACACGATGGATCTATAATTGCGTCGGGATTTGAAAATAAAAATCAAAATTTGTGAGAACGGATGTCTTTACCAACTCGACCACTGCGGCAAAATAAGATACTAAAGCATAGAGTATTTTACATTTTTTTAATGGAAAGCTTTCATTAGATCATTTAAAATGGTGCTTATTGCTTAGGCTTTGGAAAATGAGAGTTAATTATTCATATGCTTAATCAAAAGGTGTCAAATATTGGTAAAGTTATTTGTATACTACTTACATGTTTGCTAGAAATATAAATACTTTAAAGATATTAATAAGTATTTTGAGTAATGGAAACGAACTCTCTGCACTTTAATATGATTTTAATTTTATTTCATTCAATACGTTCGTTTATGTCAACATCATCGTATTATTTACTTAGAATTAAATTCGAAGACGCTCGTCTGTATTAAAATGACATAATGCAAAACAGAACTATTTAAGATGGTGTAAAAATGTGTTTGCTATAAATATTTGAGTGTGAGATACATCTTTTAAATTTCTTTGCAATATCTTAAGAAATAGGTAATGCGGAAACACTCTTACATAGAACCGGTATTGACGTTTTGAATAATAAGTTTCTTCGTGCGGCCATTATACTTAAACTGTTGATACATTTAAAGCTGACTTTTCTGCCACGCAAACAATTCAATTTGGTTGGAAACGATAAATCTTTTATTGAACACGTGTTTTCTGGTTTTGTGTTTTACTTCTGAATTTTGTTTTAAATAAATTAAAAATAGGTTCATGATAATATTTTGCAGAAAGTCAAATACACAAATAAAAAAATATATTTTGATTTTATTTTTGTAAAGTGAGATTTAATAGTTTTTATTCATATTAAATAAAAATAAAATTTAATAATAATATTTAAAAGAAATGAAATAAGTATTAATAAATTAAACGTAAAATATAAAAAAGTTAAAATGTAAAATAAGGAAATTCAGATAAACAATTGATTACATAAAAATAAATAACAGAGGAATACGCTTTAATATATTAAAAATTTAAAAACACAATAAAATAAACACATAAAAATATTTATGCATTTCAAATATGCTTGAGTTTTCTTAATACAAATTATCCTATATCGAAATTTTAGTTTTGTTTTAAGTTCAATATTTCTTGGACTCAG
>CM057813.1:122832573-123255378 GCA_030067965.1 Latrodectus elegans
TTTTGTGAAGTCGGTTATTTTCTAACAAAAAATGAGTGAAATTTCAACGACAATTTTCAACATTCTACAGAAATTTTTCATTCTTCAATCTCAGTTTAATTTAAGCATAAAATTTATGAGACAACCGTCTTTCTAATGATGCAAAATCTAAGAAAATTATTCAGCAATAATGATTATATGGTTAAAAATATGTATTAATGTGAGTGTTTTACGAATTTTTATTTGACATTCTTTTTGAAAATAAGTGTAAGGGAAATACACAGATACTTCATATATATTCAAATTTCTGCTTTATATCTTACATAATACATTTAAACACATGATAGTAAAGTTTTATATATGTCTCTACTTTATTACTTGAGACGATATTTGGGGAGATTTAGTGAAAAACACTGTTTTAAAAAATAACCTTTAAAATGATAGTGTAGCTAAAGACATCGAAAATATTTCCACTTCTTCGATGTATATGACAAATAAGATCCTCATAGTTATGGCTATTAATCAGCACATTAAAGAAAAAATATAAAGTTATAAAATATTTAAAAAATGAGCTACTTTTCTTTACCATTCCCGGTTTAAAAATTCTATTTCTTCTTTCGTTCTTTAAAAAGGTTCTATGTATTCCTGTAACTTAATTTCTTTTTATCATTCAGTAAAACAAAGAAACTGTTTTGGAAACTGGAAAGCTCTTTTGTTGTTACTCATCCCAGATGGTTCAATTCCAATACTAAACGAATTCTAAGAGTTCATAAACAGCCAAGAAATCCAAAAGAATAAGGAGCTTTGAAAAAGCGTCAAGTCAAAATTCAAGCAGCTCAACATATGCTCAGACGATGCCCATTCTGCTTTACATTTTGTGCTCAGACTAAAAGTCTTTTGAGCGTGCACATATTTGAGGTTCATCAGGTGACTACCGGCGAAGCGTGAAATGCAAGTCTGCTGGCCTCAAATTTCCCAAAAAAGCAAGCCGCGCCACCAGGGCATCTTCTAGGAGATTGAAGTAAATTGTGAGTAGGTGGAACCCTCCACTCCTCCATAAGCGTTTCTTGATTGATTCTGAAAAGTTCTAAGTAATAGATTCGCAAATTACAAATGTTGACTGCTGTATTCAAAAATCAACTTCTCAACGTAGGTTGATATCTTAATAACAAAAAAAGACACAAATAATTTGGATAAAAGACGTCGCTTTCTTCTTAGGATCATTTGATTTGAAAATAGAAAAATAATTTAATGTTTGTGTTGAATTCAAGTAAAAGCATTTTTTTAAAATAAATTATTAAAACCTAGAAAGAATTCAATGATATATTTGGGATTATATATATTAGGCTCAATGCTTGAGGCAAATAATCTGTTAATAGTAGTATATTTTATTCTGCAAGTATTTTAATTCAGATTCATTTCACAAGTAAATGAATTATCATTTCACATATTGCAAATTATTGTATGTATAAAAGATACTGATTTATTACATATATATTGAGTGTTTTCACGCTCAAACGGTGAAACGCGTTTAAAGTTTCAAAATCATATTTAATTTTCCCAAATACAAAAAATATCATAAAAATACAATTGAACCAATGAGTAATTATATCAACTTATGACTCAAATCACTACTAAAATAATTAGAAATATCATAATATTATGATTTTTTATTTATTTACTTGATTTTTTATTTATTTAAAACATCTATAGGTTGCTTCTGTTTAATTCATTTAAGCAACTGTTCTTATTGGATCTAGATAACGCTGTCATATTTTTAAATATGTAGACAAGATTCTCTTTTAATTTATGAACAAGATTTTCTTAATTGCCAGATATTCATTAAATATGAAGCGACAAAAAGAAACAGGAGAAATAAATAATGACACATTACATTTAAGCAGTTCTTTTCCTTGTAACAAAGTAATCGGATTCAAGTAATTACGTTTTCTGTAGTTGACTGAATATATCGATGTAATGTGATGTTTTATGTGAGTCTAATAATTATAGAATTTTTCATCACTAAAAAAGTTGCATTTCAAATTTAGCTTACTTATAAATATGAGTGAGGTTTTTAAAATAAAATATATTATATTAATTTAAATATGTAAATCCTTAACATTATTGCGAAATAATTTAATTTCTGAATAATGAGTCTGAAATTCTCTTGATTACATATATTAAATATTTGCTATCAAGAAAATATTTCAAAAATTTATGTAAGACAAGAAGTTTAATAAAGATCCTTTTTATTTTTAAATAAAATTAAGAAATAATGTTTGATAATATCATTAAAATGATTACAATTAAAAAGAAATGTCCAAATGTCTAATGAACACAGAAATCAATATTAATAAAGATTTTACTCATTGCCTGGTACATTTTATGTTAGCCTGTTTCTTTCAATGTTATTACTCAGTATTTTCTTTTGCTATTCCCTTTTTTGTAATAAAAAAGAGAAAAAATAACTTTTGGATAGATTTTAAAAATTAGCTATTTTTTTTAAATAGATTAACTTTGAACCTACTGGGGACTTTTATACTAATTAAAAACGAATATATAATATAAAGGTTTAAAATTACATTAGAATATCTTATAACATAATTATTTTTAAAATAAAAATGGCTTCTGCTCTAAATTTTTTCGTTTAGTTATGAAACTCTAATATTACAGAGGAACAATTTAAAAGATTAAAGGAAAGCACAAGATATTTCATTGAAACCAATATTTATGCATGTATTCAAACATCATATATTTATACAATAAAATCAATATACATACAGCTTTATTACTACTTCATTAAATATTCTTCGTAGTTTTTTCCTGTTAATATAATCCTCATTATTAATGAAAAACTTTTTACTAAATGCTTCAGATTTTTGCATTTAATAACGATGTCTATTGTCCGAAAAAAATATGAATTATTTATAAAAAATTTACAGTTTTATATATTTGATATGGTATAGAAATTTTGAATTTGATATAAGAATGTAAAGTCATGAATAATTTTAATTTTCAAATTATTTTTGTTGCGTCTTGAAAAATAATAAAACAATGATAAAAATATACTTAATAAGTATATATGTATACTTATTACGTATATTTTTTATCATTGTTGTATTATAATTATTTGCATATGTATATACGAGGGTCATTCTGAAATTTTTGAGATACAACTAGGTTTTTAAGGTTTTACTTACAAACTTTTAGGTGTGTTCAAAGTAGTGTCCTCCACCATGAATTCTGTAAACGAATTTTCTACAGATTAAATGCCTCAAGCCATTCATTTCTCGGAATAGATGAAAAAATGTATTTATAGCCACATCAATCTCTTCTTCCAAATGAAAACGATGTCCACGTAAGTTCTTTTTTAGATTAAAGAATAACCAAAAATCGCACATAGTTAGATCAGGTGAATACGGCAGATGTTCGATCACTTTAATTTCTTTTTGTTTAAGAAACTCAACTGTTAATCCGGTTGTATGTGAAGATGCATTGTCATTGTGAAGCATTAGTCCCCTAACATTCAGAAATTGTAGAATTTCTGGAAGATACCAGTTTGCTGTTACTGTCTTCTGTCCTTCCACCTTGATGGCTTTGACCAATCCCGTACTTTCGAAGAAAACGGCATACATCACTTTTTTCAGTGCGCGTTGTTTTTTCACCATTGTCGGCGTGGGATCATCTTCAAAGACCCATACTTTGCTTTCTTGACGTGTTGGAACGTCAAACAACGGTATGTACATTTTATCACCTGATACAATTTTAGAAATTATGCGGTGGCTACCATCATTTAGCAATTTATGAGTTTCTTTACTGATTCTGATACTCATTTTTTGGTGCTCAGTTAGAGTATGGCGAACCCAAAGGCACACTACTTTTTGCATATGCAATTCTTCATGAATGATTTTGTGTATGGCTGCGGTTCCAATGTTACGTTCTTTCTGTATCATTTGATAGGTACAGCGATTATCATCCATTAACATTTTTCGTATGGCAGACACATTATTCGGATTTACTGCCGACGGTGGCCTTCCTGTGCCTTCTTCGTCTTGAAGAAAATTGCGACTTCTTCTAAATTCTCTAAACCATCTGAATACATAGAACGAGCTGGAGATTCATCACTGCAACCGTTGAACGCATTATTCTCAATTTAATCCTGCTTTAAAATCGTAGAAAATCATAGTGCGAAAATGTTCTCGCGTCAACTCCATTTTCTCTTCTGTTTAAAATTTATTCTAAGCTGAACAAGTTGAAGTAAGTCAGTAAAAAATCGTCTTCTGTGTTAAAGTACTTTGTATTGTTGGTGCTTGAAAATAAAAATGAATATCTAAATGTCATCTTGATGAATTATTTTACTTCTTAGCAGTTTCATATTTACGTAAATTATTAATTAATATTTTAATATGCAGTACTTTTTGAAGTATTGTTATTTCATGAAGAGAATCATTAAGTAATGAATTGAAATTTGTTCAATTTCTGTAAATAGTATTACAAATATTATCAGTTACTGTTTACAAATATCAGAAAACAGTTGCAAAAACATTTTTTGAAATGTTTTTAAAATAAGCAACAATTTGGTTCAAAAGAGTAACAAAAAATGTTTTGTAATGGTTTTTAAAAAGAAAAGGCATTTTTGGTCGAAAATTGTAAAAACAGGTCTTTTTTATTAAATAATACCAAATATTTTGCACAAAAGATACTATGAAAAATTAGGCTTGAAGTTAATACTATGACATATTTTTATTAAATTATTTTCTAATCACCAATGGTCAGGAAAACATGATTTCAAATCTTGTTACGTCAACTTATCTCTGTAACGAAATTGTTATCATAATATATTATGTCGTAATGTGTGTTCTTAACAAACATTTATAAAATTTCCCCATTAAGCGTCACCAAGCTCAAGCTGAATAAAATGCAGATAATTATCAGCTAACATTTCTTATAGAAATGTTAGCTGATAATTATTACGACAGTTATTAAGATAAAAGTTTTTCAAAGGCATGCAACTTTGAGAAAATCTCAAGGCTAAGAATCTCTGGGTAGATACAAAAAGTGTTCCTCGATTTCTGATGTTTGAAATCTGGTTGAAAAGAATCTATCGATAAACATGATTTAGCATTTAAATTGAATAAAATAGGACATTTTTAACTGAATCAATTTAAGACAAACACTTCTTAATCTCTTGTGCAAGAATTCTTTGTATTTACTCTCTCTAAAATTAGCTTTTTTATTTATTAGGTTTTCTTATTTTTGCTGTTAAACTAAAAACATTTAGCTGTATTTATTAAGTGTAACTTCAAAAGTCACACAAAATTATTTTTTTAGATTAAGTATCAATTTATAACTTAAATTAAAAAAAGAAATGAAAAATTTGTTTATGTTTAGATATACATTCTTATTTCACATTCAACATTATTAAAATTAATTAAAATGATTTGTTATTACTGTACACAGTAATAACATATATTTATTAGAGATTTATTTTGTGAAATGCTTATAATGATATATTTTCCCATAAAATACTCAATTCATTGATTAAAAGCATTATTTTCTGCCAACACAAAACGAAGACTTTAAATTTTAAGAATATTAAAACTTTATGGTATATTTTGTATCTAAAACTAAGATATTAATTAAGGTAATGGATTCAACATCTTAATATAATTTATTTTTATTTAAATAAATGGCGATATTTTTCCAAATAAATAAAAAATACTCTAAGTTAAAATTTGACAGTACGCTGTTTCTTAAAAATTAAATTGCATTTCCTTTATCAAACTTTATTTGTTTAAAAAATATGAAATAACTGCTTGGAGTTATAAAATTAAATTTTTTAAAATTAGTTTATTATTAGTTAGTTAATATTGATATCTTCTTATTTAAAAGTATATCTCATAGAAGTTCTTAAATGTGTTAAGATTTCAGTTTTCAAACAAGCTAACTTCAAAAGTCACACATGAATTTTGTCGTAAATCTATCTTAATGCCTAATACTAATAATTAGTATAACAAGTAAAAATTAGTTAAATAATAGAGTTTGTGGTGATTAATTTGACAGATTAATCACCACATTATTGTTACGTTGTTTAATATATATATATATATATATATATATATATATATATATATATATATATATATATATATATATATATATATATATATATATTAAACAACAATAACAACAACAACAAATTATATATATATATACATATAATTTGTCAAATAGCTTGAAATTTTAGTAAAGTTAATATATATTTGGAGTTTTTATAGTATTTCAATTTACTTTAGCATTTTGTTGTGTTAAATTATCTTTTGATAAAAAATTAAGTTTTTTAGTTTATTAATTGCGTTTTTATGATGTTTTTAAAATATCTAATATTAATCTCCCAGTATATTTACTTGAAGGTACAATAATATAAAAACTTTATATGTTACATTATAAACATGCCATATTCTACAAAAGTTTAAGTAAAATTACTAAACATCTTTCATATTACTTTGTTTATGAAAGGCGTATTCAATAAATTAACTTGTTATTTCACCATATTGCGCGTACCTTTTCCATAAATTTAAGATATTTTAACAAAGGTAATAAATCAAGAATTTCTTGAATAATTTTGATGTTCTTAAACAAATATATCAAAAACAGTCTTCTTTCCTCATCATTTTGGTAGAAAATTTTGGTCTGAAAGAACAGAATGTTACTTTGCTACGTAAAATTTTGAAATCGATTGTTTAAATACCTATTTGCATTTATCTTTTTGTCCAGTTATTGATATGAGAAGTTAAAGTGTGTATTTGCATTCTCAATTGATATTTTATTTTGGCCATATTAATATTAGATTTAAATTTCCAGTGTGCAGAATATACCAGCTTAACATTTCATTTGCTGTTTTACAGGCATAAGGCATTATATTGACACACAGTTTCTATTTTCAAAACTGCTTTACTTTGCTTAATTTGTTATCTAATAATCATATCATTTTCAATTCTTAAATGAAATATTTTATCTAATTATTTTTCATCCTAAAAATTTATTCAAGTTCTGATTTATGATTTTTGCATAAATATATATGTATACTTTTTGAGTTAAAATAAATTTAAAATCTTATTCATAAAAGTAAATTTCATAAATTAATTTCGAAAATAATTTGTTTTATTGAAATCAATTTAGAAAGTATTAAAAATCAAGAGTCTTTTTTATCACAAACAATATTAAAGCAATAATTAATTCCGCACTTGCAGTAGATTGGAATGATAATGAAAATCAAACGCTTTAATCGAAAAACCAAAACACCAGTGAAACTTTGACAAAACGCAGGGTAATCTTATTTTTCTTAATATGTACTACGAATTCTATTTTATTTTCATTAGAAAAAATTTAATGTTAAAAGATATTCTCTTGAAATTAGTAATCTTAATCCAAAAACTAAAATAATTTTATTAAGTAAAGCTTCTCTAATTTAAAATAAATCAAGCACTTTGATTAATTCTTATTAAGTTTTGATTTCATTTGTTAATGAACAAATATATCACAATGTTTTTTCTTTCGATTTCAAATTACTAAAAATATATGTCAACTAAATTGAATTATTCCTGAGGTAATCGGCTTAATGTTTCCACAACTTTAGGGGAATAGGAATGTGTATTTTGTTGCCATATTCATTAAGTATTCAATTGTAATTTTAATCCTCATTCTGCCTTAGAATAAGATTTAAGGAAACGATCGTCACATTTTTGATTTTTTAGCTTATTAATCGAAATAATGAAAGTATTTCTGCCATTTTCTACTCATTATTTTTATTAAGTAAAGAAAATTTAACTATGGATTTTGATACAGTAAAATCAAAGGTTATTACGCATGAAATTAGTTATTTTCGCATTCTAATTTTCATCTAACCATTCAGTTACTCTTTAATGTTTCTATTATTTTTATCGTTAAAGTAGTTTTGTGATATTTAAATTTATTTATACGCAATCATTTAATTTTGTCCGCTCGAATATCATTAAAAGCACTCTGTCATAGTAACTCACATATATTGCCTTAGAGAAATAATTTATAATTTTTAGTTAAATGAACTAAATCTACTTTTTTAATAAATATAAATAGTATTAAAATTACAACTTGCGGTCATTTTAACCAGTGAAATGATACTGATAAATATTTAAATAATTAATTGATTGCACACATATATATACAGATATATATATATATATATATATATATATATATATATATATATATATATATTATAGATTTCTCCCATATATATAATATATATATATATATATATATATATATATATATATATATATATATATATATATATGTATATATGTATATGATATATATATATGTATATGTATATATATACATATATATATACATATGCATATACATATGTGTCTATGTATGTATGCACATATATATTATAACATAAAAAGACAAGCAAAAACACCATTTTCAGATACGTAATATTTTCAAAATGCTATTAAAATCTCATTAAATCTGTTTTCTATTTAAAGGATGGAATGATTTCAATTATTACTACAATATTAAAAGCTCTGGAATATTTTAAACATTGAATTTTATACATTAATATTTATTATTTCAAATTATTGTAAGTAATTTCTGCATTTTAATTTATGAAAGCGTCAAATCTATGTATGTAGTGCACCAAACACTAATGCATCTTAATATTACCCTAGTATATACACTGGCACTAAAACATTGCGAGAAACATGTGTCAAATACCAGGTTTTTAATTTTAAAAATATAGTATATTTCATAAAAGCTCGGAAATTCTTTTATTTTTATAATATATCATAAATTTTCTAATTTCAGTGAAATTAATAATTTGTTTTTTTATGTTTTTTACATAAAACAGAATATTATGTTTTATTCTTTTTTATTTAATAATTATGAAAACAAGTGAGGAAAATATATTAATATAAAACTCATTGGGCAAAAATGTAGAGTTTTTGGGAATATTAAGTTTGTTAATTTATTTGTGAAAAATCAAATTATTATGTATTTATAAATAATTTTCTAGCAAATACAATGTCACTAAAAAAGTATTTTTTTCTTATAAATAAAGTTACTTGTTATTTATTACATAGTTGAAGACATGCTTCACGCGCGTATTTCTTTGTATAAACGTCATGTGCTTAACAATAAGAAAATGCTTCATAAAATTATGTTACTATAATTATATTAATAGGGATAATATCATTAATATAATTTTTTTCCTTCATCAAGTAAAGCAAAGATAGATAACTGGTCCTACTTTCTTGAAAAGAAATCACTTTGGTAGAAACAGCAGAACTTCAAACTGATTAATTGAATTTGAATATAATACAATTATATGAGATCTGCCAAGAATACATTCCCCAATGTAATGCCACATGTTGAATCAACTGGGCAAGGTAAATATTTGTTCTTATTAACACCTTGTTAAAGAGAAAGAAAGCGATGCTTTTCTTGCAATGTTATTGGAAATTTTGATGACTGCTCGATATATATAAGAAAAACCCAATAATATTTCTCATCTGCCAAATATATAATATATTTAACTCTAAATTTGTCTTAAGCCTCTAGCATAATTATTATTTGCAATTAAAACGTTTCATAAATTTATTAATATTTAAATACATAGCAAAATACTTAAATAAATTCATTTTAAAGTAATTAATGTAAGCTTTTTTGCGTACTTAGGTGACTGAAAAATATTTATGATGAATAATTCTATTAAATTTGTATGTAATAAAATGCCATAAATTAAAACATAAGTTGAAATTGTTGTTTAAATACAATATTACACTAAGTTTTCATAAAGTAAACGAATGATCAAGGTTAAGTAATTTTGGAAACTATTTAAAGAAATTGTTTTCGTACCACGAGTAATGTGAGAAAGGAAAACAAACATTACAACAGATTGTACTGGATTGTGATTTTGAATTCAAATTGTAGATTACATGCTCTAGATTAGAGAAATTACATAAAGATAATTAATTTAATATAAAATAACTAATAAAATAATCTTTATAGTAATATATTCATTTGGTAATTTATAAAAAATAGATAAAAGAACTTTTTTTAAAGCTTCATTGAATGTTGCATAATAACTTTAAAATAGAAATTTTTTTATAATGTTTTCGATTATGTACCTTGAAAATTTTGTAAAAAATATTTTTTCTCAGTAAATGCATCATAATTATAAAAAAAGGTGATAAATAGGGTACTTTTAATAAAAATATTGATGACAGTGCTTGAAAATATCTAGAATGAAATTTTCCTTGATAAAATATAAAAATAGAAAAAATTTAAATTCAAAAATTAACGATGCTATGTAATCGCCGTTTTAGTGACTGGAAGGTAATAAATATACATTTGAATTAATAGTTTTTAGTTAGTTTCAATTGTTTAGATAAAATATTTAGTAATTGTTCAACTAATACCACTACAACAGAAGGCAAATGAATCACGTTGTCAAATGGTCCAGTATACATTCTTTTCGTCTTCTAAAGTTCGTCTGGATGATTGATCAATCAATTGGTGATTGATCACATTTTCAGTTGGAACAATATAATCTTATCTATTGGGACTCCAAGTCGAAACTGATACTTTCCAAGGGCCTTAAAACACTTACACCACTTCAGATGAATTCCAAAGAATTATCTGTCTCTTTTATAAAATTATACACTTCTCTGATTAATATTTTATTTATCTATGAGTTTTTAAATTTGCTTTTGTTCTTTATTTTATTTTATTTTATTATCAGTTTCATATTTTAAAATATCATCTTTTCTACACTTCACTGTTTTTAAAACTGACTATGCTGTATGAACATTCATTTCGTCCCCTTTTCTCTCCATGAGATCAAATTTAGAAAAAATCATTCAATATTTATTATTTTATTAGTATAACATTTTATTATTTCTCCCACCTTTATAAATGCTATAGTTTCTTTGAAAATATGAAATATATATTTTTAATTTTCCGTTTCTCTTTAATTATTCTGTAACAAACTGCACTCATTGTGTGTCTATAGCTATTTAGATATTTTAAATCTTGTTTTAATATTACTTCCTTAAAAAAATCTAAATTAGCGAACTAATATCACATTACGTAAGACTAACTATTAAATGATTTTCTAGATTAGCAATTGTAGGATTATGCTTTTTGAAGTGAAAATTAGCAAATTTACTCAGTTGGTAAAATATACATTAATTATGAATAGCTAAAAAATTCGATTTAGATGTAATTTTGTTGTAACTATGATATATCCTCCCAAGAGATTTTTCGCCAAATTTTCCATCCTTTGTTTTGATTATATTGTTTTAGATTTTATTTTTGTTGTTGCCAATTTTAATTTCTCTTAGTTATTTGGATTTTTTTGTTGCAAGGTTTGAAGTTTTCTTTTTTTTGTGTTTTACGTCTTTTTTGTGTTATATAAGCGATTTCTTCAAAATTCCTTAATGAAGAAAAATTATTTTTAATAAAAATATTAATTCACTCATAATTGATAGATAATTTTATTGAATAATTACTGTATACAATATTAAATTTGTACTGAAATGTTCTAGCTTTCCAAACTATATTACTTAATCTTATATTGTGGACTTTTATTTTTTAAACTGATTTGGTTTCTATTCCATGCTCATTCATCTCATTCTGGATTACGTTTTTTTGGTACAAAACAATTATTTAAATGAATTGATGGTGTAAAAATTTGAAAAATTAAATGTTTGAACAATGACCGACGTCAAACATATCCTAATGACTTGTGTCTAAAAATTACGACACACTCCATGGCTATATATATGTATATCATGATAATAGCCTGTATAATATAAACATCCTTTAATGTTGTTTTCTATGAAGCAACCAAAAGTTATGTCAGTTATTAAACTTTCTATTCTTAGAATCATCGAATCATCTCGTATTCCATACATGCTTAAACTATTGCATACAGTTAATACAAATCGATATTTTAAAGTTGAGATATCAATACTCTGTTTTCAGTTTAACAATTAGAAGATTGAATTACACTGAGCCAGTAATGGGTATCTGAAGTGAATAAAGGAATTAATTTTAGCACTTATGTACAAAGGGTGTTGATAATATGTAAAGGAAATCAATTATAGATGGAGGTTATTATTTGCTCCTTGTGAATTAAAGGGTCTATTTTGCTTTATATTATATTGAACCACTTTCAGTTATATTTTTATCAGTTTATAAGAACAACACATATCAATGTCAAGTAAAATTATGGAATACAAAGTAAATATTCAAAGCGTACAGACAATGAGAAACTAATTCATTCTTTATTATATACTTCAGAGATTTACCCTTTCATTTTGATGTGAATTCGAAAAACATTTTTTTGCATCCATGCTTATGAACATACATCAATAGCTTAAAAAAAATATAAATTATTAAAAACAGTCAATAATGAGCAAAATCTGTTTTTCATGATTGTTACAAAATGAGCCTCTTTTAAGAAATCTTGATTCTAGATAAGGAAACTTTAAAACACCTTTTTTAGAAAAGCTACAGCTAAATAAAAAAAAATCTAAAAATTATTTTGATCAATAAAATTCTATTTTACTCTATATTGAAGGAATCATGAAGTAATGGGTTAGTGGTTTAAAATTTTTAATAAAATGTTTAAAAAATTATTTTTATATTTGTTAGTAACACAAAGAATAAGGGAAACATAAAATTATTCTTCATCAATTCCTTAAAAATGTAAGAGTTTTGTTTTTATGCATACATTACTTACAATAATATACTAAAAAGTAAAACAAAAGGATGAAGTGGCTCTCAGAACTTACTAAGACTTATTAGCATCGTGATACATCCAGAGCAAAACACATATGACTCAGTACCAAGAGTGAAGAAAATGCTGATTGATAAATTTTCGATGTGGTTTCTACCGTGTTTACTAAATTTCGCTTAAATCATCGCATAAAAATAAATATATTCTACTCAAATTCAGGTATTCCAATATTTATGAGAATAGTACAAATATGTATAAAGGCAGTTGAAAAGAACAAAAAAATAAAAAATAAACTTATTAATTGTTTTAATATATGCGAAATTAAAATGTTATTACTAATTTTAATACCCAATTTTATTTTCTATAAAATGCTGCACATTTATTTAAAGAAATTTATGGGAATTCAAACTTTTTCACCAATGAGTTATAGAATTCTGCATCAAGTTTTAAAAACTATTATTGTATTAAAAATGAAAAGCATTAAAAATCTTTGTGTGTATTAAATACTCAAATACTAAAATTGAATGAAACTTATGTCTTTTAATTTTGTTTTTTTATAATTGTTTTCTTTACCTTTTTTAGGAAATTAATTTTGTAAACAAAGTAGAATTTAATAGGTTTTAGTTTATATGTAGCAATGAAATTAATTTCCCTCAAATATAATTTTCATTTGATAATTTATTAATTTTATTAAAGTTGTAAATTTAGAATGCAAAAAAATTGCTTGAAGTTTTTAAGAAATATTAAAAATAATAAGAATTGTAAGAAATACCTTCTCTTCAAGATAAAGGGGATTAAAATGTTTACCGAGAGTTGATAATTTACATTTATTTTTATGAGTAAGTTGATTTAAACAACATTAGGTATATTCCCCTATATATATCTTAGCGAGTAATATTCCTTAAATATACAAGAAAACTATGTAAGATAATCAACTAGAAAAAGTTTATTAATAAGTCAACAAAATACTGCTGAATGAGTCTAGAAATTCAATAATTGACATATGTTTTGACAAAACCCCATTTAAAATCGAATTACGTCATAAGAAATGTGTTATTCATTTCTTTTCATGGAAAGGAGTTTCATGAATTTTTGCAGGTCACAAATTTTCAAACTTGTTACGCAATTTCAGAAGTGGTCAGTTTCAATGTAATCTATTTTATTTGTATCTACAGCCAGTATGATTCAATATTTTTTATTGTAATGAAAAAATGTCTATTTTATTAAACAAATGATAGTTTAAAGCATGATCTCAAATAAGAGGAAGGATTTTAAGTAAATAATTATGGAGTATTATTATTTTAAGTGAGAAGTAATATCACAATATTTATTTTTACATGATTTATATTTGGAAACAAACACTTTCATGCTTTTTCCAGCAAATTTTTAAAATCAAAATGTGTATGGGAAACAATTTTTCTTTATTAATAACGCAGCACTATCAATTTTTTATACATTTAAAATATTTTGAAGATTTACATGTACACACAGTAAATTAATTATTTTTATTGAAAATGTATTAGTAAATATAACTTACTACTAACTATTAATAAATTTTTCTATCATAATTAGCAAATTATTTGGATATATTAATTCACAAAAAATAATTTCAGTTTTAAATTATTTTGTCAATCACATGCAAAATTTTTGTAAAAGTACACATTTTTCATAATTACTTCTCTGTATGAAATACTCGTTAGTATAAAAAATTTATAATACTACAATTCAAAATAAAAATTTCTAATTTTTGGTGTTTGAACTCTTCAAAATTTTGTAAGAAATTAAATATTAAATATAAGTAACAAAAAATATTTTATTGGACGCGAGAAACAAAATGAAAATTTCAAGACATTATGGTATTATATAATATTTTTAGTTTGTTATAAATAAATGTGCGGGGGAGTTTAAGTGCTTTTTTTCAAACATATATTAATTTATCATTTCACTCTATATTTTATTTCATATTATATGAGCTGTCAAATCACGCTTTATCTATAAATGTACCATACATTTAAAGATATGGTATATTTATGGATGAAAGGCTGATTTCAAAGCTCAATGATTGTTTGAATTCTTTTAACATTTTTGTGAAAGAATTTGCATTTTAATTATTAAGTATATCAGTAAAATTCATTTTTAAGGGTTAAAATAAATTATATAATAAAAATAAAGCTTATTATACACACTAGCTAAAGCTTACTTAAATATTAATTTGTAAACTTAGTTTATGGAAATACTTAGTTTATTTTTTTTGAATTACAATTAAATTATCCATAAAAAATGTATAAATGATGACCTACATCATCAAAATCTATGTACACAAATTTTAATAAGAGAATTAAATATCTGAAACTATTTTTTTAAATGAAGTAAAATTAACATAATTAAAAAAAGTTTAAATTTTGTAGTGTAGATTTTAGAATGAAGCCAGACTTTATTTTTATGTAGTAGGTAATATTTATTTAATGTGTTTATAAGTATTCTGGTTGAAATTTTTAACTTCTTCCAATTATTTTAGATTACATGATATAATTCTTCAAGGCAGTTAAAAACTCCAATATACATTCGAAATATTTTAATATTATTAATGTTATGATAAAAAAATTGGAGTTGAGTTAAATTATATCAAAAATGTCAGTCCATAATTATAAATATAATATTTCATTGCTTAAATACATTATGACATTATTTATTATTGTTCACATTCATGTGCAACATAGAGATAGAATCTCATGTATTTATAAAAGAAATTTTACTTAAATATTAAAATTTAATCTCTTTATCTTTTACAGGAATCGTTATTATAACTTTATTGTTAATAATGTAAACTTTCAAATTATTTTATTGTGATAAAATAAACGAATGTCACTAAATATGTGTTGAATTTGTGATTCCGTTATTTATTTCCTGAACATAAATAGTTGCACATTTAGAAAACTTAAATTTCTTATCGTAAAATAAGTTCGTAGTTATATTTAAAGTTAATCTTAATATAGAAAACTGTATTAAAAATTAGTTTCTAAAATTATTTGGTATAAATAAGAAGAAAAATTTAATTTAAATCGCTTTTAGTGTTAAACGAAATTCCAGTAAAGGAATTCAAGGATTGTTAAATAGCTCACAAATAATTCTGAATGTTACGTTGAAGCTAATTTTTATTTCCTTTAAGAAAATTATCATGTTATTTAATACATTTAAGTCTTTTAAAATGTTTTATATTTTAAAATTTTGGTAGAGAAATTTATTCCTTACTGACTAGGAGTATCTTTCAATGAAATCTAGTGATTCAGTGTAGAATTGGGTTCCTCTTAATTTGGCTATACATTTTGGCTATAAAATTGAATTTCTGGCGATACCTTTTCATAGCGCTTGCTTAGTTGCAATCTTATTAAATTACATCTTGGCATCTATCTTAGTGTTCAAAAATCGCCAAAGAATACAAGGGGTACGCAAAACTCTTACCAAAATCATATTAAAAATTTCGATTAATTAAATTAACGATGTTTTCTATGCTTTGAATATCATATTTTATTTAGTTTTGTTATAAATATCTGTTTCATTAAAATATGGACTCATAAAAAAGATCAATGAAAAAATCAAATGAAGCGTGAAACATCTTAATATCTTTATGAGCGAACACTTAAGTAGGAACACTTTCCAAACTATTTACTATGAGTTTCCAATCCTATGCACTCTATGTAGATACCTGCAATAGGGTACGCTTTGCAGAAAAAATATTATATTTTTTTGAAAATTTGAATAATTGCTTCATTCATTTCATTACAAGTATATAAAAGTAACTAAATCTGAATCCAAACATATTTTTGTCTTTTTCTTCATCGGCAGTATAGATGAATATTTTAAACGAGGAAAATAACCTCGTACAACTGAATTTTAAGTAATATTTCAGAAAAGCGTGACTCGCTATATAAGCAAATTTTACAATGAATTCAAATTAGCGTCAGTTATAATTTAAATTAATTACTAATGTTATATCCAAAATTTGCTAGTAAAACAAATACTCTGTTAATTTTTATTCCCTTTCAATTTAGCATTTTCATTTTACTGTACCCAAAAAATAAGCAAACAAACTGAATAGTGATTTGATTCATATAAATGGACATAAATTAACCAATATAAAGGAAAGATTATTCCAAATATTTCAAAATATTTATTTTGAACGTAATTTTTTAAATTTAATTTTTTTAAAATTAGCAGTTATCTGTTATAAATAAAATTATCTTGCAATCTAAATAATAAGCATATCATATGAGAATTAGCCTAAATAATTAGAAAAATTTACCTTCACAGTTAGTGTTTATGAAATGTCTCACATATTTTATCATGCATTTATAAGACGGTCTTCATGCAAAAGATACTTTGAGAATTTATATAAATTCAGAAGAATATTTCTAATCCTGCTTCGTGCTTACAAGAATTAGTAAAATTTTCATCAAAGAATTTGTGAAGTTAAGTTTTGAAGTAAAAGTTGAGAGTGTCCCTTGTGCTGTTACGTCTAAGGACTTGAAATGATGTGGACTCAATGCACTGTTAGGTCTTTGAAGACAACTAATTGTGTTTTCTACAAAGAGAAGAATTCTTAGAATGCCTCTCAAACAAGGAATGTTTCAAGAATGTTAAAATACATCTTATAGAAAATAAACCTTTCCATAATTTATTATTTTATTCGTATTTTCTCAAAAGTTTTGCATTGATTAACAAATCTTTAATATGATAAAGTTGTTTAGATGATATGAATATAATTATTTATTTAATTTGCATTCATGTATACAAATAATTCTTAAATTTTATCTTTCATCCTTTAAAGTTCTTTTGATTTTTTTTTAATTTGTAGAGTTGAATTGAATAGAAATGTACTAGAATGTAAATAGAAGATGTGTTTGCATACCAATCTGTAGACCTAATGTATAATGGTGGGATTTATGTATTTTCCTGTTAATACACAATATTTGAATGAAACTATTTAGAATTTATATAAATACAGAAAAAATATTTGCAATAATAATTTTTTGTTATATGGAATGAACCCTGCCTTTCTAAAATTGTGATTAGGAATATCAAGCTGAATTAATTACTTTAATTCCAAAAAAATAATATTATAGAATTAAGGTTTTTAAAAAATATATGCGTGTGATTTTAGCCCCAATGAATTGAATGCAACTTATTGTTCAATTTTATTGATGAGGATCTACATAATTTGAAACTTGTTTTCAACGAAATGTGTTTTATTGATGAGGATCTACATAATTTGAAACTTGTTTTCAACGAAATGTGTAGATAATAAAGCTTTTTTTCATCACTAGTTATGCATAACTAGCTAAGCTGAACCATATCACTAATAAGCTATGGAAATAGAATATCACATGTTTTGAGGACATACGTTTATTGGAATGTGCCTTGAAGTTTTCATAGTTTTAACTTTTGCAACATATGTTTGTTCCACATATTGCAAAAGTTAAGCCTTTGTTTTAGCAAAGTCTTTCTAGAAAGTTGCTCGAACTAAATATTATAATAAAAATTAGGTTACTTAATAAGGGAGTTCAATGAAACGTACTAAAATAAGTGAATACAGACGGGAAAATGCAAAACGTAATTTATAGAGATTTTGATTTTACAGTAACATTCTCTCATCACTACTTTTCCCCCCAATCAATTATATAGAATATATTCAAAAGTGTCCCTTGCTTAGCTTATAACTAATGCCTTTCTTAATCTTTTCCCTTGTGTAACATTAAAATAAAAGAACCAGTTTTCAAAATTTAACTATCTTGTGTACATAAAAGTAATTAACAATTTAGTTTAAATATTTTTGTTATGCAAAGTAAGCCATTGAAGGATATCAACTGATATTTAATTCATCTGCATACACTAAATAAAGATCCATCAAAAGATTAATATTTTATTAGATTACCTTTTCATTCATTTGTGCATCGAATTTACATTTTTCTAGCGTAAACTTTTGTCCCGAAATGAAATGCATTTACTATACGAAGTCTTTTAGGGAAAAGGAGATTATTGTAGGATGTGCCTTTCAGTGACGTCCCACATATTTTCTTTGGCCTTAAATTCTGGGTATGGGGTGACGAGGAAAGATGTTGGAAATCACACATATTCAAAAAGTCAATTTAGAGCTCTTATGGCATTTACAATTTGATTATCACCTATTTAGTATTCATTGTACGAATGCAACACTGTAAATGCAGTGCAAAAACGCAGATCTTGATCTTACACTATATTTAGGTTCCAATGACTGTTTATTTATTCTCGAAAAATAGGATGGTAATATTTTACAAGCATGATAAATTATTTATCATTAGAAATCCCCTATTCTCTTCAGATTTTGCACAGGTGGGAGTAAGGCAAGGTTTCGAGGAATCATCTCAAAATTCAATGTCTTCGACCAGCGTTAAATGAGGTGTAGCTTCACTTAATTGAAAATGTTTTCCACTTATAATCCTCAGATGAAAAATGCTTTCATTCTTGATACCAGTGCAGTTTCTCAAAAGTATCCACTATTCTTCTTTTTCCTAATCAATTCTCTATACATGGTTCAAGTTCAGATTTGATTAATGGTTTTTGCCATTTTAGATGGAGAGTAGCATCCTTATTTTGCCGTTTCGAAACAAATTTCAACTTAGTTAAAATTTGTCAGTGTTGAAAACAAACACATGTCTGTTGTCACTGCTTGACACTCAGTTGCGTCTTCTAGATGAGAATTGTGGGTTCGAACACCAGTACTTGAATATTTCTGATAAGGCTGCTGATGATCGTTGATGGTGAAATGGGAACTTTTAATAATATCTTTTTCATATGATACAAGATCTGTCCTTTTTCTCATTTGACCTCATATATTGTAAGATACATTTTTATGCCCTAGATATGCTATCCATTCTAAGATGTAATAAATATCATAAAAATAAAAATAAACATACTTTATCCCAAAAATTTAAAGTAAAATCTTCAAAAATTTTTAGTTATTGCCCAGTGTATACGCATACATACAATTGTTTTTTAGTTTTATTTTTCATCAATTTAACAGATTTTTTTTGCGTTTATATTATTTCTACAGAATCAAGTACATTTATAAGTGTTTATTTTTCACACAAATTTTGATAAATTGAAAAGAAATTACATAAAATAAATTTTTGTTTCGTCTGAGAGTTCATACATATTTTCAAATATATTGTGCTTGTTTTAGAATTATACAAAAAGTAACAAACTTATTTTACAAAAAGTAATACACTTTATGATTTAGCATGTTCAGTCAACTTGATGAACTTTCATGAAATATTGTGTAAATTCACAATTAAATTGACTACATGTATTCTAACTTTACATCAGTAAAGTGACAATTCTCTAAATAGCTTTCATTTTGTTTATTTTTAATAGTCTTATAAATTTAGTTAGGAGTATATACTAATTTTTGTTAAACATTGATTTTTGTAAATATTATATCCTCAACAAGGCAAAATAAAATTTTCAAGTACCTCACATCATTCAAATTACTTGAATTATACTAGAGAGTGTGTGAATAATGAAATGGTAATAATAATATTTAGGGAAAGAAACGTTTACTGAGAAGAAATTACTACAAAATAATAAGGAAAAATTAAACTGGATTTTAATTTGCATAATGCCTTTTTAATGACATGGAAAATTGAAATCATATTGATAAACAATAAATGTTTTGGTGGATTACAGACGTCTTCTCGTTCTTTCAGTGGAAATGCTCTGAATACTATTCAGTGCAATGTGAATGGTTTCTCTACCCTGGCCATGAGTGTTAAACTGGAACAAAGGCTAGATCTAGCGGATAAGTATAGCGTTCAGATAATAGCCTTGCAGGAAATTAGGCTCAGAAAGCATTCCACTCTTAAAGTAAAAGACTTCACAGTATATCATATGGTTAGACCAAACAGAGGAGGAGGAGAGCAATCAACATATTCAACATGTATCAACTTCCAAACCAGGCAATTTTTCAATGCACTTCTTGGATTCAAGAAGCAAAAACACTATTTTTGGAGGAGATCTTATTGATAAAAACTGGTCATGAGGCTGTTTCACAAATAAGAGTTAGGGTATTGATCTGTTGAAGGCAGACGATGACAAAGCTTTGATTTTTCTTAATTATGGATCACCTACACACATGTCTTATAGTTATGGTAGTTAAAATACTCTGTCTTACTTTTCTGGGCTTAAACATGGGCTTCTTCAGGGATCAGTACTAAGCCCGGTACTGTTGTCTTTATACATGAAAGGACGTGAAGAAATAATAAATGAATACAGAGTTGTGGGGCTTTTTGCAGATGATTTCATTCTTTGGCCTTCTTCAACAGACGCATGAAAATTAGAGTCTTACCTTGACTCTGCTCTTGCTAATTTAATCTAAATTTGCTGAATTGCATAAATTGTCTGTTAACACCTCAAAGTGATTAGCTATTTTCTTTACTACCAACAGACATCTCTATAATTACCAACCAACTATTTAAGTATATGGTAATCAACTGACTTATATAAAAATGCCAAATACATGGGATATATTTTGAACCAGGAAATCTCGAACAACAGACACATTGAAACCTTGGTGGCAAAATACAGAAAGCGACTTAACATCTTTAAATATATTTCTTCTCTGGACTGGAGTGCAGACGCTGATATCCTGAAAACTATTTACTTGTCTTTGGTCAGACCAATTTATTTTCGTGCATAGGGACTAACATAATTAACTTTAACGTGCAGAACTTAGCGCTGCCAGAGTAACTATTGGCCTCCGTAACAGCTGTCTTAACAACATTGATTTGTATTTAGAGTGATTTACCACCACTTTCTTTGAAAAGAAACCTCTGCTTTACAAAATATTGCTTCAGGGATCAGCATCGAACTTCTGCCTTTCTGCTATCTTGGCTAGACAATAAGTGCTTAAAGAAACACAGCCCTTTTTCCTTGGCTAGTGAGATGGGACTGTTTTCCGATGAAGTGTAAACACACTCCTTAAGTCCCACGACTTTTTCCATGCTTGCTCCAGAGCGTATACATTTCCAGATTAAACTCTTGACGAGGGTGTGTAAAAAGTCAGATATTCCTGAATTTATTTGACAGATTCCTTAGACAATACATGACATCCTTCTCTTGGCATTGAAATGTGCACTGATGGTAACATAGGTGCCAGTGACGTATCTAGAATTGGAGTGCATATCGATACACCTAACAAGACAATTGTTCATAAGTTTTAAAATAGTGATGGTTATTCAGGTCTGAACTTGTGAAAATTTAAAAAGGAATACATTTTATATACAAAATCTCGGAATTTGTCTTCAAGGATAGTTGGATTTTATCGGTCAGTCGTGCTTCTATAAGCACCTCTTTCATTGGATGACTGTTGGGGATATAACAAGCCTGTATATACTAGAACGTTTGAATCAGCTTGCTGAAAGACTCTCTATATACTTTCAATTGATCCCCTTTCATGTTGGATAGAACAGTAATATATCTGATAACTTGATCTATGCTGCCTCTGCTATTAACTTGCACCACAACGCTGAATTAATCTATTCTGAGATTTCCTCAATCAAAAAGAAGGAATTAAGTACACTCTGTAGAGTTTCTTTTGCTCACTCGTGGTACTTTGGCAAAAGACCTCGTTGATGCCACAAGCTCAATATATCAAGAAAACAGCAGATGGCTCTCTCACTCTTTCTGAGTGGATATATCAAATCATATACCTTTCATCAAGGCGAGACGCTCTTTACAGAGTGACATTGGTTTGGGGTTGCTTTAGTCTCTCCTGATTATGTTCTTATTTGTATAAATTTTCGGTCTTTGATATTATAAGCGGTCCAATTTTATTGTTAGACCTTCTGGAAATTTTGATTTGATGGAGATGGTGTAACTTAGCTATATCATTTGGGATTAAAAACAATAACATCACATAAATATTTTTATTAAGCTGATAGAAACGAATATTGATGGCTTTAAATCAGTTCTTTAACAAGTTGATTGATTCTCGATATGAATTTGGCTTATTTTTTATTCATTAGTCAATTTTGCATAACAGTTCTTCATTCTTAATTTCTTACAATTTAAAGAAAATTTTAAATCTCTACTAATATTTTTGGCCGAGGAAGGGACCGAACTATAGCACTACTTAATCGTTTATGATTAACGCTGCTTAACTACCAGCTTCTTTGATCTCCATTTCTAAGATGCATGTTTGTTTGAAAACATATATATATGTATATTCTAATAATCAAAAATTAAGAAAATATAATGCATAAATCTGTATTTATCTGATGGTTTAAATTTGTGGCATGTGCTTGCTGCTTTTTGTGCTCCTAAGGGTGAAGATGACCACCTTAGGCATTGTTTCATTATTTTTAAGTTTCTTGAAGACAATTTTATGGACGCTAATGTAATTACTTTTATGCTCCATCATCACTTTAATGGGCTGCTCGTTAACTACTGGCCGGGATGCCAATGATGAGTGAAGAGTAAAGAAATACCATCTTTTAACAATAAGGCAAATTTCCATGCATCACTTTCATGAACAGCTACGAAACTATCAAAAGTCTGATGTTGGTTTTATTGGCACTCAAATATTAACCTTTTCAAATTCTGGCTAGTTTCAACAGAAACTACAGTTAACTGCATTCTGTACCAATATGAAGTTGAAACCACAAAGTAGCATAACCATGATCGTTTGTTGGTTATTATACTAAATTGTGGCCACCGTTACCTAGGCGCAAAAAAATTAATCAAGTATAATTTTTAGTTACTAGACTTAAATGTTACTTTTCAACAATTTCTTATCATGACTGCGACCTATCATGATAATACAAAGGTCTTAGTAGCATAAGCTGCTGGCAATAGTTTAATGACTTGAGATGGCTCTTAAATAAGATACGCTCGATCTGTCCAGGTAAGTATTTGCATTTTTCTGGGTTTTCTTCTCTGCAACATGTGAATGCTGCTCACTGTCTATCAATTGTATTCACTGACGCCAATTTACGTATGGATATTAAAATGCCTAACTTTGGACTTCGGCTGTCTACTGCACTATGTCAAAGCACAAAACGAACACCTAGTTATAAAGTCTTACATTTTATTTATTTATTTATTTGTTATTATTTTTGAACTTCACAAGTTTTGACTATTAAAATCTAAATAATAATTTTTCAACGAATGTTCTACAAAAGTTCCTTTTTTAAAAAGAAAAATAATAAAAGTTTTTTTTAACATCTAAGATAGATTTTAAGTGCATTTGTCTTTTTAAATAACTGTTATCGTTAAAACTCATTGTAACATTGGAGAAAAATATCATTATTATTTAAAAAATGAATTCCTATAGAATTTTCTAGTTTTTGATTCGTATTACTATTTTAAAATTTACAAGTTAAAAATCTGTTAAGTACATATCGATTCTGATATTTACATTAAAAGAGAAGCACTGCTTAAAATATTTTGTATGAATTCCAAGAGGTTGTTTATTTATTTATAAAAATATGTTTTCTTCCTTTTTTCTTAATTGGTCTGCACAACAGTGAAATGTGCCTCAAATAAAACTTTTAAAGAAGTATTTACCTTTTTGTTGTGATTAAAATACTTTATACCAATTCCTTTATTTAAAATTAATAAAGAATGCTGAAAGTTATAGCAAATGTAAATTATTCTTTGTAAATATAATGTTTAAGCAAAAGTCGACTGAATGTTATACTGATAACATCATTCCTTTTATGTAAAATAGTAAATATAACATATTTAGAATATGATGAATAGTATAATACATTTCTTTCGAATTTGATATAACAATGTAAAATCTTTAATATAAAATAATGTTTTACATAATATACCATATTTATCTTGCATTTGAATAAAGAAAAAAGAACTTTAAAATTTTGTTTTCCAATGTTTTTATTAGCGTACTTAACATTATCGTTTTAAAAGCATCAGCACTCTGATATCACAATAAACTCATAAGTATTACGCTAATGAAACTAACGAGTTATAATTAGCACTCTCAATTGTTCAATGGTGGAACAACATACTTTGGATTGGGAGGATATGTTCGATTCCATCTAGTGATGAATACTAGTATATGTGTGATACTGTTTCCAACCACATCTAAAGAAATATTTGTTTGAATGTTTTCTAGGTTTTTTCTCAAGCACGTGAATAACGTGACACTTGAATGGAATTTATCTACGAGAAAGGTTTTGAAAGACACTTGATGGTGGTTGTTCAAGAGTCGTAAATTAGTTAGATTGGTTATTCAAGGTCAGAAATTCTATTACATTATGTAAAATAGAATTATGGCGTCTTATACTAATTTTCATCTGTGCGTTTAATAATTTAGAAATTGTTTATCAGCCGTAAAATCTTCAGTTTGCAGCAGGGATTTTATGTGTTAATTCCGGTGTCCTTTGTTCACTTGTAGTTATGTCCTTAATGCAGGTCATAATCTGCCCTAATTTCTATTTACAATAATTATATTTCTTCAGGTTCGTCTAATGGATGTATGTATACATACATATATAATATGCATAAATGTATGTTGTATAAGAAATAAATCAAAGCATCAGTTATTACATGAAATATATTTTTCTTTAAGTTTTTCTAAAATATTGCTTATAGTTCTTGAAACCTTCTATACGAATTTTTAATTTTTGCTTATATTAGTAAATGTATGAATAGATATATTTTATTATTGTATATGAATATATATTTAGTATGTATGTATGAGTACATATATAATTATTCTTTTTAAATAGCAACTATTGTAATTGAATATATATTTTAAGCAATATTCAGATTATAATAAAAAAAAAAAAAAAAACATGGCGTTTGAGACATAAAATTTTAACACATTCACTTATCTTTTCAATTTATAATCTTTCCTTATCTTTTCTTTATAAAATATTTTCGACAGGAGATTTAGCAAAAGCTAACATTGAGCAACATCAAAAACAAAAATACTAAAACAGTCAATAATTTCTTTTTATTAGTGATATAACTAAGAACTTCAAACAAGCCTCATCAAATAGAATACTTAGATTTTCTTAAGCGAAACTTTATTTGGGATCCCTATCTTAACCATGGGTTGCTTAACAATGCTTATATTCTGAATGAATAGGATAAGAAGGTATTCCTCGTTAAATGGAAATAACTTTATCTTCTAGCAAACGTCTCAGATGGAAATATAGCGACATTTCTTTAAGTGGAAAAGAAATATTTTCCTAATGAAATATTTTTTAAACAATAGTTACTGCTAAAAATGTGAATGTTTTCTAGAGTAATTTCGATTAGTAATTTGAAACTAACTTTAATTATTATATTTATTGCTATAATGTAATAATAACACTGTATTTTGAAGTAGAAAACGTTGTTTTGGGAAGTTAATACATAATTACAGTTTCTATTTCAAATTTAATTAAAATTCTTATTTAAATATATTTCGTACGTTTTTTAAACCACATATTTAAATAATTCTACACATTACATAAATATAAAGAAACACAAGTAAGCGTTGTTCAAACTATTTTCAATAAATAATAAAAAATAAAATAAAATGCTTAATTTTTGAGATTGGAATTCATTAAAATGATTATCCATGAGCTAAAATCTTTAGTTACAATTTGTTAAATTTCTTGATTACAAATTATTTTATGGCATTATTTCAAGATCTTTTGCAATCAATATTTATTTTAAGTTATTTTTTGTTCATTAATTTAAACCTTTCTTCAAGAAAACATTCATTTCGGAAAGGAAAATATTTAAGATAAAATTAGATAATAAATATATTATTTATTTATTTTTGCTTAAAATGATTTCTTTAAATAATTTGATTAACAATAAGTAAATTTTAACATGTAAAATTTTTACTTTTAACTTAATTTTAAATTTAGCAAAACATTTATACAGTTAGTATAACCACTTCTTCCCATTAAAATTATATTTTATATACTTAGAAATGTAATATATAATAATAAAAAGCTGAATAATTTCGTAAAACAATAATATTTTTCAAAGATATAGGGATATTTTATGGAATACAATGTTAACAACCGTAGAAATATATCAGATATATGAATAAATAAGTATTGATTTAAAGCAGTGTGTTTAGGTCTAAAAATCAAAATTTGAGAAATTCAATCAATTTAAAGAATCCTTTTGGGTTATTAGATTTACTAGAAAGTATAAATTTTGTTACTATAAATAGCATTTGCGAAAAAGGAAATTTGTACAAAGGTTTGTTTGAATAAACTTGTCCCTTACAGTTCAAAAATGCATTGGAATCAGTAATGATAGGGGAAAGGTAAAAAAGAATCCTTCAGCTTTGGAGTTGGGTTAAAATTTTGAATTAATCTATGATTAACGAGTAACGCATTTCAAAACACAGGAAGGATAAAGTTTTATTGTTGGAAAAAATATCAAGTATCTGTAACATTTTCCACAGCATTCTAAATGATAGAAATATGGTATGATCTTAGTTGTTATTGAATTAATGAAGAATGTTGACATTCCTCTGTTTTCTATATATTCAATGCTTCTACTGTATATTACCAGATTTCCGAGTTTTCGTCATTGTAAGTAAGGCCTAATAGATTACAAAACTCCTCTGTATGCATATTTCATAATTGTTTAAATATTTTTCGAAAGAATATTTCTAAAAGTATATACGGGTTTCATTTTAAAGTTTCCCTAATGTGTTACAAAATAACTTTCTTATTTTAAACAGTTTTCAAAAATGTAATATGTGTATTTGAAAGTTAAAATTTGAAATAAACTTTAAGTGGATAAATACTTGATTAACTTTTAATATCATTAACAATAAATTTAATTGTGTTAAATATTACCCACAATATATATAAATAAAATTATGAATCCTTATTTTTTTAATAAATGGATTGCATTAGTTAAGAATAAAGGAACCATAGTAATACACTAATCATACAAAACATTTAAGAAAATTAAGGTATTGAATTCTAGTTAAAAGATAACAGAAAAATAAAATTTGCTCTAATTGTGAAAAAGATGAAGAAAAATTTTAAAAAGTAAGCGGAATGTAAAATAACAATAATGGACTACATATCAAACATTTAAAAAAGAAAATATTTCTTATCAGTCAATTAACACCTTGCACCAAGATTGATCGCATACTTAAGAATAATGAAAATCGCAGGCTTCAAAAGAAACTATTGGGTCCTTTTATTAATAGAGTGAAAATTAAAACAATGAGGATGAAATTGGTTTTGAATTTCTCAAAAAATGTAGAAGATAATTTTACTTTTTATATAAAAGTAAGAATCATAAAAGAATGCTTTATTGATAGAAGTTTATAACTATAATTTGTAAATAATTTACGTCAAACAATTAAAAGAAATTAATTTCTTGAAATATGAAAAAATGCAAATGAATCACATTCAAGATTTTTTAGAGAATATTCGTTATTGTATTAAAACATATTTGAAGAGATTAATTTGTATGAGAATGATATCATGGTGGCTAAAAATTCACACATAAATTTATTGCAAAAGTTTAACAAATGTGCGATAAATTTATAGAAGCCTTTAAGATGATTACAAATCCTTTTATTTATAACCAGATAATTCATCTGCTTATCAATCCTAATAAATTTTTGAAATCATTATTAAATTTTGTATTTTACTTTATTTTTAAAAAGACCAAATCTTATTTAAAATAACTAAATGTAGCACAAATATATTTATGAATAACAAATCATTCATTGAATAAACTAAGTTGATGAAATCGATTTGCTTTCGAATATTCAGTTTTAAGAGTATTATTAGTGGCAACATGGATTTCATTTCAAATATCTAATGAAATGTTTATAAATTTATTGTGTATTGCTTTATATGGAAAGGAAACAGAATAATTATGCATACACCATTATTATAAGGATTCAAACATATGCAATGTAAGATGAGAAACATGAGGTGTCTGCATAAAATTTATATTATAAAATACCATAAAAAAGTAAATCTGTAATAATTCCTTACTTTATTTGGTTTTCCAATACATTAGTTTGATTCCAAATAAAATACATGAGGAAAAAGTGTGCTTCGAGAAGAGTTTTTCTGATAAAATGCACCGTATTTATATGACAAAAAAAAAAAAAAAAAAAAAAAAAAAAAAAAAAAACTCAAAAGCACACATTATGAAAGAATTTACTCACAAGCTTATAGTGCAACATCTGCCATCATTTGCATTCAATGGTCAAGTCCGCAGAATTTCGCATTAAAAATTCTATAGAAAATATTTGCCTTATTAAATTTTATCTAAAATAATATAGGCTTTCAACTGCAAAGGGCATGAAATCAGCATAATGAATAAAGTAAAGAAAATAGTCATTTTAATTCATATCTTTTCTGGAAGATCAGTTTACCAATAGTTGTTATCAACATAGAAAAGTTTGACACTAAAGAAATATCAAAGTATTCTCTGTTTCCATAATGTAACTCAATATATATATATATATATATATATATATATATATATATATATATATATATATATATATTCCAAGTAATATATATACATCTCGAAAACTATACATCTCAGTGCCGAACATGAGTAATAATTTAAAATTCAGTAATAAAAAAGGCAAAACCTTACAAATCAAAAATATGCCCTTAGTATGTATATATATATATATATATATATATATATATATATATATATATATATATATATATATATATATATATATATATATATATATATATATATATATATATATATATATATATATATATATATATATATATATATATATATATATATATACACAATGTAAATGAGGAAGAATAAAATAGAAAAGTATTACTGTTATTTGAGTTAGAACACAATGTATAAATATAAGTGATGAAAAATGTGTTTCACTAATCTCAATTTTTCTTTCAATAAAAATACTCACTGAATGTAAGCAATCTTCTTGATGGAGATGAGAGTAGATTTTCTTCTGGGCAAACATTTTCCATATTTATTATTATTTTTCTTCATTCTCACTTTTCTGACTGTATGTGTTTCAGAAATCTCGGAGCGGGATGTGAGGCAGGAATTCATTTCATTTCTCGCCCAGCATGCCTCCGGAAGAGAATGAAACGAAGATTGTTTCTTTCGAGTCATTGTATCGATTGAATTCTATATACATATATGCAGCTCTGAACCAGGAAAATGAGTTTTGCAAACAATCGGATTTTATTTGCTAGAAAATTTAATGTTCGAAATTGTATTATTCTAATTGTGCGTAAAAAAGTTAACAAAAAAACGAAAGTGATTGATGATATACCTCAATCATTTTCAAAATAAGCGTAAACTTAAGAATGTGTGTGTCACATCATTTAGTATGATATAGTACAAAAATTATAATAAATGCTTAATCTATTAATTTTCTTTTTCTTCTAACAAAATGGAAAAAATTGCTTAATGAGATAGCTTAATTTAATTTATGCTAGGAATAATAACTTAATTTAATTAGTTGTTATCTAATATTATCTGATTCGATGACAGAATGCAAATCATCAGACTCGAATATGAATGAATTTAATGATTCATTAAAATATTTTTAATTCATTAAAAATAAAATGAAATTAATTTATGCTCAGATCCGTACAAATTATTTAATAATGAACTAAATTATAATGATTTGTAAGTTAATAAAGTTTATAATTGTAAGAGGAATCAGGGAAGAAAGATGTTTTGTTTTACATTTAATGATTAACTTTTTTTGAATTTGAGAAATATTTCAACCGCTGTATACGATGCGATAATACCTAACAGAAAGACATAAAAATTCGAATAATATTTTCATTAATCTGAGAAATATTTAAACTTTGGTTAAAAAAGTATTCTTTCATTTATATAAGTCTTAGTGCCAAAGAAAAAATTATATTGATTAATTGATTATAAAATCAAATCTAACATTATTTCCCATTACCTTTGTGTGGTGAATGACAATATACCTTAAATTAATTCGTAATGGGCTCACTGTGACCAAGTGGTTGTGAAGAACTCACCGTAGCAAATGATTCCACGTTTGATTTTTAAAAATATTGAGATGGCTGTATCAATTTATTATTTGTATATACGTCCGCCAGGATGGGAGCTAAAGGGATTTCCGGGTTTCCTCCCTTGCAATAAGTGAAAAAGTTTATTATCTATAACATATCCTCTAGAAAGCCAATTCACATGGTTGGTCACATCTTAGTGGATACCATAAATATTAATTTTGATATTTAGGGTATCCACTAAGAGATGACATGTTAACCAAGTATATAGTTAAGTTACCAAGTATACAGTATATTAAGAAGACATATTATGTATTTATATTAAAATATAATCAAAATTTTAAAAGTAATTTTACTATGATTTCAATTATACGTGAAATGATTTTTAATCATTTCACATTTATTTCAATTTTAAACGTTTTCCATGTGAAAATTTTCAAAGTTTATACATTGTATAAAATAAATTTATACTTAAATGAGAAAAAATTACTTTACATTTCAAATGAAAAATATTCGCTTTAATAAAAATAATTCCTTTTGCAATATTGATATACAAAAATAATATACACAAGTATTAGCTAAGTGAGAAAAGTTTCATTTTCGGTTTTCACTTATTTTATTTTCCATTTATTTACCTATCCTGTTAGGAAAAAATATAATATTGCTTTTACGATGGTTAATTTTATAATTGTGTAGGCTTTAAAAGACAAAGCTATGCTTGTCAGTTTAAGTAGCAATTTTTAAATTAATATTTTCTGATTATAATTTCTGAAATGATACCTGTCATTCTTTGTAACATTTACAATTTTAAAAAATAAAACCATCTATTTTCATTTCAAAGTTTCGTGCAAAATGCTATCTATGAACTTAATAAAATGTAAAACTACGTAACACATACGAAGAAAAATATAAAAAAGAGATTTAATTGTTTTAAAGCCGAACAATTTCATATTTTTATCACAAAAAATCAGACATATTTTTTCAAAAATAAGACCCATATTATTGGAAGTATATATTTATCGTGATGAAGATATCAGGTTCCATTCTGCATCTGAAATTTAATATTTTTAACTTAGCTCAAATAGTTTTTGTCAAAAGTTTGTATTCATATAACTAAAACATATTACACTGTTAACGAAATAATATGAATTACATCGAAATAAAAATTTTAACAAATAATATGATGAAGCTTCTTTTTGTATTTGTTGATTTCTTAATTTATTTAAGATTTCAAAATAATCATTAAAAACTGAAGTAATGTATATATATATATATATATATATATATATATATATATATATATATATATATATATATATATATATATATATATATATATATATATATATATATATATATATATATATATATATATATATATATATATATATATATATATATATATATATATATATATATATATATATATATATATATATATTATATATATATATATATATATATATATATATATATATGTATGTATGTATGTATGTATCAAAATATCAAAATAATATTTGCTTTACTGATAAATTAAGTGAATTTTTGACAAACAAAATATTTCATTATAACTTAAAGTAACAAGAATTTTGTTAAATATTATGAGTTTTGTTTTAGTCCTACTTGTTTTATAAATTTGGATAATAGAATAAAATAAGTTGGATACTAGATTATACTAGGACAAAATCCTTTAAAGAGTTTGAACAATTTGATTGTTTTAACTAGATGCTGATAGTGTCAAATGAGATTATGACACTTTTCAGGGAAATTGCGTTTTCGTTGATGAAATATTTGTCTTTGCTTTACTTTGGAAAGTTAAAAATAAACCAATCTAATTTTGAAAAGAGAACCAATGTAACCGAAGAGTGAAAATATTTCAAGGACTTATATAATTTAAACAGACGGAGATACGCTTATACAATGCGGGCATTGGTTGAGTCGTCATATGATGGAAATCGAATATGCAACGTTTTGGAAAATAATCTACGCTTCTGAGATAGAGAACACAATGTTGCTTCGAAACCATGTCTTCTGCCCATTAAATTTAATTTAGAAATGAAGAGACAAACTCTGGGATTAAGGATAATTATTATATAAATGCATATCTCTTAAGAAAAGGATTTAATAATGTTATTAATAATCTTGAATATAAAAAATTAATATAAGTTTCACTATATATATGAACTTATGACTTTATTTATGATTCTATTACACAATTATAAATTGCGTAATATAACAGTAAAAATTTACTTTGTTTTTGTTATGTAAGTTCAAAGATTTTTTACTTTAATTGAACTAAAATAAATAATTTGAATTATTTTTGACACCTCAAAATAAATAAGAAAACAATAATTTTTAAATGTTTCCAGTGGCATCATTAACATTCTTTTTGGAAATTGCATATTCCTAAAATTATTACCTTTAACCGTGTGACAAATTACTGAAATATGCTGAAGGTGCAAGTCAGGATTGGATAAGCATAATATATGAGTTGCATTACAGAGGTTTTTGGCTGAAAGAAGATAAATTTTTACTGTTCAATTATTTATCAGTCATATGTATACTGATATACCATAGAGTATATAATTAGAGCATGTTAAAAAATATCAAATTCATCAAACACGAGTGTTTCTCTTTCAATAATGTGAACATTTAAACGATGATACATAATATCCTGAAAGAAATGTAATTTATATATATATATATAATTTTTTAATAAATTCTTTTTATTTTTTCTCATATATGTTGTTTTATGCTCCTAAATGTTTTGTACATGTTTTGTCAATGTATGTGGTAGATTTATAATAATTCTATGAAAAACTAAATATTACTTGAATGTAAATTTTATAGTCCTTTAAAGAAGAAAAAAAAGAGATTTGCGTTCCTGTTTTGCTACCCACCCACCACATTTTTTCTTCCTGGTTCGTGACTTCGTGAATTCCACATGTCGATCGAGCATGCTTTGTCTCGCATTCCCTTAACGTCTACACACTTTAGAGACACATGCAATCTTTATCGTATGAGACGGCTGGAGACAACTGAAGAAATCGAGGCGAGAACCGCTTTTGATGAGTGTAAAATAAACAAGACACTAAACATTCGTTTCTTTTGTCAAATGCAAAGAAACACATGCTTCGCACTTGCTGTGAATTTTTACTAAAATATCTAATTGAGAAAATTTTGGTGTCCTTTGGCATTCTCTTTCTTCACACTGTTGTTAGCGCAGGTTACAATTCTAATATTCTTCTATTTCGATTTCTCTCTCTCTCATATTTGAAAGCGAACCTGTGCTCTTATATATTTATTAAAAATCTAGAAAAGGTCAAGAGCACAGCAAATGGATACTATCATTATTATTAATCTGTGAGAACAACTTAATACCATCCTGTTTATAAAAGGTTTAAAACGGATGTAACATCAGTTATGTTTCATATTTTTCCAATACACTAGAAGATACTTAAAGATAAAGAATCAATTTATTTTCAAAATTTTAAATATTATGTTTTTAATTTTATAAAAACCAATAATAAGCTTAACAATTTAATATAAACATGCCCTAAAAATGATTACAAAATTAAGTTTTGAAAATAAAGCAATGTCTTGTAAATTTATTTCGTAAATACGAAAAACATAAACTAAATCTCATATAGAAACAAGATTTATTCAAATAAAATTTTAAAAATTGTTTATTTTTCAAATTTGCATATTTGTAAACCTTTAGTGCTCTCTTAATTCATAAGTTTTATTGAATTTTACTTGATTTCTGTGATAAGATTTACTAATTAACTTAGAAATTCATATTGAATATCCCTTGTCCAAGTGCAGTCAGTGAAAATTCACCATTAATTAATTAACTCTTTTATAAATAAAATGGCGATTGCATTTAGGTTAGTTAAAGTGACATGCAGGAGAGAATCACAATGTCTTATTTATAAGGGCCCAATGTGAAATTACAATCTCCTTAAAGTGTGACAATTGTTTGAAATAGTTCTTAAGACTAAACCTTGTAATTAACTTAATCTGAGAATATTAGATACATTTTTATAATACTATTTTATTTTTTACCTATAAATTCTTTTTAAAGAAATATTCCTTCAACAAATAATGATTATATTGACAGAAAAAAAAATACATAAATGATGATACTAACGAAAAATTCTTTTAAGATTTTTTTATAATCATTATTCAAATGCTCAAGTTTAAAATTTAATGAGAAATATGAAAAATTATTAATATATTTTTAAAAGAATTATAAAATTATAGAATTACAATTTTTAAAAGTATTATAAAACAGAACCTTATTCACTAATAAAGGAAAAATTTGCTTTATTTTTTATGCAAATCAACGATATAACATAATTAATATCTTACGCTGCATACATTAGAAATAAATTTTATTTATTGATTAATTATTCTAACTCTTGTTCATAAGATATTTTAGATACATTCAATGGCACACTACATTTTATTTGAAATGAGGTTTTCGATTGAGAATAAAAATATCAAGAATAGATTTATAAGATAGTTTACAAAAATAAATTATTTTCTTAGTAAATATATATTTACAGGCAATATACTAAAATGCAAGGTGTTCTTTTGTAAATTTTCTTAAAGCAATTCAATGATTTTATAAAATATAAAGTGTGTTGACCATAATAAGTCTAACTTAATTTATATTCAAAATTTTCATAATGATGTAGTCGATATTAATTTAAAGAATATTTTCAGCTTTTTAGATTAAATATGAAATTAAAATGTGAAATTATGTAGTGTAACTATGATAATAAATTAAAAATTATATAACAGTACAAAATTCTTAGTTATTTATAAATTATTTCATAAATTAATTTATATTTATTGAATTTTATTTGATAGAGATACAAAGCATGTTATATTTTTGTTTCATGGTTTATTATGTGTACTGATACTGTCTCTATGAAGCTTTCTGGAAAATTTTAAACAATTCAATCTTTCCAATTAAACAAATGAAACTCGATAGAAGTAGAGGCGGATTTTTTAACAAAAAAAATGTGTAGCTATTTATTTCTGAAATTTTTTCTTTCCTATAAATAGGTGTTATTCTTTTATTTTTTTAAATTTTACATATTGTTTCATGCTTAAATGAAAGAAGTTTTATGTTTAAATTCAAAACTTAAGTCCTGGAAATAAGTTTAAATTAACATAAAACGCATCAAATTGTAATTAACTGTAAAATATAAATATAGGTCTTTAAAAATATATTTTTATTAACTTCATACATAATTTATTAATATAATTGGTGTTTTATATTTCAATTAAAAATACTGGAAAGAGTTAGAGAAATATTGTTATTTAAAAATAGGGTACTTACCTGTCAAATTAATTTAGTGCCCCAGAAGAGTTTCAAATTTAGTCCTCTTTATTCAATAATAAAATGCATGAATTGTTCAGGATTATTTTTGAAGCTAATTCTACACTTACATATTTGTTATGTTATCCAAAAGATCAATATTTCTATGAAAAAGAAAATCTTTTTATTTTCTGAGTTGGAATATACTATTTCATAGTAATTTCAATTAATAAGTATCTTAATAAAATCTAATTTCCAAAGATCAAGTTTGGCTTCCTTAAATTCATTTTGAAAATGAAAAATTATCGATAAGATATAGTTATAAAAACTTATGCCTGATTTTACTAAAAAGATTAAAATATCATTAACTAAGTATAAATTGATAACAAAAACGTTAATTAAATTACAATTAATTAAAAAAATTTACAACCATTTAATCTTATAGATCTGAAAGTAATAAAATAATATATATATATATATATATATATATATATATATATATATTATTATAAATATATATATATATATATATATGGATATAAAATATATATATATACATACATATATATATATATATATATACATATATATATATATATATTATACATATATACATATATATATATGTATATTATACATACATATATATATATATATATATATATATATATATATATATATATATATATATATATATATATATATATATATATATATATATGTTATTCGTTCTTTTACAGATAATAAGTATAAGAATAAGAAAGTGTGATACAGAATGTCTAATCAAAAACATATCCAAGTGACATGAAATAGCCTAAATTTTGAAATGCTACCCATATACTGTTTAATTTAGGATGATCTGATAATCACGATACTGTTCATTCAGGATACTATTCTAATCTAAACTAATTTTTAACCTTTTGATTAGATGTTTTATATATTCAGAAAAGGAGGCAGAATTATTAAAATTTCATTTTAAAATTATAGTACAATTGAAATGAATATATTAAATATTTAAATAAAATAACCACTACTTAAAATTGTTTTACCATTTTGATTGAGCTTTGCTAAATTATATAAAATTTTATATCAGTGTTTTGGTATGTCTGTACCTATAATTGTAGCTTTCTATCAGAAGAATCAGTTTTTTTTATAGATATAAATACGATTACATTGTAAAGATTCTTCTCAATATAGAAATATAAAAAATACCTGCGTTACTTGTTTAATGTTAAAGGTTTGTTACTTTTTCACACCTTACATATCATTTATAGTTTCTTTCCTTTGTAGGTCAATATAGTTATGGAAATTACTTTAATTAAAAACCATTGTAAAATATATTTTAATTTATACAAAAACGGGATTTTATCTGTTTTAGCATGCAACATATTTTCATATTTTACTATGATATTAATCTTATAGCAATGTAAAATATATCTCAAAAGATAACAATTTATAATTTTATAATGTGTAAAAAAAAGGGAAAAATTTGGCATATATATATATATATATATATATATATAACCTAAACTGCATTATTTATTTAATTATTCAAATTTGGATTCTATCTCATTTCCAAAAATAATTTTATCAAAAATATATTTAAAAATGCAGATGCAATATTATTTAAAAAATTAACAAATTAATTAATATTACCTTTAAACATTTAAATTCGAATTTATTAAAAAATGTATTCGAGTAAAAACTATATTGGTTTACAAAATAATAAAATAATCAGACAAAGACTGTAGGAAATTTGATTAAATGCATTTTTATTAAAGTTAATACGAATATTTTATGATAATATTATTATTTGAGAGATTTATATATATATATGTCTTTTTTCATGATTTTGTAATACCAAAAAAAGCACAGTTCCTTATAATATGTATTATATCGAATGATCAATAATTAACTCAATATTTTCGCATAATTGAAAAAAATTAATTTAAAAACTTTTCCATCTGTCAATACAATGTTATCTGTAAAGATGTATTTCTCATTTATTTAAAGAAATCAAATCTTTAATGATAAAACATGCTTGAAATATTGGAATGGTATTTCAAGCCTGTTTCAAGCATGTTTATAACTGAACATCGAAAATATGCATTTACATTCTCTTAAAAGAAACCAAAAATTTGGTTTTATGTTCTTAAATTAGCAATAAAGTTTTTCTTCCTACGTTCCAATAAAATGAGATGTACGGTATAATACTTGTAAGAACACATGAGGAAATCTCATTGAAGTGAAACAGTTAAGATATTATATTGATTTGATGGAAATCCATTCTTCAGTGAATTGAAACGGTGCGAAAATATTTTCTTTTCCTTTGTAGGTCAAAATTGGTTTCTAATCAAAAAGTTGTCAAACGGCAACATGTAGTTATTCATCGTGTTTAATTGAAGTGTTAAAGTGTTAATTATAACTCAGAAATACAGCATTTTATCTCAGTAATATATATATACATACATACATACATATATATATATATATATATATATATATATATATATATATATATATATATATATATATATATATATATATATATATATATATATATATATATATATATATATATATATATATATATATATATATATATATATATATATATATATATATATATATATATATATATATATATATATATATATATATATATATATATATATATATATATATATATATATATATATATATATATATATATATAATGCAAGAATAAATATAGAAATATATAAAGACATTTATGCTTAGCAATATATACAGCCCAAAAGCAGCTAAAACAGAGTTACTAAAATATAGTTAATATAATATTTCATAAATTAATATTAGATGAAGAATTATACATTGAAAATACTAAATAAAAAACAATACATTGAAAATATTTGGAAAATTTAAAAGAAAAATATCAAAAATATATGAAATGGAACGAAGTACCAACATGACCAGCTTTGTCAGGGGGCGTTGACCACATTGTCACAAAGTAAGGCTTTTCTGCACTGACCCAAGACATAGTCTTAAAAAAGCCAGTACACCCCAAAGCCACACTAAAAGTTCAAACCAAAATATGAAACTAGAATACAAGAAGTAAAATTGAATCTAAAATATGTAAGCCAAAATATGGAGGCCAAAATCTGGATCAGACAAATTTGGTAATTTATTTTCGTATTATTGAAATATAATTTTAAATAACGTTACTAATTCAAATAATACATGGATAATTAAAAATAATAAACCTAACATCGAATTTATTTCTGCCCATAAAATTAATTTTGTTTCCACTTATGATTTCAAATATTTGTTCAACAGTATTCCACTTGAAAAACTTTTTGATATTATTATGTCTTATTTTTATGATTTTAATTCAATATTGGATATCAATATAAATTATTGGAAAGATCTTAGTTTATTTTGTATTTATTATAATTACATTTCTTCTGGAGAAAATATTTATTTACAAGTTTACCGTATTCCCCAGGGTTCCAAATTTTCAAGTATATTAGCAAATTTATTTTTAAATTACTATGAAAAATCATTTATAATACAAATGCCTTTTGCTTACAAATACATTGACGATTTTATAATTTTTAATTGCCTGGAATTTGGTAAAATTTACAATAATGTATATCCCAAGGAATTAAAATTAATTAAAACTAATACTGATAACCTAAAAACTGAATTTCTAGATCTTCCAGTTACGATAAGAGATAACCACACATTTACTAACATATATGATAAAACTAATAATTTTAATTTTAAAGTAAATAAACTAATTTTCTGAAATTCAAACATTTCAATTAAATTTTTAAAAAATGTTATTTTTAATCAACTTTATAGAATATACAATATATCTAATAATTTAAACAGCATCAATTAACAAATAAATAGACTAGAAAATATTCTAACTCATAATGGCATTCCATCTAAATTTATTAAACACTATTTAGCGAGTAGAGCATTGCTTATAAGAGTGAAGTAAGGCATAGTTTTATACTACAGGAGGGTCACCCAATCCTTGAAGGTCTTATAAGAAACTTGAAATGCGAATAGTGTTTACACTTAGTCATTAACTTATGTATTTATTTAGCTTAAATATAGTATTTAGTGCGTCTCTTGCAGATTTGAACAATTATTTGGATGTGGATTTGATTATTATAAATTATATGTATTTTGGCAACATTGGATTTTAGCTTATATATTTTAGATTAAATTTTACTGTTTTTATTCTAGTTTGATACTTTGGTTTGAAATTTTAGTGTGGCTTTGGGGTGAACTGGCTTCTTTAAGACTATGTCTTGGGCCAGTGCAGAAAAGTCATACTTTGTTCCAATGTGGTCAACACCCCCTGATGAAGCTGTCATGTTGGTAATTCGTTCCATTTTATATATTTTTGATATTTTTCTTTTAAATTTTCCAAATATTTTCAATGTATTATTATTCATCTAGTATTAATTTATGAAATATTACATTAACTATATATATATATATGATACTTATAACTAATTTTTAAAGCCTTGTGGCTTAGTGGTAGCTTTTACCCTCCCTATTCACAGCTGTGAGTTTCAACTTTTTGACTGGGTAAGTTAGACTCAAACTTTCATCCTTTTAGAGGGTCAGTAAAATTTAGCATTAAACATGCTTGAGGATTTCAAATGTTTAAGCATGTTTAATGATAAATTGTGTTGAAATTAAAAATGGACAACATCATGGATCTGATCTGATTTCAGATCATAAGGATTAGTAAGAAAAAGAAGAAGATGTAAAATATATAATTTTATTTTAAGATATATAAATCAATAAAATCATTAAATATCATTTCGCATTATAATACAGCATTTGCATGGTAAATAATTCATTTCGATTTCTTGTTTCAAATAATATATTGATTTCAAATACCAAAACAGTTATTTTTAATTCTGTTTTCTAAGGACTCATTACAACTAAAGATCAACATTATCAATTTTATGTAATGCAGAAGAAATTCTGAATAAAGGGAAACTTTTACACACACGCACACATTTTATACTTATATGTAAATATAGTTAGTTTGTACATGTGTTTGCATATGATTTGTGTGAATGTGCATGGCGTTCACACTGGTAAACAAATCGAAAATATTACATTATGAAATACATTGAATATTTATAATTTTTTTCATTAAAATACACCTGCGATTAAAGATAGATAAGACATCACCATTTATTATTTAATAACTTGCTTTAGATATTAGAGCAAAATAATGCATATTAGATATTAGAGCATTATGCGGTTTATTTGCTTTGAATGAATAAAAGCTGGCGAAGTTCTAAAGGTGCTTGTTTCTTATTATTCATAGAAGCATGTAAATATCAAATATCGACTTTTTTTAGCAGTAAAAGCATTGTTTGGAAAATTGAAATGAAATTCAGTTCTTTTCTAGCGTTCCCATATTTCAATTTATCACTTAATTATTCTACTTCTTTTGTATCACAATATCAATTTTCTTATAAATGCTCTTATGTCATTGGGAAGACTCTTTTTATTGCAAGTAGCATAGAAGATATGGAAAAAAAACATCAAAAGAAAAGCGTTATTGTTTGCTTACAGGAAAATTAAATTGAATCTTTTCTTCTTCTTTGTTGTACATTTGGCGACAGAAATTTTATCTCTTTTTAAATATTGATTTTAAGCATTTATATACATTTTGTGAGAATCTAAAAAAAAAGAAAATCAGTGATATAAAATGTTTATCCCTGTATCGAATATTGATTTTTCTAGAAGGAAATTGTTTTCAGCTATCAATACATTACTGAAATCTATTGAACTTAATTTACCTTAAATTATATATTACTATGATTGAGTGAACAATGAAATAATTTTGCTAATGTATTTTTCCTTCAAACTTTCACAGACTAATAATTCAAAAAGCATATGTTAAGTAAATTTTATATAGTTTTTTATTATTACACGGAGTTTTAATCGCGATAGAAAAAGTTTCCTTATTATGAAAAAAATCAATATTTTTCCATATTTTATTTTTAATTATAAGTTTTTAAACTAAAACTTTATTGAGGGAGAGATTTCTTAGTATATTATGAGAATAGTTTTCATTACCGGTATCAGAAATTTTTTATAGAAATTATCCCAAAGCAAATTTAATTCAATTGATATTTTAGATTTTTCTCATTAAAGAATGAGCAAAATCATCTTGTTGTAAATATATAAATTTTACATGTAATAGTGAATGCAAATGAGGTTTTTTGACGAATATGTCTATTTAATAGATTTTATTTCAGAAATTATGCAATTAGTTTAAATCCTTACGGTAGCTGAAAGTAATAAATTCCTATCAATTTATGTGTTTAAATTTATGTGTATGCAGAATAATTTCCATAAGGACTGTAAGATAATAAATTGAATACAAATTGTTAGATACGTGTTTTATAATACAATTCTTGATTACAAGCATTGGTTATAGGGAAAACATATTATTATGACGTACTTATCTATGGCTGTAAAGTAAACGCTTTTCCAAATTTTCACATGCAGTAACTTAATAATTTAAAGCAATGTGTCTAAATATTTTCTTTGATGAGTTATTACTTGGGATTATGAAAACACTAAATCAAATGCTTGCAAACAGCTTTATGCAAACTAAGCGGAACCGGAAATTGTTATTTTCGCAGATAGTAAAATATATTTAGAGATTTAGCATCAAAAGCATTCTATTTAAAATTGGAAACTGGATGCTGATTTACCCAGAAATTTGAAAGTACAAGAATTTTATAAAAACAGAGATTTCAAGCAATGTGAAATAAACATTCTTTTTAGAATTTCATAGGGAAGTAATCACACAGCTGAATGCAAATTTATGAGTGTGTACTGATGTTGAATAAGAATATCTATCTTTAAACCTAACGTTCAGATTGTGGTAAATTAACCAAACTAGTCATTAACAAAATTGATTTTGAGAACTATTCTACACATGTTGCTCTAAAAGGTAATTGTAAGGAACAAAACAAAAAAAAAACATTAGGCATTGAACAATACATCTCAACTGAGCTTATGTGAAGGTCCGCGCCTGGTGCGTTGGGAATTTTTTAAGTCAACCAACATCAAAAGATTATCCTATTAAGATTATCTAAATACTTTGTAAGCCAGAAAACATTCAGATTTATTATACGAGTATTTTCTTCTTGTAATACTAAATATGCAACTATTAACGAGCTCAGTTATGAAACGTACAAATTACGAATATTTTAATTCAAAAGGGGAGATATAAGTGGATGAGCTGCAATGCAAAATAATAATAAATAAAAATCACACCTATTAAGTGATTATGATTCAACAAATGCCTACAAATGTTATGAGTTAAATTTAGAACTTCATTACATATGATTAAAGATCTAATATAATACTTTAGATTAAAAAATTGGGCTTATGCAAGGAATAATTTGGAGGAAAATGTTGGAGATTTTCATGATAAATTGGCAAAATTCCAAAGAACCAAATAAAATATTTTGCATCAATTTTTTATTTTTGATCAAATACAGTCTTTTAATATATTTTTATTAAGATTTTCAAAGGTCTAACAAAATAATTCGTAACTTATTAAATAAATAGAAACACAAGTCCTTTATGTTTTTAGAATTACTTAAGGAGAATTTTACTCTTAATTTTTGTAAAAGATAGAGTTTTTCCATGATGTTTTTATAAGAAATACCTGTTCTCGCTGGTAATGTTCAACATTATTGGATACACTGCAGTATGTTCTTAAAAATACAATACCTAAATAATAAAGATCCCCAGTGGTTATCAGTGTGGGAGTTCTTTATCTTATTCTAATTGGAAATTACTTATTTTTCTAAATTGCTTAACAATGGGCCTGCATCACTCAATAGACAAGGGTTCATAACTTTGATGTTTCAACTGAAAATTGCAGAAAAATCACTTATAGCTTTATAAAAAAGTTTTAACATCACTCTGCGTATTTAACAAAGTATTCATCATGAGATCTGAAAATAATGGATACGAATATAACTACATCCGCAAATTTTTGATTTTTTAAATGTGTTTAGATTAATTGTTGATCTTTCTTCCAAAAATCAAAATCCAGAAATATTTTTGTAACACCAACGATGGACATTTCCTTATCTTTTAATTGATCATATACATTCTTTTTATTTTACATATATAATAAACAATATTATGCATCCTAATAAAATTACAAAAATGAGAAATAACTAGGCACTTATTTCTTATCATTGTAATTTTGTTAGGATGCATATATTATTTATTTCATTCTTTTTATAAAAATATATCTTCTTTCTTCAGCTTAATATTATACAGATTTCTCTAATTTAAAATATTTTTAGCTCTTATAAGTATTTTAAAAAATATATTATTTTATTTTGAACTTCAGTAGCTATACAAATTTAGTAGATAATTTTATGCAGAAAAATGTATTGAATTTTTGATAATACACATTTAATTTAAAATAGTTCATTTATATTAAACATTTTTAATACTTTATACAAAATATTGCAATAATAATAATACTTTTTATTTATTTACTGGTTGATTATGATTTAAGTTTTATGAGGTTCATAAATGCTTCAAAAAAGTCGTAAAAGAGAATCCCACTGACTTCTAAGTATCCACTATGATAAATTTAAAAAAATGTTTAATTTTATAAAATTGTTATCCTTACCTTTTCACTCCTTAAGGAATCACGCAATTTTGTAAATTTAAATTTGTCTTCCTCAAAACTTTAGAGGAAATTAAGTATCTGTCGAAAAAAATAATTTATAAATATTTCAATTAATAAAATTTTTTATTAAATTATATTATAACAATGTGCTTTACAGAAAAGATTATACAGAAAATAAAATACCATATTCAAATTTTAAATTTTACTTAATATTAACTTAAACCTTCATGTTAAAATCATCTCTACTGAGAAAGGCAGTACATTTTAGGTTATAAAAAATGTTAGACAAATAAATGTTGCAATATAGGAATTGCGTACTTAAGAAATTCTGATATACATTTTACTTTTTCAAAATATATATAAATAAATAATATTCCGAAAGAAATGGTGAAAAGAATATAGCATTTCTTTTATATCTCAAAAACATTACATCTTCACAAAATTGGTTTCTAATAATATATATATATATATATATATATATATATATATATATATATATATATATATATATATATATATATATATATATATATATATATATATATATATATATATTTATATATATATAATACCATAAAAATTATTAAATAGGACATAAAAGTTAGTCGAAATATTTTGGTATAAAATTAGGTCAAAGTAAGTAGATTGAAAGTAGATATCATTGGAAACTCTGAAAGTTATATCGCATCACGTTTCAGACATTTCACTTGGTTGACTTTGAAATTATTTATAGTAACATTTTAGTTTGGAAAATAATAATATTTTCTTTACTCTCTGCATTAGTCAAGATAGCTTGTTATGAGTATCATTTCTTAATTACTCCATTTGAAGATCATTTTACGTAGAAGACAAACTTTCATGTGGGCGACCCAAAATTAGTGTTTAGTAGATTACAGTAGAAAGAAATGCTGTTGAAGGTTCTCATTTTTGTTGTTGGGCGTATTTTGACCAATGTTCTAACATTATGAAATATTATTTAGATGATTTCAAACTCCTATTATATTCTGCGCTTAAATAGGAGCAACAGATAATGATAAAATAATAAAAATGTGATATATATTGTAAAAAAGGATTTTCATATTAGGAACATCCTATATCGTAAAATAAATTGACATGCTGCATTGAATATTTCATTCATTAAACTGATAAATTAAGTACTGAACAATTATTATATGCAAGTAAAGGCTTGGTTAAATTATATGTTAGTTAAGGCTCTAAAAATTTTAAAACAGTTGTAAATATCAATTTTCAAAAGCTAAGCATGTTTTAACTCATTTAGAGAGAAAAGTTTATCTTTAAAATTTAAACACACAACTATAAGCAAAATATCTTAACTTTTATGGTGGACTAACTTTATAATACACCTGTCTATCTAACGTTGTTCCTTGTATTATTCATGTACGGATTTGTTACGAACATGGACAAATTGTCTGCGCACTGTAATAATATAACAATAAATAAAAATTTCATTCAAAATAATTACATATATCAACATACAAATATAAATATATATATATATGTATATATATATATATATATATATATATATATATATATATATATATATATATATATATATATATATATATATATATATATATATATATATATATATATATATATATATATATATATATATATATATATATATATATATGTGTGTGTGTGTGTGTGTGTGTGTGTGTATGCTTTAAACAAAGTTAGAATAATAGAACAAGAGTTCTTTGATATAATTTAACCTATTTAATACAATTATTAGGTTGCGCTCTTAAATTATTTTAATAATAATAAAAAATTGACAGAGAAAGACTTTTTGACAATTATATAAATCTGAAAAAACATATAGATTCAGTAAAGTTTTGATATTGTATTTAATCTATATTATATTACAATACATGATACAAAATACATAATGAATTTTTTTTATATTATTGAAAAAAATTTTTTGTAAATAATCATAATAATTTTTTATATTGAAATTTATTAGCATAACTTAAATATAATTTAAGGAAAATTTATATATAATTGTTATTATTTTAGTAAGTAACAAAATAGTTATTTTAGATTTAATTTTCATGTTTAGTTTATTGTACTATTTTTTCTTGTAATATAAGGCAGTGTTCTTTGTGTAAAATTCATTTTAACCATCAAATCCAGCAAAGAAAATTTTAAGGAATTTATTACTTATTAGACTGAATTGTTTGTGCTTTGTTGGTACCAACTTAAAACATTTATTCCAATGGTCGGGTATATCGTCCCCTATTACCCAAGGAACCGGCCAGAAACAGCGACCTCTTTGCCGCCGATGCGTTGCCCCGGGTGCACCACAGGGAGTGGGCCACCATTGCAACCTCACACATGCCATAGGGCATCATTCATACCTTATTCATACACACAAGGAAAGAACAAAGACAGGATAGAGAGAGAGAAAGTACATCCATGCCTGAACCGGGATTCGAACCCGGGACCTCCATATCCATGTTCAGGCACGCTGACCACTAGACAAGTTGGCCGGCCCAATTTAAAGCATAAATCATAATAAATCATAATATAATCTATACTTTATGTGCTTAATTTTATTTAAATTCTTGTTTAGAGTTTATGCTCCTCTTATTTTTCACCCAAAATCTAAGAACTGTAATTCAGGATGTCATTGGCATGAAATGTTCTATAAAATTATTAAACGGATTTATTAAATTTTAGAAGAATCAGTTTTAAATCTAATCAGATTTAAAATCTATCTTCAGAAGCAGTAAGAAGTATTTAATATTTATTTTATTTAAATTTTTTGTTAAGTAAGATATCAAGTTTTTTCTTTATATCAATTGTAAAACCTTTTTCTGTACAATAGTTTAAAGCTTTAAATTTTAAAAATTATATTTCCCTAAAGGGCAATATAAAATGCTCCAAAAAGATTTTTCAAATACATTTTATTGCTAATTACTTTAAACTGATGTTTTGTTGATGGTATATAATTAATTGTTATCGTTGTAATGATTTTATACGTAAAATCTAAATTTGTATAAAAACCTATTTTATAATAATATAGTTTTTGAGTATTTAATTAGTGACAATTTCTAAACTGAAGAATGTAGCTTTTTTTCTTAAGTAAATTGCACCTAATATAAAGTTATCGCAATTAAATATTTTTTTTAAAAATCAAAAAAATGTTAAAGACTTTCAATTTTGAAATAGCAATGGACTTTTTAATATAGTAGTCACTTCCATGTTTACGTACAATTCTAACCGTAAACAATACACAAACAATATGTTTTTTAATACACTAGCAGACTGACTGATTGTTTTTGAGAGATTTACTGGTGGAAGATCCAATACTGGACATTTTTGCACCTTACAATATAATACACAAAAGGAAGTGCTATTAGCCAAATAACATTTATAGAGCTATTTTTTAACGAAAATTCTTATAGATCTATATTTTCTTAAATATCAAACTTCATTACCAGTTCCATTATTCTATTAATCAAAAATTTTATTTAATATTTTTCAAGCTCTATCTAATAAAAAGTTTTTTTAGAGATAAATTATTTTCCATTTTCATATATTTCAGGTGATGTGCAAATAATTTTATATTTTTCATTTCTAAAAATGACCGATAATAATACCTAGTTCAATAAATAAATATACAAAGAGAATAAATATAGAAAGAGGCTTTTAATAAGTATATATACAAAGAATGATATATTCAACCTATAATATATGTTTTCTTTTTAAATAAGGTAACTAAAATGATAATTAAATGTATAAAAGTGTTGAAAAATCAATTATTATTTTTTAGCCTTAACATACAATCCACACAATCTGCAAATAGATTCTAATATTTTGCTTTCATGATGTAAACGCAGCTTTCATTTGACTCTCAGAAATTTATGATTATTTTACAATCATAAACTTCTTATCAAAATAATTTTTGCACATTTGAATACCATCATTTTACAGTAATCTTAGCTGATATATTTTGTACCAATAAAAGCTGATAAGAGTTATTATATTTATTAAAATTTATTTTTAGACAATAGTAAATTTTTCGGCGAGTCTTCTCCTTAAGTAATTTGTCAGGTTAGCGAAAGAAAACCTAGGGAAAACTCTAATTACAGATATTTCTGCAAGAATGCTTTTATTACCCTGAGGAAATGAAATATATTATGGATATAAAAATTCGGTAGAAGTATAACTAACAAATACATGTTGTAACAAATACACAACTAATTATAAAAATAAAAAAAATAACTTATAAGCAAAAAAAAAAAAAAAAGACATGAACACCAATGCTTTTAAAAATTTTATAAAAAATGGTATTTACTTAAGTGAAATACCTAATTTTTTATTTCAAATAATAAAATTAATCAATTATCTAGATAAAAAATGCTTTTATGAAGCATTTTTTTTTAATATTTTTTTTCCAAAAGGGTATTTTATTTCAAAAAGAAAACAAATTTTATTTAACTGCTGTAAGTATACATGTTTATTTTTGAATAAAAAAAACAAAAATAATTTTGGCAACAAAAAAGTCAGAGAAATTTTAAAAATATGACAATAATTGAATATTTTAATCTTTACATTAAGCAATAATATTAAATACAATTTATTTGAAATCTTTATTTAGATATATTTGTAATCAGTTGTTTTTGAAACATATTTTAATTACCTTTTATGTATAGATGTGAATGTGTGCAATGAATAAAAGAGTTTATCTAATTCATATTAGTGGATCAGCTATTTCTCATTGAAAGGAACGAAGAATGCTTTAAAATATAGGTTTTTCCCACTTGCGTGCTACTACTAAAACAGCCTATCTTTTTTTGATAATATTATATAATTCAAATCTCGTGAATAATTCATGTAACCGTATTACATATTAGATATGAAGAAGCAAAAACTCCACTGATGAAATTATATAAATTTAACATAGATAATATATGGTTATTTATACATATATTATACAAGTGCGTTAAATAATCTGTAGTCAATATACAAGCACATTCCTAAACTAATTGATGAATAAATTTGGGAGCAAAGGAACAGATTTTAGTTCGATAGTTATATTAATATTCCTCTTAATTTTCTACCATACTTTCTAAATAAGTATTGATTGCAAAACATACCATACTATTCTTGTCAACCTTCTGAACTTGATGGGGACAAGATGAAAGCCATAAATGAATAGAACCTTCATAAAATTGGGACAGAGATTGAAAAGCAGAACGGTCACGTGGTTAATTTGGTAATATTACAAAAGGGTTGTGTATTTTAAGCAGCTTCCAAGCAAGTGAAAGGCAAACTCATAATTATACTGCCCACAACTTGAGAAATTGGAGGAAATGAAAGGCCAGAATTGACAAATCGTGTTCCAGCATGGCAATGCAAGGGATTATGCATATTTAATCAAACCTATGAAAGAACTGTATCTTGGCTGAGAAGTGATGTTGCCACCAGATTATCATATATTACGAAATTTACAAAATTTCTTATAGAGTAAAACTTTCAGTATTAATGATTACTTCATATCGCACTTGCTTGAGTTTTTTGCTGTTAAGCACCAGAAATTCTATGACAGCGGAATCATAAAGTTACCAGAAGGATGACCTAAAGTCATCTAATAGAATGTAAGATATTCAACTGATTAAAAACCTGTATATATATATATATATATATATATATATATATATATATATATATATATATATATATATATATATATATATATATATATATATATATATATATAATTTTCCAAATTATTTAAAAGTACACTTAAAATTATTGTGTTATTGTGAAAGCTTTAAAATTATATACAAAATTTGAAAAAAGCTAAGAACTGCTGTTAAATATCAGATTTTATTAAATTAACAACATTTAAATTTTGTTAAATTTGTTCAAGTGTAAATTCTGTTAGTTTAATTCTTAGATAACTCTTTTCAGTTTTATTACGATATTTCTTACATGCTATTATAAGTGATTTGTAAAAATAATTCATTTTAAAAATACATAATTGTCGTAGTGTAAAACGACATAACCAAAACTTGAGAAAATAGATATGTATATTTTTATTTCACTTTAAATTTATGAGTTTCCTCTTTTCCTTTCAAACTAAGCTTTAATAGTGTAAAGGAAAGGATTAAATAAAAATTGGCACAAAGAGCTAAGTGCAATAAAGGAATAAATTCTCCCTTTCGGAAGGGATGGATTATCCTGAGAAAATTGCAAGGAAAGTTTATGTTTTATGAAATGTTTTGTTTGTAAATCTGACCAGTCGGGATTAAGGGGGAGAGATTTCTGACCTATCCCATAGGAGTGTAGGACATAATATGGAACTTTGAAAAACCAATGGTATAAAGAGGAGCAGCTAAGACGAGAATTTAAAAACTACATCTAAGAATGGAAGAGAGGCAGAGGAAGTCCTCACACACAGAAGTCCCTCAGACACACAAGGCAGAGAAGCCCAAGAGATACCCGACAAAGAAAAGGAGTAAACGGAGTATGATTGTACTAACCTGGAGAAGTCTTGCCTCGACTGTCCTGAATGGGAATGCAGATGTCCGACAAATAGATGAGATGACAAAGTCTGAAAAGAGGTATACTGAGCAGCAAGCCAAGTAAGATGCAGAGATATCAGAGAATGGAAATGTAAAGCGGAGATGCTGAGTAGAGGACGGGAAATGGTTGAAAAAAGAGAATCATCGACACCGGAGAGCGGCTGTCTCAGACCCCACAATACTACTTCTAAAAGGGGTGAGTTTGATCTCTCGTTCATTATCCCTCTGGTTACTTTGATAATTGTGTAAAAATAATAAAAATAATAATAATGTTAAAATCTTCTCAATTATTTAATCAAGAATGTTTTAATTGTAAATCTAAATACCTTTTGTAATGAATTTACAAAAATAAATTACTAAGTTTTATTGTATTTTTTTTTGAATTGATCTCTGTCATTCAATTATTTAAATAACGAATCTGGGTTTTCCTCGGAGTTTTCTTAAATTACCGAGTTCACCACAAGAATAGTAAATTTATCTATCCATATTCTTCTTTTTAAAAAATTTAAATAGCTATATTTCGTCTCTTATTATGTATGCACCAAATAGGTTTGTTTATTTAAAAACGAAGTTCTGTTATTTAGCCGAAGCTCTGTACAATCGAGAATTTAACTGATGTTTTACAAAGGCAATATCAAAGGAAGAGTTTCATTAACAATACAAGGAATATATTTCTATATGCACAAAATGTAGTCCTAGAATTATGCAATAATAAGTTATAATTATTGTCCAAAACAATATTGTTTCTAAGTTTGGGATGCTTTTATACTATATTTTCTTAAATATTTATCAGATACTTCATTTTAAAGTTGTAATTTATTAAAATATAAAATTTTGTAGAACAATGAACGCTTTGAGTGAGATTACTTACTATTAAATAACTTTTAGCTTTTTTCTTTTAACATGAAAAAGAACGCATGAACAGTTTCTACAAGGTTCTTTATAGCTCATGTTACAGCTTCTGACATGGCCTGAGGGAGATAAGTCTTTCACATTAAATATAAATTCTCAAAATTTTAAATGAATGAATGTATATTTTTAAGAAAACTTTACTCAATATCTGAGGATTTATCTTGCCTTTAGGAAAAATTCCTTTCACAACTCTGCCAATCTGAAGCACATCAATGGAAAAAGTTTTGGATATTTTAAAGAAAGAGTTCCCACTTTTGTTTCGGTTACTAAACTCATTTTCTTACTACAGAAAATTTAGACAACAAATCATTTCAAAGTAATGGGTTTAATTTTGAAATTAAATTAATGTTTTAATAACACAAAATTTTTTCTTAATGTTTGTGATAGAATTATAATATTGATTTCATGATCAATATTACAAGCGTAAGATGTCATGTATTTTTTACTGTGCCAAGCATTTCCAATACGATTTCTTTTTAATGTTCCCATATATTTTCCCGTATCGTTTGCATTGAACTTTTTCTCAAAATTAAGCATTTCTCTCTATTTCTTGGAAATTTTTCATGTTAGAATATAAAGAGAAAATGTCTAAGCTTATATGACTTACAGCTATAATGAAATCTCAATAAATGACAGTTTCTAAACTAAAATAATTACAGTCAATATAACCTTTTACAATGAACTCTTGGAAATTCATTTATTTAATTATAATTAAAACATTTCATACTATCTTACAAATTATAAATTTGAATTTACCTGATATAACTTATTAAGCAACAAAATAGGACACATATTTGATAGACAAAATACATTATATTTTAAAATAGATATTGAACAAATGCTTGTACTTAAAGAAATATTTTATGGATAGAATTTTCTTTTCGAAGACAGAAATATGAAATACTTGACCAATAAACAGTATCAAAAATAGATTTATTTAATATCGTATTTCATTTTAAATAGACATTTAGTAATTACCTTTTCTATATTTAAATAAAAAGAAATGTTTTCTAGAATCTTTTCATTTTTATACTACAATATTAAATTGTTAAAAATATTGTCGTTTATGAAAGCTTAATATATCTATACGAATAAAATGATAGATGTAATTTTCCAAATATATTCATAATCACAAGTAATAATTTTAAGCTAAATATTTTGAATAATTCAAAGCATAATATAAGCAAATTATAAACACCTTAGTTTCGCCTTTTACTTTCTTAGTATAAAAATAATACTTTAGCTAATATAAGAGAATAATTACATCAATATTAAAAATATAAAGTGAATGAGATGTTTTTCTTTTGCATATTTTGATTTTATACAGCGCTTATTTTTTAAAACTATTAAACTTTGTGGCCCTTAAGCCATGCGGTTAAAGGCTTACAGTGCTTATATCTATTTTCCTGGCTGAAAAACTTAAGAAGTGAAACATGTCTTACAACGAGGAACTCAACGTAGCGGGAAAATGCTCATGCGCAGTACCCAATTATACAACTGAATTACAATCCGTAATTATACACTGAATTACAATCCGTATTTATTAAGAAATGAAATTTGTCTCTTCTTTCGCTGTTAATTATGTCATAACTAACTCCTGAGGTTTTTATGTATTAATTCATGGTATTTTCATTTAATATATTTATTTTAATATTATAATATATATATATATATATATATATATATATATATATATATATATATATATATATATATTATAATAATTTACATAAGAACAAATATCTTAATTATGTAATCAAAAGTATTAATTTATATAACTTTTGTAAAATAATAAATTAAATATAATTTTATTTCTTTTCAAAAATACTACATGATATGCAATATATTCGAAAAGATTCCAACACATTAAAAAAGTTAAAATATTACCATTCTTGAGTTATCTTAAACTATTTACGTATATTGTTTATAAAAAAAAAACGTTAAAAGAATACGTTTTCTTTATTTTAATCAAAATTAAATTCTCTAATTTAGAAATACTTTTACTCGAAATATTTGATAAAATAAATGCTCTAAATTTTGCATAAAATATATTTTCCATACCAAAGCCCCCACATTCTCAACTCTCATATATTATGATGGTATACTAGGGCATAGATTAAGGATTGTGTTATAAATAGATGTTTACCTTGCTCTTTCCTTATAAACCGCAATGTTGAGATATTTCTAACAATTTTCTTATACAAAAATATTTTATAATATATTCGTATACATATAATATTCTTATAAATAATAGGATGCATTTTACAAGGCAAACTCACTCAGACAATTGTGATTGTATCTGATGTCACTTATTTCTGCCCTTATAAAAGAAATCATAAAATAATTCTTTTGAATATTGTATTCCAGAAACAAATAGAATGATTTTAAGGAGTTGACACGGTTGAATTTAATATTTTTTATATTTATATTGAAATTCACATAAATTTAAAAAATTTATTTTACTGAAATTCGCAATATTAAAATATGTTCACATTTAGAAAATATCTTTGCGTAATAAAACAAAATAAAAAAAAATGTTTATGCTTGCACTTCATTCAAACACTTATGAAATATCGTTAGCTCTTAACATTGATTCAGGCATTTAAATCTTATATATATATAGCTAAATATATATATGATTTAAAAAAGTAATGCGAAAATCAGAAAATAAATGTAGATCTATCAATGATTAAATTTTTTCTCATTATCTACAGTTAATAAATTTCACTAAGCATAGTTGTTTGTTTGTATAAAAAGTATATTCAGCTAAGTTATTAAAATAAACATATAATATTTTATCTTTTTAACAAAAAGAGTTCAATCACGATTATAATAAAATATTCAGAAGCATTTTATAAATCACTAGTTTACCGTTTATCAATTCCTACGTATTTTATCATCTTTAGATTTAAGAAACAATGTTGTGTAGAAGTATGTTTTATTGGCATGATATGAGACTTAAACTAGAAATTTTAATAAAATGATGTTACTAAAAAAGAATAACTGAAAAAAAAGATAATAATGTTTCACATTCATGATTAAAAAACATTGATAAACATGAAAGCTCTAATAATGAACAACATTTCTTAGCAATAAAATAATTTTGATAATTATTTAAGGAAATGATTGTGTAAAAAATCAAATACTATTTTTAAACAATGTTATGATGACAATTTGAGAAGTTTTGTGAGAACTAAAAATCCCAATAATTGTAAGGAAAAATTTATATTTAACCAATTTTAAAAAATTGTATTTTTTGATATTCTGTATCTATAACCTTTTTAATATTCTTATAAATACAATAACGAAAATATACATTTTGAAAAGTTTTTTAAGTTTTGTAGAAAATAGAGGATGCTTAAAATAACAATTGAGAAAAATTCCCATGATGGATTGTTTTACAAAGGAAAAATGAAAGAATGCTGGTTCAAAAGAAAAAAATAATAAAATGTTGTTTCTATAAGAAAAGAAAGAAAAAGGTGTGAGCAACTTTCAGGAAATATTCAATAGTGAAAGAGCATTTTTAGTAAAAAGTAATAACATCAGATTATTCTTATTTGGTCATTCCTTAAAATATTTTCTTTTTTTCTGAACAGCATATTGATGTTTCTGAACGGAAAACTTGAGTTTAATGCAAAAAATTCTTATTACAACCATAGTAAGCAATTATTAGTATTTTCAAATAATAAGAGTTATTAAAGTAAATTGTCTTTTTTAAAAATGTTTATTTCTCACTTAGTTAACTTTTACTTCAAATAATATTAATTTCGATATTTTAATTTTTTCAGAAACTTCTATTATTTTATGAAAAATATCTTAGCAAGAAAAATATGGAACCATTAAAAATATTTAAGTACATTAATATTGTGTTGAATAAAGTATGTAAAATCAATAATATTTGTGATTTCTCTTACGTATGACACCTGTTGATGAACTATAAGAGAAATCACATACAATAAGAAGAGAGGTGAACAATCAATTGAGGAGAAAACGGTCACCCTCCAAGGCATTAGAAATTTTTTTATAAATAAGGGAATATTTCACTGTGTTTCAATTACAAATATTTCAGGAGTATTTTAACTTAAAATAAGTGGTAAGTGCTGAGAGCGTTTTAAATATTTATAGATTGTGTGTTCCACTATTAAAACATTTAGTTTTGCATTTTGTCAAAAGTTGAGTTTTTTTCTTTATTTATGATTTGTTGAATAAATATAGATTTTCTAATTTGTTTTTATTTCTTGAGCAAAAGGGTTTTACGTTTTAAATTATGAAGCGACTGAATGCATTGACTTGCTTTCTCTCGAATGAAAATAATCAATTGAATTAAATGCATACTTAAGTTCTTAAATTGTGAAGTTTGAGATGATTTATTTCTATTGTGGTGAGAAATAGAATAATTTATAAATGTTAAATTCTTCATTTATTCGTATTCAAACATAGTAATAATATCATAAACGAATTAAAATGATTTTATTTGAGCTTATAATGTGATTTTTACCAACGTTTGTGTGTGATTTAAAAAATAACAATTATGTAATTTTCAAGGAATTCAGAGTGAGCATTGTGTTATGCTTGTATAATTGAACCATTTGAGAACTAGAAATGCTTATAACTTCACTTCTATATAATATAGATTTTGATGTTTTGTCAATAATGAACACGACCAAAGATTAAGGTGAATCGCTAGTATTCAATGAACATAAATCTCAATAACAGTATGTGTTTCCTTCTGAAAAAATATTGCACGTTGTTTAGGATATTTTTACATCAATCGATAGAAGCAGGTATCAACATTTTAGTATTGATGTTCTCATTTTATAGAGTTTCATTCTTATAAAACAAAGTAATTTCAAAAAATGTTTTAAAAGTGTTTTACTAAATTATTTTATTTGGTAAATATTTGAAGCTCAATTTTTAGTGATGTGGAAATTAGTTCAATTCACCTAAGCTTGTGTGAATTGTCTTGATTTAATTCCCACATAATTAAATCAAGACTACTAATGTTTGCAATTATTTAGAATAAATGATGCATTATATTTATTTATTGAATCATTTTCTGAATGAAACAACTTTTTATAGCTACAAATTAAATCAATGTTAAAAAAGTTATTCGCTTGTGAAAAATTCTTTATATTAATCATTATTTACTGAAAGAAAAATTGATTATCATCTTAGAAAATTGCATATTTCTTACCAAAAATGTAGATATTTCTGGAAATGTAAGCAAATATGATGTCCTTGAAGTATTGTGTAAATTATTTGGGAACGAATTACTTAAAACAGTTTCTTATGAAAAATTAAATTTATTTTGAAAAAATTCGAAAATTCTTTTACAAAATTTATTTTTTTCTTTAAAAAATATATATTGAGTTTGCTTTGAAAATATTTTGAATGTAAACAGTATTTATAAAGATAATTCTAATTCTTTTTAAGGATTGCGTGCTTGTGTGAATGTATAATATGCATATTTTCCCTACTATTTATTAAGTGTAGAATCTTCTAATAATTGATTATATGATTTTCTTCTTTTTTCAAAACCCTAAGGATCAACTTTAAATAAATTTGAAAGAAAAAAGTGCTAAAAAATGCTTTATTTTACACGGTATCACGTATTTAACTGGAAACTTTCGCTTATGAAACATTTTAAATAATTTTCTGAGATAATCATTAATATTAATTTAAATGAATAATTATTCATTTTTTGTTCTAAAATAAATATTGCTATCTAATAAAGTAGTATATTTTTTATTCTTTGCATTTGTTTATTTTATTATTTCGCATAAATGGTTTACGATCTACAATAAGTACTTTTCATTTAATGTAAAATGATGACTCATAATAATCAACATATTATTTAAAAATTGCATTGAGGTATTTATAGTCCATGAGGAATATTTCATTTTATTGTTTTAAGATTACATATAATCTGCAAAAATTAATTTCATCCTTTTTAACATAAAAAATTAAATTAAATGAATGCTTGATTTAATAAATACATAATAATGTATATTTATTTTACAAATGCCAAACACTAGAGATTAAGTCCACGAACTCTCTAATACTTTTTGACAATGTTCTTATATTGAGAAAGTAGAGTACAATTATTTAAATGTTAAAAAAATCATTGATTGATTTGAATTACGCAGAACACAGTTTTGGAGTTCACCACTTTAACTCTATAAAGAATAATAATATTTATTAAAAAAAACATTCTTACGCAAATTCAAAGTTGTTCTATAATGAATCCAAAGACTTGCATCAATATACAATTGAAATCTTAATGAATGTTATTTGAAGCAAACAAAAATTTCAAATATCATTTATAAGAATTTAATTTTTAAATGTTAAACATGTTAGGTATTTATAAGTTCAAATTTCTTTGTTTATATTGAATTTAAGTTTATTCAGAAATCAAATAAAGTTTAATATATTATTTATTTTATCCTTATTTATCTTGTACTTAATTCTGAATTATAACATGTAATATAAATTATAAAATATAATATAAATAAATGATTATTTTTCATAAATAATAAATTTTTATTTACAATATTTAAATTAAAAATTATTAATTGAAGAATAATTTTAATTTAAATATTTAAAAAAATTATTATTTAGATTAAGAAATTTTACTCCTAATCATTATTTCTCATAAATTTTATGTCTTTTTAAATTAAAATTGCGGAAACTTTACCCATGTTATTATTTCGGCCTTGTTTCCTTTGCATTGCAAAACAGATGTAAACATCATATAAAAACAAATGTAAGAGTTGAATACATTTTCATAACTATTAAAATAACCTTTATTAACTATTAAACTATAAACTTTATTTTTATTAAACTATTACATAATTTTTACCTTTTAAAAAAGGTAAGCATTATGCTGAATATAAAAAAATCACATATATCTTTGTTTTCATGAACATTTTGTTTGCTTTTTAATTTTCAACATTATATGTTTTCACGAAAATCATTATTTGGCTTAAATAAATTAATAAGTTATAAATTATTTATATTTAAAACATTAAAAATTACATGTTTGATGAAATACAATTCCCTTCAAATAAAAATATCCATCAACATATCTTTTTAAATATATTTTTTTTTTAAATTTTACATCAATTTTGGTACTTTAATTCAGAATTTTTTGTAATCAAATTGCTATAAGTAAATATAACTGTCCGTGCTAGAAAATCAAAATTAAAAGAAAATGAAAATATGTATTGTCAAGAAATGTGAATACATATTATTATTTGTAAAGTGGTTTACTGAAACAAAATGATTATTTTAATAAATAAATTTAAAAAAAAATCCCTGCCTTTTAATAATTTGGCATGTTTATAAAAGCATTAATAAAGTATTTTCATAATTTAGCATTAAGTATATCATCAGATTAAACAAATAAAAATTTAACTCAACTTTTAAAACAAACAATTAAAAAAAATCTATGTTTGGTCAGTAACAAGAAATAGCTAGCAAAAATGAAGCAAGAAAAAATTTAATTTGATATTATAAATGATTTTTAAAATAAGATGTAAAAATTTGAAAAATATTATAAAAATGTACATAAAGTATTGTAATATGTTTTCAGCTGATGTTGCTGGTAACAAAGTTGTTAAAATAAATCGGCTGCATCATAACTTTACACCATAATCAAATGAAATAGTATTTGATATTATAAATGCCCGTTCTAACAATGTCTCAACCCGGAGATACATTGAAACTTAGAAAAAGATGAATTTGGATGTGCTCTAAGTAGAACATATTTTTGGAAACATTGTTGAGCCCTTGAATTCCTGCAAATAATACATTTTTCCTCTAACGCAGAAAAGACAGAAAGTTTTGTAATTACCAAAACTCAAGCTGTAAAATAAATATATGGAAATGTGTAACTTTACCAGTAACAAAATTACTACTTGGGCAATTATTCTATGGAAGTTAGAGTAGGCGAGGTTTGATCCAATAAATTGGTGTTTTTATTCATTTAATAAATGAGCTTTCTGCAATTTTTAGGTACTAAGTTTATGGAATTTTCCTATGTATTTAGCTAATTTTTATTGTAATAGAATCAATGCCTAAAATAAAATATGGTAAATATCAGTAAGAAACAAGTATAATTTATTATTGCATGAGCTTCTCCACTTCACATGTTTATATGTTGATATTTTTCATTCTTATGTTTTTCTTTGAACAAAACTCAACAGATTAAAATGTTTTCTAAATATATCAACATCATTTATACAAAATTCAGGATGTTTTTCTTTAAAATATCCTGATTTTGATTAGTTGATTATTGATCAGATTTGTAAATTAGTTGCGAATTACTCATTCATTGATTTGAACAGATGACGTTCCTTTTAGGTGACAAACTGAAGTCAAAATGTACGTTAAAATATATCTGACAACAAGAGATTTTGCGAATTAATTGAGAAATTGTTGTAGAGTTTTTTTAAATTTTTTTTAAAGAAATTTGGATTAAATCGCATAAACTTTCCAAAAATGCGCTTCAAAAATATTGCATGCTGATAGTAGACACATTAATCTTTCATTAAATGCACAATAGCAGCTAAGAGTGAATATGAATTTTAAACCATGAAAAATTTTCATTCCTTACCGAGAGATTTAAATTTTTAATCCTAATGACCATGGACTGAGTGGCATCAGTTTGAAATACAGAATGTGGGGTTCTAAAATCTGAATAGACTGTAAAATATTTCAGAAGAAAAATGAGGATTAAATGCTCATAGAGTTTGATGTTCTTCTACAAATTAATCATTGAAAAAAATGATACCAAGTTCTGGTGTTAATTTTGGAACATGATGGTGAATAGAAAATTCAGATGGATGAATTCAGCTACTGCAGTAGACATAAAGAAGCAACATGAAATATTTCGCATTAAAACTATCAATTATCCTTCCATGTAAATGTATTAAGGAGAAATTTCAGTTTTCAAAACTAATTAATATATATATAATCTGAATTTATATTACTTGATTAATTGCAAATGAAAGTTGGAAATGCTTCACTTGTCAAATCAATAAACTAATTTTCCTAAATTGTATGAGCAAAAGGTGTATTTAATATAAATTATTAATTGATACAAACATATTTCTCGTAAAATCAGAATAAACACCCCAAAATTTGCAGTTAAATGAAATGAATAACATTAGTTTTAATACACAAAATACAATATTTTACAGATTTTCTCAATTTTTTATGGAGTTAATAGATGTGGTAAATAAAGCAATGATTTGTTTCATGCTTTTCCCGAAATTGCGAAAGTTAATAATAACCGTTAATAAAATTAATATTGATTGTTAATATTAGTATTCCAAGAAGTTGAGTTATATTTTCACATCACAATAAAAATGTTATATGCATCTTTAAAAGCATTTTAAAATCAATATTGAAGTTTTATATTTGTTATGCAGAGTGTAATAACACTAAGCAGTATTTAGAGATGAAACATCAGTCTATATTAGAGGCAAATTTGCTTTTAAACATTAATGTTACTGATGAAACCATGTATTCGTGGACATTTTTTTATTTTAAAACATGTATAAAGTCATATATATTTTTTGACAGAATTACAATGAATTTTCTTGAATTGCATTTATTCTCAGAGCTCCTAACTGATAACTTAACTAAAAATAGGAATATATTTACTAATTAGGGGATAAGTAAATTATAAATATATAAATGTTAAATATATACATTTATTTTCTCAACCATATTGAAATGAATAATTTAAAATTACCAGTCTATTTTAAAAAAATAAATTACTCTTAAAATATATGCTCTACATTATTGTAAATCTGTTTTGAACTCATACTGAAATAGTGTGTTATTTTTCAGAATAATTGTGAGCCTTAAAAATTGTAAATCATTATAGTAGAGTTTAATCTGTACAAATATTTCTTGAGGATTAATTTTAATATTTACCTCTTATGTTATTCAATAATAATAATTAGATTAATGCATTAAAGTATGTTTAAGCTCTATTTACTTTTATATACCTTAATTTTTAGAAAAATGAATCAGTTTTAAATTTCAATTGTCATCCTATTTGATTTATTAAATTAATTATCTTATCTTATTATCTTATTCTTATGTATTTTCAAATTGTGTATGGGAAATTTGTACACTTGTAAATTCCCATAGAATTTCATAAATATTTACGATAGACTCTTAATACTAAAATGCACTTTTTAATTTTTTAGTAATGATTCTCAATGTTAATTGAACAATACATGTATTATCTAACATGATTGTTATGTGAAAAATGATCATTTGTAACCAAATTTTCGAATTTTAATTAACGTTATAATTTTTATTATACAATTAAAATGATCTAAGTTTTCATTTTAATCTTTTTTTTCTGTTGTGGGTAGTATTATATTTATATATATTTGTTGGTCACAATTTGAAATGACTAAAGAGGATTGTAAAATGTCTCCCAAATAAGTTACTTTATGATGTTGCTAGCCATCCATTAGACACGTGGCCTTGCTTTATCGGCAAAGAACAGTACATCTTTGCGGTTAACCAGTGTCAGCTAATTCTATTGCATTGTCTGTTGTACGCGTTCCAATTTATGGGAGTCCGTGTTGGCAGTGACCGTTTTGTCAGTTGTTAACAGCAAATGGTGATGCGTTTAACGAGTAGTTCATGAGACACCAATTTGTGTCGGCTGAACTAGTTGATGCAGTTAACTGCATCACAGAAGGGCAAATCTTCCGTCCTGAATTTGTGAAATCAGCGCCTTATTGTAACCTTCATTAACAGCACTACCTTCAAAAGCCAAACATCATTATTAAGTTTAAAATTTTTGATATATCTAGATTTGCTTTGTGAATGAAACTTAAAGATAATAAAAAATTGTACATTTAAATGATGAAAAAGTATTTTCCACCTCAAAGAAACAGTTTTATTTACATTGAAAAAACTTTAAAAAAATAATTAATTTTAATAAAATAAAAATTGAGATCTGATTTTTTGGTAATAGCGATTGAAATTGTAAAACCTGAACTAAATTTAATAACTCTTTTTCTACTAGTTATTTTTATGTAGTGGTATTTACATCGCGCAATTGATATAATTATATAACTTATAATTTTTACTGTTTTTAGATATGTTTCTTATAGTAAACATTTTATTTTCATTTCTTTTTATGAAAGAACCTTTCTATTAAATCATATTATATTATCCTCACATGGGAATTCATGTTGATAAGAAAACATGAAGAAGATAAAATGAATTTTGAATAAGATATAAATCTCTTCCATGTCATATTCCATTTCCATAAGAAGAAATTGCCTTAATTTCAGAAATCCTACAAAACTCTTTTATTTTCATTTAGTAAAAGAAAACTCATTTAAAAGTTGTGTATTTAATACTAAATACAGTGTATGTAATAAAAACACGAAATGAAAAATAGCATTAAGAAGACTTTACGGAAACATTATTTCTTAAATGTGAAAATTCAACATTTTTAATGTTAAATTTTATGTAATGTTAATGTTAAATTTTATTTAATTATAATGTTTAACATTTTTAATACTTATTTTTATTCATCTGGAATAAATAATATATTAATAATTAATAACCACTTTAAGCAGATGGTAGAAAATCTCAAACTTTGTCCATATAGGAACATATAGGAAATAATTTGCAAGGCATGATATAAAATGCATTGAACAAAGTGAAACCACTGAATAAAGGTCATGAATAGAAAGCATTAAGTGAAACGCTGGAAAAGTTTCTTCAATTACATCAGAAATCGTAAATTACAGTTTTTATTGGCAGTAAATCCTCCAACTGAAGAAGACGATGCGACATTTAATGGAGAGTTTCTATTCTTATTATCATTTATTTTACTGGTTTGTATTAAAGAGTGCACATCTGAAATAATAGACGCTTCCTATTGATGCAATGTCATAAATATTTATCAGGATTAAATATTATAAAATATAATAATTAACATTTCTATACAATAATTTATTGTAATTTCTATTTAATATACGTGTGTTTTAATTAGAAAATCGTTTCATCTTTTCATAAATTCAATCTACATTGAGGGAAATTCATTGATTTCATGTGCATACAAATTAGTGTAATTTATTTTAGAGTATTTTTACTTGTTTAATTTAGATGAAAAGCCATCTTTCATTTATTTCAGTAATTTACCTCTAGTCACATGATCAAAATAAACTACTATTCTTATTAATATGTACCTATAATCATTAAAAATTATCAAAATAACGCAGTAACTTTACATATATTAACTAAGAATTACAGTTATTGAATTTCACTTCTATATTAACAAAATTTTATTTTGACTAACACTAGAATTTTTGACTTGAGTCGAATTGAGTACAGGTGTATGGAAAAATTCAACATAAATTAAGGTATATGCCTCTTTCAATCTGAAAACATTGGAAATCTTGCTTTTCCAAATGCCAATTATGAATACCGTAAGTAATGTAATTTGAATGCAATTTGAGCTAATATTGATAGTGTTTGTGTCTTAACGTACACGACTACGTAATAATGATAGATTCAGGAACGGAGAATTGCGTTGTTCTGTATTTATTGTAAAGTGTCATCTGTGCGTAATCCCTGAAATTAGAAAAAAATAGGATAGACATCGGGGATATCCCCTTTGCTTAAATTTCAACAGCATTATACTTTTGAAAATAAATAAATAATAGCATTTATTCAGCTTTAGAAAAATGTTTTGTCTTTGCCGTTTATTATGATTACTTTTTTCAAGCCCAATATGTTGCAAACGGCATTGAAATGCGAGTCCTTTCTTTTATATTTATGGCCTTTGTAACTAAAGTAAATATTTAATATTTGAGTACTAATTAATTTATGTTTAATTCACCTTTTTGCTCTATTAATTTCTTTGAGACCTCGATTCATTTCGCAAAAAAGAGGAATTTTTAACAGAAAGAAGTTGTAGACATTTTTACAATATATTTTTTCTTCTTGAAATTTTTTACTGAAAAATAGATCTAAACTTTTTTTATTGAAAACTGCAGCCCTCAAAAAGTGATATTTAGCCCGTTAATTATTTATATATAGCTTCCTTTTGGGCTACACGAATATTCTTAATTATGAAGTATTAAGAAACATTTATAAATGCTTCTAAAAATACACTTCATAAAAATTTCCCTCAGAAACATTGACAAAGATTTCAAAAAATTAACTTCAAAATTTTAAAATTCATATTATTGGTTTTGCATTTCAAGATATGTCATGGGCTTGTATGTGTATCTTGATACATGCTGTTTAGAAAATTAAACGGCAGAGAGATGAAGTGTGAGGTTTGTTCATATTTTCTAAGAAAGAGACGATCCTTATAAAGAAATTCATCTGTGAACATTCTTCCATTCAACATATGGTTAATAATAGTCCAAATATTAGCTAAGAATGTTACTTTTTGACGGGGTATTAATAAATGCTATAATTATTACATACTATATCTTAATTACAAATTGAAAATTCTATAATTATTAAAATATTGGAGACATTGTACTTCATCAATTGCTTAATACAACAATTTTGTGTCACATTTTAGTACAAAAATAATTACTTGTAAAAATAATTTTCTTAAAATACTGTCTTCTTGATCAATTTTTTTTCATTTCATTTTCAATTATTTTTTTCATTCTTTCTTAGTATTGACCCACAGTGTGAGAAAATTTAAGAGAAAATATGATTTCATTGAAAATAATCTTTCTCTTCCTGATATATACATGAGAAACGAAAGTAATATTATCACATATTTTAAATCTAAGGTTGAACTTTTATATTTGATACCATTAGTTCAGCATAGATTATTAGGGAAACCTCACAAAAACTACAATGGCTTATGATTAAAAAATGTCTTTGGATTTTTTGATTATTTGAGCAGCACTAAAATACTTCAATAAATAATCATTGTTATTCATTTTATTATGTAAACTTATTTCCATAATAACCACTTTTTTTATTTTTATCCGTATTATTAAATTTTTTATTAAAACATTTACCTAAAAATTTCATTTTGAAATAACGAAATTCAAAAGAAATTACTTTTCTTTTTCTATCATATTTTCTTCTATTTAAATGATAAATATTTTAACGTCATTCACGTCAAATTGAGCATCAATATTTAAACATTTAATTACACTCTCGTTGTTTTATTTATTTCATCTTATTACAATATTTAAAAGTAAAATCGTCTTGTTTGAGCTGTTTAATGTAAATATAATAGTATTCTAAGTAGCTTTAGAAGCATTTCGAAATAAGGAATTCAAGTAATTTTAATAAATTTTTTGATCAATAGTCATCATGGAAATTATTATTATTAATTAAAATGCAAAGCATTACTTGTTTTAATTTTTTGGAATTTTTATATCTCTATTAGACTTTTAAAATTTACATAAAAGAATTGTGAACACACATAATATTTGAATTTTTATTTCTATAATAGTGTGATAGGAAATTAAATTTCAATTACTTAAATATAGTAATTTGCATTTGTTTTCCGATCAAGTATTTCAATTGTTCATTCTGAAAAAATTTAAACCTTCACTGATAATAATTTCACAAATTATAATTTTTATTTTAAAGTACCTACAGACATTAAATTTTGTCTTTGAAAACATTTAAAAATGCCAAGAATATTAAACAATAAAAAATGTAATACATTTTTATACATTATTTTCCTTAGGATTATTGGAAATCTTCTATTTCTTGTAAACATTACTTTTTTCCTTTTGATCCTTTAAATAAAATATTCATTTAAAAAAATTTTACTCTACGGAAAATCAAGATATGTATACATCATCAGATTTTCATTTGACATTCTGGAAACAGAAATAAGATACACATAGCATGAAATAGAATACAAAATTTTAAAATACAACAAAAAATAATTTCAATTACATATATTTTTAGTATCCTTGTATCGTTTCCACGTACTTCAAATATATCATAAAAATATGTCAAGAAAATAGACTCATTTAAATTTTCTATATAAACTAGTTGATAGTTTAAATTATGGTCATTCTTTTAAGAACTTTCTCTAAACTGTTTTAAAATTCAAACAATCATCCAAATGTATGCTTATTTAAGCTATATTTTTTAATGTTATGTTTGAAATACTCTTTATGAAACATTTTTCTCAAGAGATGTGGAAATATATATATATATACAAACGTAAAAATGTTAGTAAAGTGAACATACGTCATCTAATCAAATCTTTCTGATTTTAATTTATATTATGAAAGGATTTTCATTACATTTTCATTACATTGAAGAATAGTCTCAAAATATACATTACAAATCGGAAATCGAGTAAACGATGTAAATTAATACAGTAAATGATTCATTAATGCAGAGCAGAGAAGTCATGAATTTTTGGAGTTTAATAATTGCTGCAAATTTATTGTATATGTCTATTATTTGGAAACCTTTCGATTTTGTATTTACTGCAATTCTTCAATACCACCTTTAGCTTTGGTTCGCAAAAATATTGATATTTTCACTTATCTCTATTGCTATTCGATCGGTTTCTTTCCTTGTTGAATTCATAAAATATTTTTGTTATATTGTATAACTACATCGGGGGGGGGGATTGTTTATGAAAAGATTTGTACTTCTTACCAGAATGTAGCATGTTTCATCATTCAGCTGAAAAGTGTCCGTTTTCCTAATAGGGCACAATGGATTAATCGTAGCCCAAGTGAAATGATATTTTTGGAGAGTGACAGGTTAATTTCGAGAGTATTCTTTTTTGTTCCAATTTCTGAATTAAGAAAACCCCCCTGATTTCAGGCTGCGATGGTACTTCATCCAGATGCCGTATTATATAACCCTACCATTTATTAAATCCTATGCTGGCAAAAATGCTTATCAATTTTAGTGGCCAGATTAGATGAAGACATTAAATATCCTTTCATTGACAATAATATGAACTTCATATTGTGGTTATTTCTTTTTTTTATTTTATGTAGAGTAACAATTTGTTAGAAGTGAAAATTATAAAGAGAAAAAAGCTTAAACAGCCTCTATTTATTGTTAAAACTAAAATATTATTAAAACAATTTTTTTAGGCATTTAACGAAATAGTTGTTTTTTAATTTCATACTTAAAAATAACTGCTCTAAAATTTCAAAAACAAAAAATATATCTAATTAAATTTTCAGAACAAAATCATTTATGAAACGTAAGCAAAATAATTTAAATTTATTTGTTAAAATAAAGTAGAGTTTTATTAATAAATTTAGAAATACAAGATTGAAAATAACTGTAGAAAACATTAATTAAAACTATATAATTAAACTTTAAATTATATTTTTTTGGCTTAAATCAAATCCAGTTAAAGTTTCTATAATTTAGTAAAGGGAATTACTGATTTGATTTTAACGCTTAAATACTGAATAATTTCCGTAAGAAAATATCAATCAAAATGACTTTTAGGATGTTTAAACCAAAAAAGTATTATTGATTGAAGAATTATATTTTTTATTATTTTTTCTGCTTTAAGTTATTTTTTTAAAAAAATCTCATTGCATAATTTAGCGAAAATATTTAACCCACAAACTAAAAAACTTTACAAATTATCATCAATTATTCTGCGTTTAAAAAGAATACATTTCCTAATATATCATTTATAAAGGTTGCTTTGATGTCGCGTGCTAAAACTTTATTTGCGGAAGAACTTTTCTCTGCTTCTGAATCTGGAAGAATATATCATTATCAAACACATTTAGTGAAAAAATTAAATGCTTATAAAGGCAAATTCATATATTTTCTAAAACTTAAAATTTTTATCAAAAATATTTAAAAAATATATCTTACAAAATAAACTATTATTTTCCTAAATGCAGAAGTTATTTATTAAAAGTATATAAAAACAATGGAGTAATATGTCCCATGTAGTAAATTGTCCCTTGTATAAAACAGGGATGGGCAAATTACGGACGTCCGGAAGGTTTTATGCGGCCCGCGGATAGAACTTTAATTCGTCGGTCCAATGGAAGTTAAAAGAAAATATGATTGATATATTATATATCCGTCTCCTTTTTTCTACTTTGCTTAAATAGTATTTTTTCTTTCTTTTTTTCAAAGAACTGATGATCTTTTTACTTTCTCTATTTTTGTTGTATGGAAGATAAATCGAGATAAATATCAAGCACAGACAGCTGTAATCGTTAAAATATTAAAAAATGGAAGTTCCTTGTTAGTTGTAGACTGAAGGCACAACAAGCGTCATCTCTTTCGTGGGGAGCAGACATCTGGGAATCCAATACAGGTGAATTAGACCTCACTAATATAACAGATTGCGCATTTTAAGCTCCAGTCAGCCCAGAAAATCAGTGCTATGTTTGCTTCATCTTCTATACGTAAACAAGTGTTTTCAATAATGAACATTAGAGACAATCATTTCAGAAGGATCTGACATAAGTATTTTGCTTCGTTTTTTATAATCAGTACATCTCTCTTCGAACCTCAATATAAGGAACTTTTACATAAGAAATCGCGATTTCACACATCTCAATAGCATATTTAAATTGTAAAACTAGTATATTGTTTTTAAAATTTTAGAAAAAGTTATCTTGGCCTACCAACTTTCTTTTTCTTTTATTTTTGGCTCGCGACGGAAAAAGTTTGTCTATCCATGGCATAAAATATCAATAGGAAAAATTATCCGAAAAAGTTTAATACTAGGGCTTTGACTTTTAGCATAATGGTTATATTTTGTACACGTGGATTAATTTTGGATAATTTAATTCAGAATACTTGCAGATATAAAAAGACAAAATTTTAATCGAACTACGAATTGTTGCAATGAAACCAGAGAGCTAATTTTTCTAGTCATGGTTCAGTCGATCTGGATTTCAGTTATCAAGATTGCGTTTGTGATTTATTTATCTGATAAGAATGTCTGTAATTATTTTGGAAGTCTCCGTAACCGCATGAATTATCCTTATCGTTTAAAAGTTAGTGCTGAGTGACAAGTACATAAGAAATTTATATTCACATGCTTATCAGTATTTTTATTTAACTATTTAAAGAACAATGTTATTGTGCCTTCACCTTGAATATTAATTTTAAACAAAATCATAGTGAATAATTTTAAATTAATGGTGATCACATGGCTGCTAAGAGATATGAATACCGAAATGATTTGTTTGAGACTTTTCTGAACAGAAATGACTGATGTTTTTGCTTTCACACTCTCAGTCCTTAATTGCTATCGACCCTTTCTCAATGGATTCGAATTTAATGGATTCAACAAACATGAAGGATATTTACTTCCCAAATTTTCCATCCTTATATATAATTAATCTCAACATTTTATTGCATAATTATTGCCATTATTGGTGGGTTGAATATACTAAACATTCGACCCGATATTATTCTTCAAAAATTATTCATCTTCTTTATGGCTCAAACCAAACATATAGCAATTTCACATATATTTCACGGAAAATATTTAGAACTCCTCAAAATATTATATTAACCTTGATAAGAGAAGTATTGCTCAAGTGCTTATTATATATATTAGGGCTTATTCTATTTCTGTTTTGTGAAAAATTGTTTATATTAGAAGGTCTTTGCACGTTAAAAGTTGCATAAGGTCGAACACATAAAAATTGTGTGCATTTTAAAGATTATGTCCATATTGAGATAATATTTAAAATGACTTTCAAGGACTTTCATTTTCAAGGAATGGACATCTTTAATAGCTTTAATCAGCATAAGCAGATATAAAAAAAACCATAAGCAATGATCTAAACTATAATGGAAAAAGGCATTCACACACACAAGCAAATGAATATAGCAATTTAAATTTAAAAGTTATTATACACTGATCAAACATACGCTGGGATTCCGATTACATAGATATTAATTTGTGTAAAAGTCCGCCAATTATTTATTATTTAATCTTTCTTTAAGTGCCCTTATTTAGTAACAATCATAAAGCTACCATGATTTAGTATCAGAAATGCATTTTTCGCAAAACATATTTTATAAAAATAGCTTATTACAAATCTTTGTTTCTTCAAAAGTTACGATTTGTGTTAAGTGTATTGTGCAGGATTACATTTTATTTTAGTAGAATTTAATTTCAATTACTCACATGTATCTTATAACATTATTTCAAAACTTCAGTTTAAAAGCTTCATTTTAAATTGTTACTGGATTATTTTCAATTTGATATTTATTTCAATTATTTGAAGAAAAATTGTATTTTATGTATTTCAATATTTCTTTTTTTAAAAAAGTTAAACTTATAATAATAAAAAATAATAAAAAAATTTAAAAAAAAATTTCGGAGTGTTGATTTAGATTTGATGGCTTTTTTATTGCACTTTTATAGTTTTGAAATATCATGAAATTTTATTTCAATATTTATTGATTAGTTAGCATGTATAAGTTAAGAATTTCTCTTAAATTCTTTTAATATTGCATTATCAATATATTACTTATACGACTTAAAAATTATTAATGTTTTATTTTGATAATTACTGTTCAACCAATTATTGTATTTGTGAAAATTTACTGATACACTTAACAAAATTGAATAAAAGTTATGTTTTGATTAGATTTTTTTAAAAAATGAGTAATCTTTAGAAAATACTAATGATTTCTGTAAATTAAATCAAATATAAGGATGAAATTTCAATATTAAATGTGTCAATTTATCGTTATAATTGCTTCAATTTTATCATTTCTAGAATTTAATGCGGAAGATGCAATATTCTGATAATATAAAATACAGTATTAAAGAAGAAAATAAAAAGTCAAATACTAAATGAAAAATCATCAGAAATGATATAAATAGTGAAGTTAAATTATTTACCTGTGCAACTTTTCTATACAATTTTTTCCTCATTTTACATCAAATTGTTTTCTTTTCGATATTCTGTTATTTATATTAAAAGTATAAATTAGAAAAATTATATATTGAAAACATAAATCCATAAATTTTTCCTTGGTGAATAAATTTTGAATAAATAATATTGTTTCTCAATAACTATTTTTTTATTCTCAACGAATGCAATAACTAAAAAGCATTTTTATAAATTTTAGCTTTAACATTAATAATGATTTAATTAAAAATTTATGAAGCCGTTTTTTTGTAAGTAATTTTGACTGAAAAATTTATAAAATGTTTCTCAATAACTATTTTTTATTCTCAAAGAATGCAATAACTAACAAAATTTTTTTATAAATTTTAGCTTTAACATAAATAATAATTAAAAATTTATGAGGCCGTTTTTTGTAAGAAAAATTTGACTGAAAAATCAATTTTTTAACTAATGAAAAATCAATTATAATTATAGTTAATCGAAAATATTGCAGAAAATTTGAAAACATTTTTAGCACAATAAGTTATTACTAATATCAATCATTACATATTTCTATTATACTCAGAGATACAGTTTCAATTGGTTTTGTTTTGAAAATCGTCAAGGTGACATTCACAGTACTGGATGAAAATAACTTCAAAATTAAAAAAATATATATATAGCCTATGTTATTAGATAAAAATAATAAGTATGAGGTAATGAAAAGAAATTATGCGTATGTGAAATACAAAATTTTCGTTCTCATTTTTTCTTGAAACAGGCAGAGTTCCGGAATATTGCCCATGGCTATATAAACAATTTTAATGTGACTTCAAATTGATATATTTTCAACAGTTTAAATGGATACTTCAAAAATAAACACAGCTTATGTTTTAAGTTACTTACGGATCAACATTAACAACATACATTTATTGATCAACATAAAATTTATTGTTTACAGTGTGAAACTTCTTAGTTCAACCCTAGGTAAAAATTCAGCAATTATACAGAGTAAGCATTTTTTTTATATAGACTAAATTAGTCTGCTTATATAAGTAAACATGTACATGATATTAAGTTTACTCGATCCTTTTGACTACCATTTTCTGTTTATAGCTGTTAATTTTATGTAAAATCAATACTTATCAGGGGCACAAAGATGTTGAATAAATGAAGATGCAACATTCATCTTCTTTTTCAACACACACACACACACCTATATATATATGTAAGGTATTTGTTTAGTTTCAAATTAAAAAATTACATTGATGTTTGATTTTTATAATCAATAAACATTAAAAATGCCTTGTTAATTATTACAATATCTCTAAATTTAAATGTATGTTGAATTTATGCCTCTTCATTTGTTCATTGTGTAATAATCAAATGTTTTGTTTCTTAAAATAGGTTCCTATCATATTCTCTCTTCTAATACATAAACAATACAATTATAAAGAAATAAAATGAATATTTTATAATAGAAAGGATTCACTAAAAGCAAATTAGAACATTTAAAGTATTTAATAGTAATTACGTAATTTATATGATTTATTCGCCGCAAAAACCATATCTCTTGAAAATATATGAAAACTTTCCTTACAGAAAGATAATAAAAAAGAATGTACATTAATATAATTGTAGAAGATTAAGTAAAACTGCTTAATCTACTCTAAAGGAAAAGTTTCTATAGTATATAGTATTGAAATAGAAATCTACTCCAAACATTCTCATCCAATTTAGTTAAAGTATCATCAGTCCCAAACCATCAACGTACACGCTCGATCTTGATTTTCTTTATCAATCTGAAACCGCTTAACATTAAAGTGGTTTTTATGGTAGATGAAAAAAGGATATTTACTTAATTTCCTGTCTCAAACATATAAAACTAATCCTCCCTTTAAATTGAATGCAGTCAGTTTAAGCACTTAACATATACAAAAGTTCTGATATATGTGATAGGCCATGATTTTTTCTAAGCAAATTGAAATAGATCACCACAATTGTCTTCTCATTCAAAAAGCAGTCATTGGATAGATAAAACATTTCCTTGATTTTTCTAATTCATAAAAGTGTCTGGTTAAAAAAATTCCTAATGACATATGGAATGAAAATTCATTATTAAACTGTATGACTCTACAATGTTTTTTGTATACCTTCCTAAGAAATTTAAATTTTTTTGAACCATGCAAAAATATATATTTTTATTTATATAAACTCCTTCTTCTAATTTGCATGTCCAAGTCACTCAGATAAAAATATAAAACAAATAAAGTTTAAATTCGTTTTAATGAATGGTGAAATTATTCTTATTTTTCGTATTAAATCCTTCTCCACTGAGTTGGTGTTGCCTGAAAATATCTAATCAAAATTTCTTTTATATTTTTAAGTTTGCAAGCAACATAACATCTTCCCTCTGTAAATGAATGTTTCCCTTTAATTTACAATTCTGTGTTTGCTTAAATATTTTTCCATTGAATGCATCTAATAATGCAATTATTTATTATTATTTTTTTTGCAGTTGACATTTCGTAGAGCACTTCTATGATGCACTCTCCCAATAAGTTTCATAGCTGTAATATATAATAAGAAATATTCAAAATAATGTGAAGGGTGTGTAATATCAGTTCGAGGCAAACAGTCGCCATTTTGCTTTCGCTAATTGATAGGTTAAAATAAGATTTTTTGAATACTTTATCAAGTAATTACGAAGTACTAATTTACCTGGTAAAATAAAAACAACTGTCTTTATAAGTATTATTAGTATCTTCCATTATAAGTATATATACTGTATAACATTGCAAATTAACAGGACTCTATTTACAATTCTCGTTAAAAATAGACGCTTAAGATAAAGAGTTTTGATCCAATTAACATTTCTAAAGAGAGATTTTTTGTACTAAATCTTCCATTTATTCATTCGGAATAAGGAATAGGTATTAATTTTCAATTATATATAGCCGATTATCTTATACTATGAGACACTTCTTGTAAATATTGTCTGAAAGATACTGAAATCTACTTGCCTCTGGTATGCACAAATTTGTTTATTAATTAATTTTCCAACTATGCTTGAATGCGGTTATACACTTAGACTAAAAATATTTGAAGCACAATGTCCCCATATGTAATATTTCATAAATATGATTACATTTATCGTAAATGAACTCAAAGTAAACAATATTCAAAGATATGTATAAGCTATCGTCCAACAGCAATGAAAAATTATTGTAGATTAATCATATTAGTTTTAAATTTATTGATTAAAGATGACTAAGGATTACATTGTGTCTGCTAATTTAAATACTTACTTACTAAATGCAAATGGTTAGTTAAATTTCCAATCAAATCTTAATTAACTGCCTGACATAATTTCCGAATCTATTCTCTTCATGATTGCATCTGTTAAATATAAAAGTGATATTATAAAATTCAAAAAGATTATAATTTTCATATTTTTAAGAAAACTAGGGATTAGAGAAGTATTATAGCAGCAATCATTTTATTTAAAGAAAACAATTCATACGAAGTTATTTTGAAGCAAAAATAATAGGCATGTTTTAGTTAAATTTTACAATATTAATATTTAGAACAACAGAAAAAAAGTATTTCTTGTACATTATTACACATTTAGTTATCTAAGTTTTCAGAGAAAACTTGTGGGATATCAAAATGTACAAAAAATGCATTAACATACAAGTAATTATCATACGTTATTAACTATACCTCTCAAAATATTTTAAGAATTATTTTTTGCCTGTCTCATATTTTTTTACTGCCAAGAGATTTGAGGTATAACCTCGTTTGTGCAATAAACATAACAATTTTCAAATTGATTAAAGACAAGGGCATAAAGATGATGTATTTTTAAAGAAAATTATAATTATAGAGCAAGCACTCGCTTTTTTATAACAAAAAAGAAAATAAATGTTTTCATTTCCACTGTATATGTTTTTTAATATATACAATGATTATTCTACGAATGATTATAATGTTTATTTTGCATGAAATAATCTTGCTTGTTATTTGAAATAGTTTGTATCTTAGAAACATAAATTATTCATTGTTTTCATTACTTTTCGCTACTTATAATGAATAAATAGTTCTTGATATAAAAAGCACTTTATAAATAAAGCCAGGTTTAAAAGTGTAATTTATTTAGTTTTATAATATACAAAGCCACTTTTAGATAATAAAAACTTATTTATTTTTGAAAAGTATAATAAAATAACTTGTTAAAATTTTAGGGAAAGTTTTACTCTTGAATAAAATTGCACTTATAGTTTCCTTTAGTAAATATTGTATGAAATGATGAAATTCAGTTTATAAGAAATAATTTATATACTTTTAGCAATACTTGCAGTAAATGAGGCATTTCGCTTATTTAAAAAAATTGTTAAATACAATTTGAGGGATCTCTTCTACTTTCAATCAAATCCCATTCACGCGAAAAGAACAATTGACTGAGAGAAAAAATGTGTGTACCCAGTAATTACCCAAAGCATTAAAAGTCCCCAAATTAGAAAATGATAGGTAATTTTTAATTATACATACATACAGACACACCCACACACCCACCCTCCCAGCCACCCACCAACCCACACGCACACAAATATATATATATATATATACATAAATGGTGGCTTAGAGGCAGTGTTTCATGCTCATAATGCACAGGTTCAAGGTCAAGGTTTGATACTCGGGCTGGGCAAGGTCTAGTCTGCCTTTCAATGGATCGATAAAATGAGTACCAAGAATACTCGGGAACTAAACACTGGGAGGTTTCAAGCAAGGCTGAGCACCTAACTGTTACATATGGTTCACTCTCACTTCAGGCCCTAGGTCATGAAAACAGTTATGGGCACTATACACCTTGGTCCACATGAGATTTATATATATATATATTTTGATAGATAGATAATAAATAGTTATACATAGAAAGAATCGTTGTATTACTTAGTTAGTTCCTCTCTGAACAATTTCTTTTTAAAATAGGGAGTTACTTAGATAAATTCCTAAGATTTAATGTAGACAACTACAGCCATATTCAAACCCAAACTGCTCAACTGAAGGCAAGAGAACTAACAATGTGACAAACAGCTTGGGCATTGAGTTACATAAAATCTGATATGCATGATAATTATATGATAATTATTCTATATGAAAAAAAAATTGTAAAAAAAACGAGATAAGAGATTATGAAAGAAGAAAATTTAAAATTTTATTTGCTACAAAAATGAAACTATAATTAAAAATATTTTGTAGCTTAGAAATGCTTAGCATATATTTACGAACATACCTGATCATAATACTATGTAAAATTTGAGCTATATATATATCTTTTATAATGCGTTGTGACGAATATTGCAACAATGAGGTACAAAAAGGAAATGAAAAATTTGAATTATTTTTTTGTACAAAATTTATTTTAATAATTTTAATAAATGTATGTCATTTGCATAAAATTGACCCATCTAGAATTGGTTCCTTTCATCTTTCAACTTAACATGAGACAGCAAATCTTGATCGCAATGAGAATCACAGTACATTCCTTATTATTTTTGACAGACACAGCTTCTTACAATATCAGGATACTGGATTTATATCCTTAGGTAAATGTTTTTTCATCTTGGGAAATAATGTCAACGTCACGGAATTTTGATTTTAATGACGGCATGTTCACAAAATTGTAATATTCTCTTACCTATTTCGCAAACCAAAACAGAATACTTTATTTTTTGAATCGTTCATAGCCATTGCATGAGTTGAAAAGCTGCTAAAACAAATATCGAACTTCCTAAAATTACTGTAGTTTATTCAACGACTTTATCTTCGATATGTACCTCACGTTATGGAACCAATCTAGTTACGTAACAAAGATGAGTATAATTTATGCTGTTTCCAATCTCAATTTTGTTGCTAATTTCATAATATTGACAGCATCGTTACATAACGTACTAACTTTATGTAACACAGCTCAGTTATGAAACAAAATTTTTTATTGAAAAGTTTTCTTAAAAGTATATTATTTATTTATTTATTTATAATAATTAATTATTTATTTTGATATATTTCATTAAAAACTTTATTTAGTATGTCTTATCAAATATAATTACTACACATTTCAAATAAATTTTTTCCGGTTCTTAAAATAAAATATAATTATAACAAAATGTAAATTAAATGTAATAACCACTAACTTAAGTAAATCAAGATTTTTGAATTTTTAACTAAATGTAAATTAGTTTATAAATAAGAGACTGAATAAGAGAAAAATAATAAGAGACTGAAATTTAAAAGAAAACAAATAATTTTCGTCATCAAATATATTCTTATTGATCAGAAACACTAATTTTGTCTACAATTGCATTAAACTGTTGCAGATGATTGGCCCTTTCCGTAATATATTTTACAATGAGGAGAATTAATGAGAAAATTTACTCCTATTATGAAATTTATATAATTATGAGGAATTGCCCTGGAAAGTATAAACCATTATAAAAAATAATATTTTCTATTTTCTAACAAAATTTTCATCTCCATTCAGATAAATTTGTGTACGTAGTATAAATTGTGTAATTAATAACTTTATTTTAATAAAATAAATTTATTGAAACAAAATATATTCTAAAGCATTCAAAAAATTATTAAATAAAATATGCATTTACATTCACTAAACTTCGTATTACATTTATAATAAATTTCTAAAGCTAAATTTATCAAGCACAAAACATCCCTGAAAATCAAAATATTTTTACTATTCTATATATTTTTCTTGTTTATAAACTATTCTTATCAATGTATATAAAATTGGTTAAAATAGAGCCAAAAATAAGTTAAATTGTGCTAGCAAATATTTAGTGTCAATTTTTTTTCCTAGTAGAATATATGATGTAAAATGAAGCACATTTATTCTAATATAACTTTATATGTCACAAACAATATTTCATAGAAAATAACTTTTACTCTAGTTTCATTTTATTAAATAAAGTAAGTTTACATATTTAGCATTTTAAAATGAGCATTAAAAAGAAATTATAAAAGTGAATCTTTAAAAAAAGATTCACTTTTACAATTTCTTTTTAATTTACAAGTTAACTTTTATTGTAAAATTTAAAGAGTTTAAAAATTAAAATATTCTAGAACCATCTATCAATGAAGAATATCATTCATAATAATTCAATTAAAATTAAGAACTCTTAGAATAAAGTTCATATATAATAAGCAATATTACTTTTTACTTTGAAATTTTAAACACTAGAAAGAGATTAAATAATTTAAAATTTTGTAACATTTAAGGGAGTTAAACAAAAACTTCAATATTCTTTTTCTTTTTAATTTGCTCAAGTTACATAAATAATTTTCTACTTTTAAATAATAAAGTTTATAATTTTAATTAATATACTACCAATCTATATAATGTGTTTTCTTAAGTTCACATTAATTTGACTTTTAAACAAACAGTTTTATCAGAAATATAATATTTTGATAAATTTGAATTGTTTTTGTTTTTGTAGTATACGCGCAGTCACATAAATTTTATTTTTTAAATCAATCATTTAAATCATCATAAGTATACAGTGTCGAGCCTTTGGATCACATATTTCTTGAAACTTAATTACATTAATTTGATATTTACAATGATTTTGTAAATAACAATTTTTAATCGAAATATTGTTTATTAAAAATGTGCAATAACATTTGATATATTTTCACATTATTTCAATACATAATACAAAAACAACACACAGATATATATATATATATATATATATATATATATATATATATATATATATATATATATATATATATATATATATATATATATATATATATATATGTATATAATATTTGCTTGCTTTTTTAAATTATAAATTAAACTATTCTTATCTATGTATGTTATATTCAAAAAATATAATTTTGCAACATGATATTATTAATAAAAATGTAATACTTTTATTATATTTATTTTATAATAAGTGCTGAATTATAACTTTATTTACATTTATTGTTGTTAAATTTTTTTCTCTCTGCTATTAAATGAACACAAAATAATAATGTATTCTTTTTATTACTCAAAAGTTACACCCAAAAGTTAGAGAGATTTTATTTCACGTTGATTTATTCTGAGTATTGATTGAAGTCAGCTAATTTATATTTTATTTTGAAGCATATTTGATTTAATAAGACTCGTTGCTAGGCAACAATAAGTTAACTCATGCTTATCTAAGCTAAATTATTAGAAAGAATGTTCAAATAATGGGTTTTCTAACAAGAAGAAAAACAATGATTAACTTAAATATATAATTAAGGCATGTTATAGTTAATTATTAAAAATGCATAGAAATGCCATCTAATATATATACTTAATAGACTTTTCCATAATTTCTGTGAAAAATACAAGTATAATTCCCGTAATTTATTTAATTCAATTACCTAATTTATGAGTAAAATGTTTCAGAAAATACTTTTATTTAATTTAAAGTTTTACGTAAGTTTGTATGGAACTTAATATCTATGATCGAATATCTATATATAATATTTTCAACATGTCATTCAAATTAACATTTAATAAAGTAAATGTGTATATATACTGTATGTATAGTGGTTCTACAGAATTTCAGTTAAAGGAATGTAATTCTAAATCATTTTACTGATACTCTAACATGCAATTTACATTCATAAAGTAGTAAAATATTTTTTTACAAATATGATTTTGAATACAAAATTTTTATCTATGTCATTTCCCTACTAAGTGCGTAACATATTCCGATAATAGCTTTGTAGTGAGTTTGAATCTCAATTAAACAGAAAATTCGTGATGTACTAAGAAGCTGAATCACTTTAAACAGGCGGAAGTGGCAATATTTTTTCAGTGAATTAGTGAATGATTCATTTGAGAGAATATATTAGCAGTTCAAGGGTCTTATGTTTAATTCCTGTTACTAAATTATGAAGATTCCCAAAAAGCTGCTTCCTCCTTACTAATAGAACTCAACTCATGGCTAGACACAGAAAAGCATGCTGGGACAACAAAAGCAACGAGTATGATCTTATAATTAAATGAAGTAAAGCAGAACATGTAATAAATTTCATTCAATGTTGTCTAAGAGGGAGCCTACTACTAATTCTACTTTAAGCACTATGATTCTAAAGTTGAATAAAAATTACATTATATTATTTTTTGGTTAAGTATTAGTTAAAACGAGTTGTGCATTCACTCTTTTGCAATGAACATACTTACTTTTAAATAAAATTAAACTGAAGATCATTCCACACTTATTCAGTGATGATTAATACGAAATGTAGTGCGAAAGAAACAGTTACTGGCTCTTTTGACTTACTTTTATCGTAAGCGTTTCTAAAAAATACCTAAATCCAACTTAATAAAGCGTTTTCCAGCCATGCAGTATTGGTACACAAGCAAATACCCCTGGCCTTCTTCTGTGAATCAGATTTAAATGCCCTTCCACTGGATGGAGTAACAGGTTTCTTGAAGTCTCTTTCCTTTGATTTTAACAGACAAATCCCTCTGTTAAAATCAAAGGAATTTGTACAGAATGTTGTAATAATTCAACTTAACTGGATCACATTCTGGGTTGCATAGATGTTTTGGTGGTTTTGATTCTTCAGGAGATGGTCCAGAAGATCCAGAGTTTTCGAGTATTGGCTGCGGTGTAAAACGAGATTTTTGATTTTTCAATCCAAAGTACCATGGTTCTGCCATTAGATCACTATGAATCCTTAGAATATCTGAAAGATGTCACACATATTTAAATGCTGCGAAATATTAGTATTAACAAAGTATCGTTTTATAATTTGTACCCACAATTCTGTCAGCCCATTTATTCATTAGTTTCAATTTCCTCTACTTTATTTTATGTTTTAATGAATAATAACATATTATATTTAGCTACATTAAAATATGAAACGCTCTTTATCATTTTGTCTATTATAAGTGTATTACTTTAATGTTTCATTTTAAGTATCATTTTATGCAAGGCATTCATTGTTAAGTAGAAAAGTAATTTTTTTAAGGGCAAACGTTATTAAAAAGTTATTTTTCAAAAACATTTATTAGAGCAGGGAATAATTTCATATTAATAATTGTAATATTTTCAGTACTAAATTATAATATTTCATAATTTATTTCTGAATATATTATCAATGATACTGTTACAAGAATTTTACAAACAAATGATTAGATAAATATACTTTGCTTCTAAAGGTATTGAAACAAAAAATAGATTTTAGTCTCCAATAGTGTTTTGAAGATTTATTTTATTTATTTTCATCAATGCAATATTTCTTTATGTGCAATGATAAGTAGTACAATATTACATTTAATAGCTATTTGAGTTTTAAATACTTTCTGATAGCATAAACACTCTGCTGGAAAACATAAAGACAGTTAAAGATTAATTCAGTACCTCTTCTACACCGTAGAAAGCGATCATGCCCTTAAGCAGCGAGGATTACAAACATTTTCTTTTTCCTTTATGTATGTATGTATAATGTATAATATATATATATAGTAGATTCATGGTTGTTACAGATAATATAAATGCGATTAATTTCATTAATTATAGTGTTTCTGTATATTTTTAAAGAAATGTTTGAGTTACAGGAAATTAACTTATTAACATGAAAATTAAATTGATTTGTTTTATTGAAGACATCAATATATGTAGTAGAATTATCAACAATGATAAATAAATTCAAAAATTCTGTTTCAGTATCAAATAAATTAGTTTTAATAAGAGAAAGCTCTTCAGAGTAAATAGTTTTAGAAATTTCTTCAAATTTTAAAATGTTGAAAATTATGAAATCATCTATGTATCTGAAAGCAAAAGGATATTGATAAAAGAAGTTTTTTTTCAAAATAATGTAGAAATAAATTTGCTAGTGTGCTGGAAAAGTTTGATCCCTGTGGAATTCCACAATTTTGAATAAAAATATTTTCACCTTTAAAAATATAATTGTTATAAATACACATTTTAACTAGATTATTCCAGTATTCAAAATTAATATTTAATAATTGTTTATAGACCTGATAATAAATGTGTAATACATTGTTTAGTTTATCAATGGGAATACTTGTAAAAAGTTCTTTAAAGTCAAAGAAATTAACACAATGAATTTTTTTTTTATAAGAAATCCAAAATTTATCATTATTCTTGCTAAAATTCTTAATACTTTATTAGACTATATTACGAAATCAGAAGCTACTTGGATCATTAATAATAATAAATCTATTTTGGATTTCTTATCAAAAAATGAAATTCATTTTTATTATAATTTAAAACAATTTATAATCAATGCTTCTAATTATTATATCTGAATATCATTTGATTGAAAATAAAATTTTTGACTTCATTATATTGAAAAATTTAGAATTCAATAACTAGCAAAAATTCAAGCCAAGTTTCATAAGGAAAAAAATTGTCGAGAAAACTTTCTGAGATATATTCAAAAGTAATAACGCAAGATTTGATTCCAAAATGAGTCACACAATTACGAGTGGCTTCAGTAGAATATGTTGACATTACGATCATGAAAACCATATAGGAAATATACAGTTCAATAATGAGTCAAGTTACAATTCCAAATTTATATCCTTTTCTAAAAATAAATATTTTATGTCCGAAAACAATCTCCTTCCTCTAATGTTGGTATATGAGTGACGTAAGTTTTTCTATCAGGGTTTCTTATTTAATAAAGTTTGTCAATAATAGATAGGATCAAACATAATGGATGCACAAATTACTCTAGAAAGTTTAAAGGGTATTTTATTATCAGTTTCCTTCAAAGAGATTATATATATATATATATATATATATATATATATATATATATATATATATATATATATATATATATATATATATATATATATATATATATATATTTGACGATTGATTTGATTTTGTAAGGTTTACTGATGCAAGGTCCAATATTGGACATTTCTGCACCGTACAATATTTAAAACTGAAGGTAAAAATTCTGTGTTAAGAGACTAGTCATATGTATATAATGGAATGTGTAAAAAGTTTAAGAAAAGCATATGTAAAGATTATTTTGGATAAAAATCTTAAATGGAATTCAAGAAACCTATTGCACGTAAAAATGCAAACAAATTTCTATGTGGTTTAAACTCAATCAGGTCGGATAAAATTAAATTTGTGGTATTAAAAAATACAATGCGTAAATCATTGAAAATAGGACAGACAATTAAAATGTGATGTACCGTATATGGTACATCACACATGTCACAGATTGGAGCACTCCGAGACAAGAATAAGTGCTTGTGTGTAAATCTAGTATGTCCAATACGAAGCCGTGTGAATTTTACATCAACTCTTCGCATGGGAGCAACTGGGAATGGAAGGATGTGAGAGGATATACTATATAATTTATTGTTTTTCTGCAAGTCCCATGTTTTTTGCCAGTGGGAAAAAATGAAATCTTTGATAATTTGCTTAATGTCAAATAATGGTATGCAAAATGTCAGAGGCGTTTTTAGCAGCATTATCAGCAAGTTCATTCCCAGCAATACCAACATGACTTGGAACCCAACAAAACAAGATGTCAAATCCTTTATTCTTCAATATATTTAATATATCCAATATTTCCATAATAATTGGATGACACTTATCATTAAAATGATCTAATTGCATGACCACACTCATGCTATCTGTATAGATACAGTATTTTCGATAAGGGCTAGAATGTATTATTTCTAGAGCTCGTTTAATAGCAACAGCTTCGTCTGTATACACAGAATATGATGCATGCAGTTTATAGCTGTAAACTGTATTTCCAACAACAATACCACAACCAACAGGACTACTTGACTTTGAGCCATCTGTATATACAGAGATGTGGGAGGAATAATGAGAATGAATGTGTGAAAATAATTGTTGCAAAATAAGGGGAGATGTAGCTGATTTATTGTACCCAGTATAGGGTTTGATTATATTGACAACAGGAATATTCCAAGGAGGAAATCCTAGAGCATCCGTAGCTTGAACATGTAAATCAGGAAACTCAGATGAAGACAGGAATGAATTTGTACGCTCATAAAATGGTAATATGTTATGTGGCCGTGCATTATATAGCGTTCTTAAAGAGGGACAAGTAACTACTGATCTCAAAGGGTGTTGCGATACTGATAGCATTTTAAAATAGTAATGTTGAGAGAGTTGCTTACGTCTCAGATCAAGAGGTAACTGGTTGCAAATTACATAAAGGCTATGGACAGGAGATGTCCGGAATGCTCCAGAGCAGATTCGTAAAGCTGAGTGATGAACAGGGTCTAATTTGCGCAAAACTGATGATCTAGCTGATCCATAAACTACGCTACCATAGTCAATTCACGATAGAATAACTGACTTATACACTCGGAGTAATGCTTTACGATCTGCACCCCAAGAGGTATTAGAGAGAACTTTCAGAATATTTAGTGATTTTTCGCATCTTTTGCGCAAATCTAAGATATGTGGTAGGAAGGTTAACTTTTTATCAAATATAAGCCCAAGAAATGATACCTGATTAACTACAGGAATAGTTGTGCCTGATATCTTAATTTCTGGATCAGGATGAGGCCCAATTTTTCTGTAAAAATGGATACAATTGCTTTCACAAGGGGACAAAGTATGACTATTTTCATTACACCAAGCAATTAGATTATTGACAGCAGTTTGTAATTGCCGTTCAATCAGTCGCAAATTGGAAACTTGGCAAGAAATTTGGAGATCGTCAACATATAATTTTCCATGACCAGATAGTTGCAATATATGAAGAATGTTGCTGATACAAATATTAAAAGCAGTAACACTTAACACACTTCCCTGAGAAACCCCCTCACATTGGATAAATGAATTAGATAAAACAAATCCTATATGGACATTAAAACTACGAAAAATTAAAAAAACTCTGAATAAAAATGGGTAAATTTCCTCCGAAATTAAAATTATACAAAGTTCGAAGGATTCCATACCGCCATGTCTTATCATAAGCTTTTTCTATGTCAAAAATTATAGACACCAAATGATGTCTCCGTACAAAGGCATTCCTCATTTGTGTTTCTAGGTATGCAGTATTGTCCAGAGTGGATCAACCTTTCCAGAATCCACTTTGATAAAGTGATATGTACTGATTGTCTTCAAGTACATAGACAAGACGGGCATTGACCCTATGATCCAAAGTTTTAGCAAGGCAATTTGTGAGAGCAATTGGACGATAGTTTTGAGGATTAGTTGGATCTTTCCCAGGTTTAAGAATTGGAATAATAATTTTTTTGCTCCAGAGACTGGGATAGACATGTTCATTCCATATTCTGTTTAATAGAAAAAGAATGTTTATTAAAGATTCATGACTAAAATGGGGACAAAGCATCTTATATGAGATACCATCTGGTCACGGACTAGTATTTTTAGTTTGGGACAGGGCTCTCTGCAATTCCAGCAAAGAGAAATTGCAATTATATGGGTGTATGGCTTTATCATGAAACTTTATAGGCTTCTTTTCGCTTGCTCTTTGGTTCTGAGAAAAATGTAGGATCATAAGAGGCTGGACTAGATACCTTTGCAAAAGTTTCACCTAAAAGATTGGCAATATCATATTGAGAAGAAATTGTGTCAGCTCCTGTGCGTAGTATTGGGATAGAGAAGTCCCTATATAAATCACTGGAAGCTTTAACTTTCTTCCATAACTCTTTGCTGGAAGTTGATGATGTGATGGAGGAAACATATCTTATCCAAGATTCTTTTTGACTATTTCTTCGTATTCGACGAGCAAAAGCTTTAGCTTTTTTGAAAGTCATGAGGTTTTCCATGGTAGGGCACCTGCGGAAAATTGCCCAGAACTTTTTTTGTTTTTTGTATGATACTTGGCACTCACGGTTCCACCATGGCTTATGATATTTGCGTGGAATTGGGGATCGCTTGGGAATTGTGTTTTTGGCAGAATCTAGAAGTGTATTAATTACTTTATGCACAACATCATTGATATTATCACTTCTAACCATGCTGTCAGTAATAGCAGCTAAATGAGTGTAGAGAGACCAGTCTGCACGATGATAAGAATAAGAGGAGTGGAAGATTTGTGGTCTGCTTCTACCAGTTTGATTTATAATTAAAGGAAAATGATCACTGTTATATAAATCCTTATCAACATTAAGATTTAATGAAGGTAGAATTGATGGAGAACAAATAGCTAAATCTAATGAATGAAAAGTTCTTGATGGTTGATGGAAATAGGTTATTTCTGTGGAATTTAGAAGGCAGATATTGTTATTAGAAATGAACTGTTCAATTATATTGCCACGAGGATTCATATTATCACTTCCCCATAAGGTGTTATGACCATTGAAGTCACCAAGTAGAATAAAGGGTGCAGGTAGTTGATCCAGCAAATTGTTTAAATCGCTTTCATAGATGATCGCATGGGGAGGTAAGTAAATGCTACAAATAGTAATGAGAGATGTTGAGTGTATGCGTACTGCAACATCCTGTAATGAAGTGTTAAGGGAATGTATATTGCTTGGAATATTACAAGATACAAGAATGCATACACCTCCAGAAATTGAATCATGATTAACATCTTTCCTCACACAATTATATCCATGCAATTATAAACTGTACTGAGGTTTCAAAAATGTTTCTTGGATGGCAAAACAAATTGGATTATACAGATTCATAATTGTTTTATATCTTCTATATGAGTGCGAAAGCCTCGACAATTCCAAGAAACGAAGGTTCCCATTAAGCTCTGCTGAATGCTCCGGCATTGGAGTACGCCATCTGGGATTCAGATGAATCTCCACTTAGGAGTGTTTCATCATCTGATGGGTCTACATTCTTTATATCTGTCTTGGAGGCATTTGAGCTTCTTTTACTCTTTAAATATGATTTATGAAGCCCTTCTTTTGCATTGTTTAGGGATCTTTGAGACTTAGATTTTGCGAAAGACAGTGAAGAAATTCCTTTCGGAATTGGTGAGACATTTATGTTAGAAATATTTGAGGATAAGTTTGGAAAATTTAAGAAATCTCTTTGGGTACCGCAAGATTTCATGACTTTTTTAACTGCTTGTGAATAGCTAATACCTTGATTAGGGGTACGGGATGACACTGTTCGCCTGGCTTCAGGGTAAGATAAGTTTTGTTTTATTTTCACAGTAATAATTTCCTTTTCTAATATCCAGGTTGGGCATGATCGGGAGTATGAGGGATGTTCACCACTGCAGTTGACACATTTTTCTTGTAATTGACACTGACTACTGTCATGTCCAACAGATGCACATCGAGCACAAGTCAAATGTCTTCTACAAGTAGTTTTTGCATGGCCAAATCGCTGACATTTAAAGCAACGTAATGGATTTGGTATGAAGGGGCGAACACTACAATTTAGATAGCCAGCTTTAATAGATTGAGGTAATATAGGAGTAGCAAACGTGAGTATAAGGTGTTTAGTTCTTATAATTTTACCCTCTCTCCTGATTGTAATGCGCTGCACACGTTGCACTTTTTGGTCAACAAGATTATCCAAATTTTCCTCCTCTGAAATATTATATAGATCATCTGCTGAAATTACTCCCCGTGTAGAATTTAGCCTACTATGAGCACATACCATAACATCTATATTACCAAGGCATTTTAGTTTTAGGGTGGCTTTGGCCTTTTCAGTTGATAAAACTTCAACTAAGAGATCACCAGATTTCATCTTTCGAACATTTTTTACATTTCCAACAGTACCAATAAGACACTTATAAATTAAGAAAGGAGAGACATTATCAAAATTGCCCTCAGTTCTTTTAATAACAAAATATTTCTGATCCTGTATCATTTGTTGCTCCATAGGGAGTATAGAATTAGAAGTACATTCCATAGAAATAGGTTAATTACTTCAAGGCCTGACTGCACCACCCACCATCAAGCCCAACAAGGGGATGCAGTTTACCTGCATCAGTGCTAGCCAGACTTTATACGCTTTCAATATATCCCTGACGTGGTCTCCACCCTTATCGAGTCACACAGCAGATATATGATCGCTTGATCCATGGAAGCCGATTGGCATGCTGAGGACCACAACACACCTTCCGTTTACCTGAAACAGAGGCCAAAGTAATGTGTTGGTCTCTGAAAGACTCAATCACCAGGATCCTCCTTTCCAGGGACACGGGTCTCCACGCACGGCAAACACGCGGGTGATTTAGTCCCCAAAAGAAGCTAATAGCAACAGTGCGGTAATAGCTACTCAAGGGGAGCCCTCAACCTCTTTCGAGGCAACCACACTGTGGGAGAAAAGGAAGAAAAAGCAGCAGAGTAAAGGAGAGAAGAAAATAAAGATGAGGAAAGATCACTAGGGTACCTCGGGATTGTGACACCCGTGTTTACCTAAAGAAGGTAAACCCCCTGAGGGGATTTGACGATTGAAAGGGATACAATAACTTGATAAGGATTGAGATTATAAAAGGTATGCAAAAGAAATTTTTACGAAATTTTATTTTATGTAATTAGAATAAATTTCAAATAAAAATCAAAATAGCAACTCAAGAAGATTTCTTCTGATATAAATGAGAACATTTTCAAGGGAAGTGGATAACGGTTATTACTTACAATTGAAAGAAAAGACAAAGAACTTCGAGACATTTTAAAGAAATATTTTTAGTAACATGATTGAATATTTCCCTTTATTTTCTTCTAGTGAAAATGGCTTATATCTGTTGAAGAAATTTTTTACGAAACCCACGATTCTAAATGTTTAGTTAAATTACATAGAATACAGAATCAAAAAAAATCTTTAAATATAATGTACAGCATTTGATTGATATTTTTTGTCAAAAATGCCAATTGTGTATTAATTGTAATCACTTAAACCACAAAAAATGCAAATTACTTTGATTTACAAAATTATTTTTCCAAACACTTGAAATTAAATTTTTAAATTAACTACAAATGTTACATATAATTGTGCGGTGATTTTATTTCAAAATTTAAGATACTTTGAGTGTTGAATACATGTAATAATAAAGTTAATTCATGTGTTATTTATAGATTTGACGAAAAGAGTAACATTCATTAATTACTTTTCGAAGAATGGAAAATATAACAATTTACGTCTAAATGCAATTAAATAATAGATAAATATTGCTATTCACGAAAACCATTTTTTTGACCGAACAACCTTAATGTATTTCCTTTGGTTGATTAGCAAATAAAATACATATAATATAACTAATATAACTTATATTAACATTCAAAAAACTTCGATATACCACAGAACTATTTTTTCGGTATAATCTATATATCTATATCTATCATCTATCTATCTATCTATATCTATCTATCTATCTATCTATCTATCTATCTCTCTATATATATAATATATATATATATATATATATATATATATATATATATATAATATATATATATATATATATATATTATATATATATATATAGCACATCTTTTTTCATAAAAATCATGAATTTGTTATGCTGAAGATAAAGATTTTTAAAATTCTATTAGTCAGCCCTCTTTATACAGAAAAATAAAGTTAAAAATAATTTTGGAATTGTATATGGCATTGATCCGAAATAATTTCTAATATTTCAACTGGAAAATTAGATTTCATGTTTTTATAAGAGAATTACTTTAATTAGTATGCATGATCTAAATCAAAATATGTGTGTGTATTTGAGAATGAGATATCACAAAATACAATTTTGGTAAGTTAATAATAATATTATGCAAAATTTATCTTCATGTTTGTTGGAATTTAACTGCCTGATAAATATTTTTAAACTATAGTAAAGTTAGAAGTTATAGTTGAATGATTAAATTTTATTCAATGTATGAATTCATGAATTTTGCATATTAATTAATGCATCGTAAAATTTCATATACAATACAATTTATGAGATGAAGTTTTATTTAATTTTATGTTGACAGAATAAAAAATAAATCAAAGTCTTGGAGAAGTTATTCCATCTCTGTTAAGTTAAAGAATCTATCATATAATGCTAATAATTATACTATCGGGACTATATTAATTGACTGAAAATATACATTTATGTATTGGTATGCAGTCAAACAAATGCATGCCTTTTTGTTGTAATTATTCATCAAGTTTATTTTCACTATTCTCTTGCCTTATTATTATTAATCCGGGAATTAAATATTGCACGTAACATGGCTACATTTATTAAGACGTTTTATAACAATGTTCTTTTTATATTGTTTCTTCGTTGAATTATAGTAGATTACAAATACATAAAAAATAAAAATAATTTTCAGAAAAAATATCTGGGAAATTTTACTCAATAGATGGAAGGATAATTATTATATTCTATTTATTTTTTCTAAAAAAAATTGGAAAATGATCTTAGCATTTACCTTATGAAAACTAGTAAATTACAATCTCTCACGCAACAAAACTTTAATACATCATAAAAGTGAAATAACAAAAATAAATTAGATTCTCTCAAATGGTAAAGGTTCACAACAGCACTCTCAATAAATTTAAAACAAAACTTAAATTAGAGAGAGTTTATTTATAACTACACCAATTTCATTCTACAATACATCAAATATGTCTACAAACCTCAGAAAATTAAAGTTAAATAATTGAGACGGAGACACAGGTTTTAGAAGTTACTCAATTTATGACATTGTTTGTAGCAAAATTTCAGATTCGATTTCATTAGAAGTAAATTAGTGGTTGTGTATTCTCATTATAAAGAAAAATAAATTTTGTAAATAAGAAGTAGCACTACATTTTATTTTCTGTGACTTTCAAATTTTTACTGATTCATTTATAATATCTTTTTAATGAGCAGTGCCATTTTAATATTCATAACATTTATCAAAGGAAAAGTTGTATTTGTTACATTTACTTTCAAATCCATAAATGTTTATATAAATTATATTTGATATAGAAAATAACATTACATCAGTTATGAAATTGAATTTAATATTGGTTATATTAACTTAAGTCTTTTTATTACATTCAGACTTTGCTTTTATTTTGTTAATATAAATTAAGTAAATATGAAATTCATACTGAATTGTTTTAATCAGTGGATTAAAAATATCCATGCATCTGCTTCATAATTTGCATCTACTTATCCATGCATCTACTTCACTAAGTGAGAATATTTGTATACTAAATCTATGTTGAAACTTTGTTGTTTATGTATTATTCTAATTATTGTAAGTATATTATCTTTTAAAATTTTTCATTAACTTATTTAGTCCTGTGTGATCCTTCATGATACGCAAAAGATGTGCGTTATTTTTTCAGATAAAATTATTTTCTCTCTATATATATAGATAATTAAGTTATTATTATGACAAAAATTATTTTTCAAATTTTGCAATAGTCTTGAAAATTAACCGCAAAATTTTTTTCTATAAAAAATATTATGAAACTATAATCGTCTGGACTAAGTAAATCAACAAGCATGTGTTTTCTGAAAATATCTTGCATTATTATCGCAAGAAATTTGTCTTTTGGTAGTATTCTATTTAAAATTTAAATATCAGGAATATTTTTCCATATTATCAGATTTATAGAGTCTTTATGAAATCGTCAAAAAGTGTTTTGTCGAAAATCAATTTTGAATGAAAATCGGATTTATGTAAAAATATAAAAAAGTCTTCAGAAAAATATCAATTATTTATTCATGTGCTTATAAATTGAAACAGTAAATCTTAAATTTGACATTAGAGACATTTTTTTTACATTATAAGAATCTATTTAAAGTAAAGATATCCAATGATAAAGGTATTCAACTTTTAAAAGCAATTGGCTTTTTGTTCTTTATGAAGAATTTGTTTCAGTTGCTTAACTTACAAACAGTTTTAAACGAAAATATATGTGATCTTTATAAATTTTCTAAAATACGTATCAAGATCAATTATATTCTGCAGTGTATCGTATAAATAAGATTTGTATAATATTGACTGTATGACTGGACATATTTACTGTGTAGTCTGTGTGGTGAAAAGGAGGATAATCTACATTGACGGATATTAGCTAGCATTATATTAATGAAGACATAAAAAATGCAAAAATAAAAGAATCAATTTAATATGCCACTTATTCGCATACAGTACCTTTTAATGAGACTGTTCAGGAGAACTGAAAAATTCTTGTCATATTAATGTGTCGCCCTGATGCAGCTCGCTTCTTCGCTGCTGATTTTCCTATCTCAAGATCATCGTAATATTGACAGAGCTCACTTCTTCTAGATTTCATCAAACGCAGTGGTTGCTTCAAAGAATTGAACCCCTTATTGGTTAAGTGCTTTACTACTTAAGTGCTTTGACTACTTTTTGGGATCCATAGTTTTTTAATATTATTCAATATCTTCAACATGATAGCTATCAACAAAAAGGACAATTTCTGCTTCGTTAATTTCATTCTGTTCATCTCTAGAAACCCACTTTCTTGCTTCAAACGAAAACCCATGACAACCAGGGAAACGTTGCACTAAGGGCAAAGTGTTTTCCTTACTTGCAACTGTTTTGCTTTCAGCTCTTTTTACGTCCTCGCCCTATAGCTTAATCTATGATTTCTCAATTATTTGTTTCTAGGATTGTCCCAGTAACGTTCAGTTTAATAGGCAACATATTTTAGTTTTATGTTTTTCAACTTTAAAATAAAATCTTGAATATCTTTAGCTTCTTCCGTTAGGTTTATCAGAAACATTCTTCGAAATCTTCTCTTAAATGCTCTTCCATTGGTCGATTTGCTTACAAATAGCAGTTAGAATTGATGGGGTAAAAATGAGCCTTTTTATCCTTCTCTATAACTTCCTCTTAATCAGGTTGAGTTGCAAGATCTGTGCACTGCTTTTCTGGGCAGGATAAAAACTTTATTATTGATGGCATGAACATTTTAAATAAACAATATTTAAAAATATAACTGATACGAAATGCAATTTTTTAATGAGAATATTTTTCTAATGGAACATATTTTTAAAAGGTTTTAGAAACTCAATGCATATTTACGTTTACAATAATCATTGTCTTCTGCATTTTGCAGTTTGATGCAACATTGATACAATCCAGAATGATAATTCTTTCATTTCGAGTTCACTGTACTCACTCACTCAGTAACATTTTATATTTAAAATTAGTTTCCATGCAATAAAATATTTGGTCTTGTGTTACGCTTTCAGCTGCAATAAATGTTTGAAACTTATTCTTAAACTTCTCCATTTCTGCAAAGTTTTATGATACTTTTCAACCATAAATGTTCAATTGCTGTAATCCATATAACTTTTTTCCATTTGTCTAATCAGCCTATACACGATGTAAAATTAGCATTATTCTCTTGATTATTATTTTTTTTTCTAAGAAACGCAATATTTTTTATTTTTCTTCGAAGAATAAGTGCCAAAATAGGTAAGTATAGAGCTCTAAACTGGATAAAAAAATATGCAAGGCTTCACTAATTTTCTTGCATAATAGTTTTTCCCATGGTTTTTCTACATTTTAGATTTGTTTCGGAAACACATGAGGAACACCTATTTTGTTATTCTAATCGCTTTTCCTTCCACTGTACAAGTGTTGGGATACCAAAATCTTAGTTATCAGCAATTTTCTGAATTTTTCCCTTTATCCAGTCTAAGTTTGTCTTGCATTAATATATAATAAACTTTTTTCTTTCTTTACTTTCCCTAATCACGACTGCTAATGAGATTACAATCGAACACATCGTAAAGTTTCATACAAACAAACAACTTCACTGTGCACTGAGATTAGAAGAAAGAAATAGTAGCTTACGAAGTGCAAACGTACAAGTGACTGACTTAAAATATATGAAAAATTCTCATGATGACTCTTGTGGCAGGCACATTAGTAAGAAATCGCGTACCCTTAGTGACGTCTCAGCATCTCTCAAGAAGCTGATAAAGTTCCTCGGAATTAGGGACAAGGGAGCTTGCTGGTGTCAAATGTGAACAATCTCTGACGAGAGCAATCTATTGTTAGAATAGTTTTAATTTTTATTGTATAGATTATTTAAATAAAAACTGTAAATCCCACTTGTACGACGGAAAAATCTTCGTATTACTTCTTAAAATATTTCTTTCTTACATAGGCATTTAATAATTTTTGTGGCATCAACAACTCTCCAAGAATATCTATAATGTGATAAATTTCTTTGGATTGCCTGTTATAAAACAAGAAAAATCCTGCAATAATTAATCTTATTACTCCGTGCTGCACATTTGATAAAAAGTAAATAAAAAATTATTGAATAAATCTATAGTCATTAATGATAGTTAATATGGAGTAATGGATAATCAAAACTATCGTCAGTTGTATTTGATTATTATAATGGTTTATTAACATTTAAAAATGTTTCTTGTTTTTACAAAACTAAATGTAGTTAAAAACAACTATCAAATCACGAATACTTCTTTGGATATATATTTCAAAAAATTAAATTTTAAAATTTTCACATGCATTTTTAACATAAATTTACATTTTGTTTAGTTTAAGTGTTTGCTTCCATTCATTTTTAAGCCATCATTTTAAGTTTTCAAGTGATATGTTTTTAAATAATTTCATATCCCCAATTAAAGGTTATGTAAATTGGAGATTGAAAGAAAAAAAAATTACCATTACATTTTGACTCTAAATCAATGTAATGATAAATAACTCAGTGAAAGTCATTTTTTATGTGAGTAGCACTACAAAAAGGCGTGTGCTGTAGAATATATAAATTTATTGTGATTTCAAAAAAGTTTACAAAAATTATGTGCTTAGTTGAAATTTCGAAATGAAAAGGAACTTTAGAATGTTTTCAGTTCAAAATTGTTTTAATGTGAATATAAGTTCCATTTCTTCTGTGCCGAATTACTAAAATAATATAAACGGGAATTAGCAGACACACTAAAACAAATATTTTTTGCGTGTCTACGAAATTTACGTCCTAATATAATATACATTCATAAAAAAGCGTATAGCAAAAATTACATCAGTCTACAAAATCCGTAATAGTACAACAAAAAATTTGGGTAAATAATAGAATTACTTGAATAATTGCCAGCACAATTATAAATGAATGTAAAAAATGTAATTGAATGTTTATTTACAAAGTAAAAGTAAACTGCACTATTAAATACTGATGAAATTTTATTTATGGAAAGTAAATATTATTATGCGTTATTAAATGATATTTATAAAAAACACAATATTTTTAAAGTAATTACAAATTAAGAGAGTCATTTTGCAGGAAAGAAAATTAAACATTTACTTGATAAAAAGATGTTTAGTTTGCGATTGTATAAAAAACAATACATGAATATAAATATCTTCTTATTTTTATTCATGAATATTCAATAAAAATAACCGCTCTTGTTTAATTAAAACGAAAATTTAACTCATGCTTTCTAATATATTGTCACAGTTAATTAAACTGGAACAAAATAAATATATACTATAATGAAGACATAAATATATACATTGTGCTTGTTTAAAGTAAATAATAGCGTAGTTTCTTAAATATTCATTACATTAAGACGAAAGAAATGTATGTTTAAAACTACTCATCTAATGGAAAATGCTATTTAAAGAATGGCATTTAAAGTCACAAAGAAGCTAAAGATTAATTTTGATAATAAGAGTTTATAAAACTTATAAATAGAAAATATAGTATTTAAAAGAAATATTTTCTAATAATCAACGGAGTGAAAACTGAGCAGAATTGAAAAATTGAACTCAGTTAATGAAAATTCAGGGAAATAATCAAAGTAATGCTCAGCTCAATGATCCTTTCATTAGCTGTTCTGCGTTTATCAATTAATATGAATGAAAGGGTCCTAGAAACTTTTGCTTGATGAAAGATTGAATGCTACGTAGATTAATGATGCTTTTTTCCCCTTTTAATCTGTTTCCTGTTGTCTCAATAAAATTAGAAAGTAATTTAAGCGTGCCATCGTTTTTCAAACATCTACTTGTGGAACTGCGTTATAAAACTGCAAACTAATTTTAAGACCATAGTTGTATGAAATGCTCGAACATCTTTTTGGATGCATTAGTTTTCATAGATTCTGGTTTATTTGAAAAATTGATAATTTTGGATAATTATATAGAAGGATGATTTAAAATATTTTACAGATAAATTGGAATTAAAAATCACTTTCCTTAATTTATAAATTGAATTTTTTTTAATAAAAAATTAGCTTAAAAATATTTATGATTGTATATAGATATGTTATGCATAGGTATTAGGTACCTGTTAATAATTAAATAATTTAGATTAATTTAATTCAGAGTTAGGTTTTGAACAATAATTTAAGTAATATATAAACACTATTCCCCATTTTTCTTGTGCATTTGCATTTGACACAAAATTACAATAAATTGCTAATAATCTAATTTTACTAAATTAATTTTATTAATCAGCTAATTTGGAACAATTTTAATTCTCAAACTCGGGGTTTTTCTATTCAAAGTGAACGTTATTTTCTTAAATGAATGTTAAAGAACACCAGTTTTTAATATAGAAACACAAAACATGATTTCATGATTTTTAGTTTCATATGAATTGCGTAAAATCTATTTATTGTCTTTCGTAGACATATTTGGAGACCCTGTTTATCTTTCTAAATGAAAACAAGATATGTGCATCCAAATAATTTATGTTTACTTTTTAAAAATAATTATGTTTTCTAAGTAGAAAAAATAAAAATTATGCAAACTTTAGTTTACGTTAATCTCTATGTTTGTAAATGACTGTTTAATTTCAGATTTATAGTCCTTTTGCTTATGTATTTAATATAAAATTTACAATTACTGTCTTATTATATAATACCCTTTCAAACGAGTTCAGCAATAACATCAGGATATACACTACTGGCCATTAAAATTGCTACACCAAGAAGTCGACATGCTACAGACGTGAAATTTATACGAAAGGAAGAACGTGCTGTGACATGCAAATGATTAGCTTTTCAGCTCATTCAGACAAAGCAGGCGCCAGTAGCGACACCTATATTGTGCTTAAATGAGGAAATTGTTCAGCCGGTTCCTCATACACCAATTGCATTTGAACGTTGTATCCTGGTGAAAAGTTGTTATGATGCCTCGTGTAAGATGGAGAAATGCGTACCAACAAGTTTCTGACTTTGATAATGTCGAATTGTAGTATACTGGGATTGCGGTTTACGTTATCGCAGTATTGCTGCTCGCATCGGTCGAGATCCAATGACTGTTAGCAGAATATGGAATCGATGGGTTCAGGACGACGGTAATACGGAACGCCATGCGAGATCTCAACGGCCACCTATAACTAGCAGCCGAGAAGGCAGGCATATTATCAGCATGGCCGTAATGGATCCTGCAACCACGTCACAAGCCGTGAGTCAAGAAACGGGGTCGTTTGGAAGACAGCAAGTGTCTGCACGAACAGTTCGACGACGTTTGCATCAGCATGGACTCTCAGCTCGGAGACCATGGCTGCGGCTTTCCTTGACGCTGCGTCATAGACAAGAGCGCCTTCAATGGTGAGATCAACGACGAACCTGGGCGCACGAATGGCGACACGTCATCTTTTCAGATGAATCCAGGTTCTTTGTACAGCATCATGATGGTCGCATCCGTGTTTGACGGAATCGTGGTGAACGCACACTGGTAGCGTGCATTCGTCATTTTCATACTGGCCCATCACCTGGCGTGATGGTATGGGGTGCCATTGGATACACGTCTCGGTCACCTCTTGTTCGCATTGACGGTGCTTTGAAAAGTGCACGTTACATTTTTGGTGTGTTACGACCCGTGGCTCTACCCTTTATTCGAGTCCTGCGAAACCCTACGTTTCAGCAGGATAATGCCTTACCGCATGTTGCCGGTATTGTACGGACCTTCCTTGATACGGAACATGTTCGGCTGTTGCCCTGGCCAGCACGTTCTCCAGATCTTTCACCAATAGAAAACGTCTGGTCAATGGTTGCCGAGCGACTGGTTCGTCACCAAACGCCAGTCTCTACGGTTGATGAACTGTGGCATCGTGTTGAAGCTGCATGGGCATCTGTATCTGTACATGCAATCCAATCTCTGTTTGACTGAATGCGCAGGCGTATAACTGCTGTTATTACTGCCAGAGGTGGTTGCTCTGGGTACTGATTTCTCAGGATCTATCAGCCAAATTTTTTGAAAATTTAATCACTTGTTATTTCTAGTGTAATATATTTGTCCAATAAATATCATTTTGTTATCTGCATTTCTTCCTGGTGTAGCAATTTTAATGGCCAGTTGTGTAGTTTAACAATAACGCCAATAATATTTTATATAATCAAAACTTTTATTATCAGTTTTAAAATTAGCTTAGTAAGTCATATATATAGTTGATATCTATTCTATGGATTGTGACACCATTTAACAATGATTGCAGAGCAATTGTTTGATAAACTAAACTTTAAAATATACAATGTAAGAGTGATATAATATTTTTTTACCTATGCATAGAATAATTAAAAAAAATTATTTCTTATTACAAAAGTTATTTAAAAAATAAAAACTTTATGCTAAAATGACAAGCATCATTATAAGCCATTTTTCTCATTTAATGGCAGTTCTAGAGGAGAAAATCTTAATTTCTTGAGATATAATATATATAACGTAAGTAAAATTTCTGACACGTTTCAATCAATAGAAATAAATAGTAAACCAATCAATTTTACTCATTTTTATTTATTATCAGAATAATTAGTGCTGATAAAAATTTAGCGCAATATTAACTTAAAACTTTGCCGAAAACAAGTGTTTGTTAATTTAAGGAATTTTGGATAGTAAATAAAATTATTCTAGATCAACGAGAGGAAAGTTGGACGGGTTTATATGAAAAACAAAATGCATGTAAACATCTAGACATTAGAGGAAAACCCACTAATTAGTGATAATTATAAAAGGAGATTTCAAGTAACTATATCCGCTTTTACAGTGGTTTATACCGTAATTTCCATAATTGAAATTAATTATCACGTAGTAAACAGGGGATGATAAGTGAGTAATAATTGACCACAAACTGCTGTGAACAGCATGCGGCAAATCATACACCCATATTCGACCTTGTTATCATTTGCAAATTGAGGCAATATTTGATTTCAAATATCAGATCTCCATCATTGCAGAGACTTGCAAATTGCTTACAATAATGCTAATACAATGTTGCTTTTAGTGGTTTGATATTCCTGATTGATTATCACAGTCCCAGAGAATTGATTCAGATTTGCAGTGAGTGCAAATTAATGCACTTTAAATAATAATTTTCAATATAAACTTTGGATACTACGTTTGAAAGATTTTCAAACCTGTATAAATGAAAATTAACACACTGATTAGCATACTATTATGATATCCAAATCAAAATAATAATATTTAATAATGAAAAAGTGAAACTTCAAGAATATATTGAAATTTAAAACTCCCATGATGCATACCTGTATATGGGAGATTTAAGATTCAAAATATATATACAGATATTATATATATATATATATATATATATATATATATATATATATATACAGGGTGTCCACTAAAATCCCTTGCCACCCTCTTAACTTCGGAACGGCTGCTGCTGTATTCATAAAAGTGGTGTCAAGGTATAGTAAAGCAGCCATGCGCTACTGAATAAAACAGACTACAGCGCCACCTGGTGGAAAACAGCAGAGTTAGCATTCTTATCTTGAAAACGAAACAAGATAGAGAGAAAAAGTGATTCACAAAGTTGTAGAGCATCCTTGATTTAGTACAAAATGATACCTTGTAGGCATGAATATGAAGAATACAATGGTTAAAACGCGCATTTGTGATTTCGTGTTGTGACGTTTCGTGTTTATCGTACGTGTGCACAATTAAAAAATAAAAACTCGTTTTCGTTCTTAAATTTTTCAATTTTTTTTCGAAATGCGAATAACGGAAGTTTTAAAAATAATTCCAACATTTTGAATACAGTATGCAAATACGTAAGAAACATCACGCCTGTTCACTTAAGACAGCTATAAAAGAGTCATCTTCTTGGGGCTTTAGTATGTTGATGCACATGATCAAGGCTGAGTATTCCAAAGTTGAGCATTGTGAGATGGTTTTACTGTACGGTGAATGTCGACGCAAGGCATGATCAACAGCAAAGTTGTACCGCCAACGTTTCCCTGCAGGTCCACATCCTTCTCATCAAACCATCCTAACTGTTTTAAAACGTTTAAGGGAGACAGGTTGCATTACTAGTCAATTTCAATCTGGCAGACCAGCTAAGGTAGGACGTCAAGTTCAACCAGATGAGGTATTAGCATATGAACTTGCATATCCGAAATGCTGCGTAAGAGAGATCAGTCAACACTGTGGTCTCTCCAAAAGTCAGGTTTTGAAAATACTAAACGAATCAGGTGCTCATCCATACCGACCAACGCCTGAACAGGTTTAATGGACGATGATGCCGAGCGACGCTATGCATGGTACAACTTCGTCATAAATCAGATGCAGGTCCAGCCAACATTTTTGGCAAATATAATGTGGACGGATGAGACATGCTTTTCACGGCATGGTATGTACAATAGGCAAAACACCCATTACTGAGCTCTGGAAAATCCTAAAGGTTTCGTTGACGTTCAACATCAAATGCGGAATGCTATTAACGTTTGGTGTGCAATTTACAATTACAAGCTGATAAGCCCTATATTCTTCAATGGCACGCTAACGGGTGCACAATATTTACGATTGCTACAGAATGTATTACCCGATTTTGTGGAGAACCTGCCGTTGTTTAAACTTAAAAATCTATGGTTTCAACATGACGGCGCGCCTGCTCACAAGACATCTCCAGTGAAGCAATACCTAGTCAAGGAATTTGGCAACCAAATACTAGGGTATAGCGATTTCGAAGAATGGCCTCCACGCTCTCCTGATCTGACCCCACTGGACTTTTTCCTGTGGGGATACTTGAAACAGCAGATGTACGCTACCCCTCCACAAAATTTCCAGGACCTTAAACGACGCATTCGGTCGCGTGTTCCAACGTGTCACGCTATATGCTCCAACGTGTGCAACGTAATATTCAAGCGAGGATGTTCATTGTAGCTGACGGTGAGAAGTTTGAACATGTTAAATAAAGTATATCGTTATAATTATTTCCTTTTTTTTCTCCTTTCTTAGATCATTTTGTGACGTCACAGCACGAAACAATAAATGCGTGTTTTAACCGTTTATATTCTTCACATTGATGTCTACAATGTATCCTTTAGTACTAAATCGAGGATGCTCTACAACTTTGTAAATCACTTTTTCTCTCTATCTCGTTCCGTTTTCGAGATAGGAATACTAACTCCGCTGTTTTCCACCAAGTAGCGCTGTAGTCTGTTTTATTCAGTAGCGCATGGCTGCTTTACTATACCTAGACACCACTTTTATGAAGCAGTCGTTCTGAAGTTAAGAGGGTGGCAAGGGACTTTAGTGGATACCCTGTATATATATATATATATATATATATATATATTAAAGTCACGTTTCAAATAGTTTGCTATTTGTGAATGTAGTTTTTTAATTTATTAATGAAAATTGAAATGGAAAGTAAAAAAAGGAACATAAATATTTGGTTCGATACAAAACATATAAGTCACCATTTCTATTCGTTCTATTTCAATACATCTGAAAAAATATGACTGAAATGTGTTTCTTTTTTCAGTGAAAATTCTAAGCGGAACGCAACATATATATTTTCTGTTTTTAAAATGTATGCCACTTGCTGTGCATTTTTAGTTTTGTTAAGTGTAAAAGTTTATGTTAATTTTTTTTAATTTCCAATGCCCAGGCAAAATACAAAGAGGTATAGGTTACGAAAAAAGCAAACTACAGAAAATAGACCGAAGTCATTTGTCAAAGGACGCATATGTCTCTCTTAATATCTCGCTTTCTCCGTTGAGCAGTAAATAGTCCCACAAAAGGGCAGATGGTCCCTGTCCATTACTTCTCCAGAATCGTAGAATTGTCAAGCAGGTGCAGTGTATAAAAATGAACAAGTATTTCAAATGAGAAGCTAGGCAGTCATGTAATGTTGTTATATAAAAGGTGGCAGCTATATTCCGTCTTAGTAAATTAGGAATAAGAGAACGAAGTAAACGACTCCAGAGCTTAGAGCTACAGACGTCTGTAAGTATCGAGAGGCATTAGAAGCAAATAGATGGCTTAGAAACAGCGTAATCTTCCAATACGAGAGGGGTGTGGAAAATTGTTGTAAAAGACCGGCAACTTTTTAGAAAGGATGTCTGATTACTCATTGTCCCATAAGCCACAGTGGCAAAGCACCCACTAGGGAACAATTCGCTTCCTTCGTAAAGCAAGAGTTCTCAGGATTTCTTTACATTGCTGAATTTCAGATGATCGTGGGTGTTAAAAATTAGATATTGATTGGCTAGCTGCCTCTGAATGTCGGAAAGGATATCTGGTCTTGAAAACTTGCAATAAATAGTTGACAGTTCTTCAAACTGTACATTTTGCTACTATTTCACCGTCGAAGAAGGCATCAGTATAACATGCCGGAACATGAAATAAGAAAAGGACAGAAAAGAACCAGCATCAACATTAGAGGGCAGTCATTGCGAAGGTTGATATCTGGTTGCAATGGTGTCTAAGGCAAGGGTTTTTAAAACACTTAGTGTAATATCTTTCTTTCTTTGCACAGTTTCACTAAATCAAGCCTTATATTAATATTTGTTGATTGCAAGGGATTTCTACGTGTTATAAGGGGTGATTTATCACAAAGAATTTCAAAATCATTTTTAGGATAAAACCATGTTTGGTTTTCAGTTTTCTTGGTTTGGTTATATAATCCCCAAAGTAAGGACCCTCTACTAGCAGTAAATTTTCATTGAAAAACTTGGCCTTCATTTCCGTGGTGACCTGGAAGGGAATATTTTCTGTTAGTAAAACCATTACATCAATAGGTGTGGACTTTACAACTCCTGTGATTAAATGCAAGACCTGATTTTGCAATACTTAGAATTTTTAAGAACCATTTGGCGGGCTGTGGTTAGAGCTTCCCAACAATATGTCATTATAGGTTGGATAAAAGTCTTAAAAATAGTGTTTAAAGTAGATAGAGCGCAGTCCTAAGTGCATCCTCTGCAAAGAGTTTAAGAATACATTATCTATTTGAGACACACTCACTAAGACAATCAACATGGGGCTTCCAACTCAATTTGTTAACGAAGGCTATTCTGAGATAAGTATATTTAGGCTGAAATATCTCATGGATTATCGAAAAGGACTGAGAGGCTGTTAAAGTAAAAGTAAATATCAGAAAAAAATTATTTATGCCTTTTATTGTACTCAAGAGTTAAACAAAAGCTCAAAACTGGACTCGGAAAGAAATTATTTTCATCAGTGAATATGATTTATTTCTGTCTTATTTGTCTAACAGCTGTCATTATTTTTCATTTACCAAAGATTGTCCATGCCGTTCAGAAGGCAATCCTCTACATTTCCTCACTTCCGGTCTATTATCAACGTCTTAGAATCTTTCGTACTGAGTGATAAATAAAAATAATATTGAAGGTAAGGGTTATCAAAAACAAAACATTAACAAAAGTCAAGTCAAAGTGTGAATGAATTCGAGGAAAATGTTACCAATATTTTATTTCTAAAAGATGAAATTATGTTCCCAAATAAAAATATCACAAAGCAAAAATATTTATAATATTATTGAGAATCAGCAGATTAATTTCTATTCAGCTTTAAATTTTCATCAGTGTTTGTGTTAAATTATTTTAATTCGGATGAAAGGAAACAAATTTTAAATATTTAAAGGATGTATGTCTTATAGTAATAAATTTTGCTAATATGAGAAAATTTTATATTTTTTGTCATTTAATTCTTTCTAATTTTGCATGATACGTTTTAGTCATACTAAGTTCTGTAACGTTACAATACTTAGTATGACTAAAACGTTTTTAATTTAGCATAAGTATATTTTCCTTAATTTTTCCTGTTATATTTTAATTTCATACATTTTCTAAACTGATTGGGCTTACTTCAAAAATGGTTGCTTTAAAAAGTAAAGTATGATAATCTGGTGATGCAAAATCAGTTGAGTATGCGGGATGCCACGCAGCGTACCAACAAGGTATCTGCTTCATATCCCAGAATACCAGTTGTTGTTGACATTGTAAGGCGATGTCATGTAAAAGGCATGTGATGCAACTGAGCTGGATTTTTGTATTATTGCAAACTTTACAAACAAAGGAACAAAGAGCAACATTTGGCAGATTTATAACAATAAACTACGTTACGAGGTGTGCACTAAACACAAAAATTATTTTTAGTCTCTTCAAAAACAGTATTGCAGAGTTCATTATAATATTCAAATTATAAATTAATGGGAAGAATAAATTTTGCATGATTGTAAATTGCCAAACATTTAACTTCATGGGAGAATTGCGCTGATATTATTAAGGAAGATATAATTCTCTTTGCATTATTTTAATTATATGCCGACTTTTTAATTAAATGTGAGCAGAAAATTCTAATTTTTCTCTATATTCAGAGGAACTTAAAAAAACTAACCATACTTATATTCCTAAAGTAGAAAGATAGAACATTTTAACATTAAATTAGCATCTTGGCTATGCAAGAAAACCAAAATATTAATACAGTTTTCGCAAAGAAATTTTTGCAAATAAAATTAATGATTCGTATTTTATTCCATCTCTTAAATTTTCAATCTAATAAATTGAATGAAAACGAGATTATATTTGAATCAAGATTTTGCAGTCCTGTCAAATTTGAATATAATTCAAGAAATATTTAAAATTTTCTGGTATTTGTAATTCATTCAAATAAAGTGTTTTCTTTTCTTCACAAAAGACTAATAATTATGATTTAGCTATGTTTGAGTACAAAATAAAATCAAAACAATTTTACAATTTTCTATTCAAGAATGCAAAAAAATTTATATATATATATGTATATATATATATATATATATATATATATATATATATATATATATATATATATATATATTTAATATTATATATATAATATATATATATATATATGTATATGTATATATATATGTATATATGTATGTATATATATATATATATATAAGTTATTTTCATACATAAATTTTTATATTTAACCGTTGTTTATACCTAAATTTCTTATTTTTGTTAATATAATTAGAATAAAATTTAAAAAAATGAATATTTTAAAAGTAATTTTCTAAAATTTCAACTGAATTTTAGTTTTTTATGTATTTTAAAATATACAAGATAAATCTCCCTAGAAATATTTGTGTATATTTGTGTTATAAATTTTATTTTCTTACATTTTTATTTTAAAACTAATAAAAAATTAAAGGAATGTTTAGATTAACTTTATACATTTTCTGGTAAAATTTTGTAAAACATACAATTACGTTTTATTCCCCTATGTTAAAAACAGAGTCGAAATTCATATTTGAAAGAATTTTATGCTTTTGAAGAACCTAAAGAAAAAATTCAAATTTCCTTATAGCATATAAAAAAGGTGAATTCCTGTTTTAAAATTGATTCCCATATTTTCATATTACTTGGGATATTTTTGTTTGTGGATCGAACATATTTGTACAAAATGCAGTTATATATAGTTTTATGTTTGTAATAAAATATATTTCTTTAAATGTAGTATTTTTATGTGAAATAAAATGAAATTTTTATTAATACAACATTTTTTTCCATGTATAAAACCTTCTCTGTATCAAAATTATCATTTAGAATTATTTGCTTTTTTTATCTTTAAAATTTATTTTAATCTGAAATTTATTTCCATTTTTTTAAAAACTCATATTCCTTTTTTATAAACCGTTATCCATAAAAAATCAAGCATAAATAAATATATCAAATTTAATTAATCTCATTAGAGTATCATTACTAAATTACCTTACATATTCATCTTTTACATGCAGTGCATAATTTGCATAAAATTTTAATTTTTCTACTCATTTTACTTTATTTATAAAAAATTCAGTAATTAATATAAATGATTAATTAATAAAATAACAATAAAATAACTATAATAACAGGAAAATAAAATGAATAGCAATTAAAATTATTTGAATGTTAACAATAGAAATTAAAAATATCATAACTATATGTTTATTTATCAAAATGCACACTTATTTTATTTAAGCTTTTATGCATTCTCATTAGAATTTCAATTTTAAAACAATTTATCAGATTTAATTTACAAAGCTGAAATTAATTACTTAGTAAATACTTATAATGAAATGTGTTGTTAAATGTGTGTTTGTAATATCAGTAATTTTTATTTTAATTCATACAAAATGTGTATACTTAAAATTGTTATTATTTTTAACTTTAGTGATTTCAGGATGTAAAAAATATTATTAAGTAATATTCAGTGATATTATTTTTTTAAACACACACACACACACACATATATATATATATATATATATGTATATGTATATGTATATATATATATATATATATATATATATATATATATATATATGTATATGTATATATGTATATAATAGAATATATACTGATATATATTTTAAACACACACACACACACACACATATATATAATATATATGTATATGTATATGTATATATATATATATATATATATATATATATATATATATATATTGAAATAAAAAATGATTCTTCACCAGTATAAGTATTTTTTAACAATTAATTTAAATATATTTTCAAAGATTGAGATAAAATAATATATTTTCAAAGATTGAGATAAAATAATATATTTTCAAAGACTGAGATAAAATTATATTTTTGAAAAACAATTTACTCCAATATTAATTTAACTGTGCAATCTGAACAAAACGCGTGCAGGGCAATATTCAACAAAAGTTAGTTAGGAATAATTAGTTAGGTTAATTAAGTTGAGGAATTATAAAATCTATTGAAGGATAATTTTTTTTTGTCTGAAAATGTAAATAATTTGGAAGTGCTATCACTTACCTGGAATATTAAACGTCATGAATAATTTTCAATAGTATCTTCCTGTCATATAAAAATAGTTATTGACAGGGAGGGGCCCTTAACAGAAAATAACTCTGATATTAGATCAGATAACGAACTGGAATCTTTTCTTTTCTTGAAAAAAAGGGAACAACTTTAAAGAAGACTGCTTTATTTTTGCAACAGTTAAAATTTATCTTAAATTAATAAATATAATATTTCAATAATTCTATTGATTGATTTGAATTCATAAAACTGTCATAGTGACAGGATTACATAAATACATATATTTGTCAAAAGGAAACAAAAATAGGAATCTGTCATACATTTAAAAATAATATACAAATAAATCAAAAATTCCAATGTATTTTATCAAATAAAGTTAAATTATTATATGCTTAAAATAATATATGAATAAATGAAATTCAATTACATAACAAGAATTTATTTTTGCTGAAAAGAGTAAAAGTAAGGTAAAGTTCTCAAAATATTTGATACTTTACTTGCACAAAATTTTAAAGAAAGAAACTTATATGATATCAAAAAGAATATTTTTTTCTATGTGTTAAAGTGGTTTTTATCCATCTGTGTTTTTATTACAATTTCTTGAAAATGTCTTTTTCACGAAATAAGAAATGCTTTAAGGGAATTCCGCCCATGAGAATTCCTTTCCTATATTTTCCTCTTAGATGCAACTTGTTTGCCTTTCTACCAAACGTATTTTTCAGATATAAATTTTCAAATTTTCCTAGTGTATGAAATCAAGTAAATTCACTTTTCCTATTACTCTTTTATTCCACTGAATGTACAGAATATTTTGAAATCAAAAATAAACATAATTCGAAATACTTTTTTGACAATACGCTTTACTTTAGAAAAAATATCGATAAATAGATGTGTGTGATCTGAATCAATTACTGAACAAAAAATATTGATTTTGAATCAATTCAGAGAAATTGAAGAAAAATGCATTATTCATTTTACAAAATATGCATAAACATTTATGTTATACTACATATTTAAATGAACAATTAACTAATTTTAACAACTCTTGAAATAATTACATTTCACTTCACATCAACAAGTTTCTCAGCAACTTTTATACTTTTTAATAAGTGCGTAGAATCTCCCAACTTAAAATAAATTTGTATTACAAATAATATATATATATATATATATATATATATATACATATATATATATACATTTATATATATACATACATACATACATATATATATATATATATATATATATATATATATATATATATATATATATATATATAGATAAATATATATATATATATATATATATATACATATATATATATATGCATATAATGTATAGAATTAGAAATATATTATCGGTAAATAGTTATCAAGTTATCATTTGATTTGAGATTTTTGACTACCAATAATATTTTATACTATGTCATTTAGATCTAATTTCTTATGAAATCATAAAAAATCACAGCAGAATCCATCCTTAAAAACAAATGGACAAAAGATTTTTTTATACAGAGAACATTCCTTAAGAATTATCTTTAGCTCTAATGCAAAGATTTAGCTTTGAATTTACTGAAAGATATGATTATTTTAATATACTTAAAGTTAGTACAAGCTAAAAGGTACTGAAAAATACATTTAAGTATTAAAAAAAAAACAATTATAAATCGCAATTTTAAATTTAAATTGGTTGCATTCTTTTAAGATGTCATCAGTTTTTATAATTTTTAAATATTTGTTTAGTTTTCCTCATTTTAAAATTGTTTTACATTATAATGTTGAATTTACGTTAATTAAACATAACGATTTTCACTTAAATATCTTTTCGAAACCCCGATTAAAAATGTTATTGTAGAAGATTGGACCAGAAATTGTATCATTTATTACAAGAAAATCACCCTTATTTATTAATTTAAGCTGAAAGGATATCATTGAATTCTTCATTTCATAAAAATTACGGAAACCGCGAAAAATGTGGGTTTTTCAAGTTATCATCTTCATGTGGAGGCATACATCTAACATTCAGCAATCCAAAAAATCTGAGGTTATGAGCACTTATATGAAGATAAGTTATTAAGTTTGATTAAAAAAACTTTAGATTTTGAGTATAAATTAAATTAAGTGACGTTTTATGATATATTTGATGGAAACATATTTGAAAAAAAATTTTTAATCCTTGTCTTAGCAGTAAGGATTTTTTAGTTGTAAAGTGTTTAAAATGATTGCAGATAATTTCTTAACTATATAATTTTCCTTTGAATCAAAAATGTCTAAAATGGCAGTTTATTTTTTTCGAGTTTTGAAATAATTTATTCACCTCCAAAATAAATACTGAAAATATTATAAATATACATAAGACAAATGAAAAATAAACTGCTTATAGAAAGAAATATGAAAATAATGTGTGCAGGTGTTGCCAAATTGAATTTAACAATTAAAATTTGATAAAATTAAATAAAAAATTATTTATCGCTTATACTATAGATTTTACAACTGGTAAAAATAAAAATTAGAAAAAATTGTAAAAATCTGGTGATAAAACTATTTTTTAAAAATTAATTTCGGCATTAAAATAGGTTAATACTAAAGAATAAGAATAGGATAAAAACCAATTGTGAGTCTCAAAACAGATTAGTTTAAATATATTCGCTTATAATATCTAAGAGTGTATAAAATTCTTTATTTGAAAGTTATTCAGGTATGATATGATTTAATTTGTTTAATAATGTTTCGTAGAATGGATTGTTCATTATTATAGAGATTATATTAAGTATTTTTGTGAATTTTTTACAAGTTGGGAGTAATATCTGTATATATTTGAGATTTAAATAAATTAAAATATTTTGATCAAAATTTGGTTACATTTTTACAAAGTACTTACAGCTAATTATTTTTAAATTGAGCTAATATGAATTATTGTGAAAAATGCTTAAAAATTATCAATTTATGCTTAAAAAAAGCATTTAAAAATTTTAAATATTATGTAGGATATACTTTTTATAATACAGACATTTCTTATTTAAATATTTTTTAATATTTAATGAAAAAAGTAATAAATTTTGTTTCATTTTAGAAGTAAACCCGTACAATTTTTGTGAACTTCTTAGAATTAGTTTGGTGCTATATTCACTGCTTGTGTTTCTATATTAAACAATTAAAAACCTATAATTTATGAGTACATTATTTATTTAAAATAGAATATTTTTCATGGATTAACCTAAACTTTTATGTTAAGAACATTTGCATCAATTTAACTACAAAAATTTAAATAGTTAAAAGTTCAAAATAAAATATTTTAACAAAAATAACATTGATAATATTTTAATAGAACTTTATATCATATAATATTAAAAATTATTGGAAAACAAATGGAATGATTTATTTATTCATAATGTTAGTTAAGCAACAAAAATTAGCTAGATATATTCCAGTATCATTTTATAAAATTAAATATTTATGAGGTTAAATTTAAGGTTTTATTTGACTAATTTTTTATTTGACTTTTTATTTCCTAATTTCAATACATTTTCATAAAAGTAAAGTAATTTACAAAAGATATTTTTAGTACTTAGGAAAAAGTAATTAGTTTCATATAATTAATAAGAGAAATGTTTTTTATACTTTATGTTTCATTTAAAACACATTTATCTGTAAAGAATAAATAAATAACTTGATATTTTTGCTAATTTTTTTTCATGAGGGAGAGAGAAATGAGAGCAGAAGACAGACTGAAGATGGAGGGAGAGAGTTCTCTAAGTTTGTTGAAAAAATATCTTTGAATAAAGACAATTTCACCTTTGTTTTAGTATCTTTTACTTGTGTTTTATGATGAAAACTGAAACTCTAGAAAATTTTAATTCAGGGATTTATCAAACATTTATTATAATATTATTAAATTATTTTACTTCATCCTCTAGAGCTTTATTTGAACTACAATATTTCGTTTCTTATAAATTATGTTTACATTAAATTTAAAATTGGTCTTAATCATAGATATCACTAAGTATTATATAATTATTGCAAATAAACATGGAAGCTATTCCTTTCAATCAAACTGGTGTGAGACAATTCAAATTTATGTAAATGTTTGTTTTAAAAATTATATACTCTACATATAAGGGGGTATAGCAACAGTGTTTCAGTGAAAATAATACTATTATTAAAGGGTGAATTTATATTAGCCTTGTTATCTATTTGGAAAATTTTTAATGTGACTTAGAAATAACCAATTGAAAATACTTGGAAACTAAGAAAATATATTAAGTTAACTTTTTATTTTTTGGCAAAAAGTGATCAATAATGAAAACGTAACAGTTTCTACAAAGAAATTTCTTTCACATCTAAGTTGTTGTAATTATGGCTTTTTGCAGCATTTAAAAAAAGTTGTTTTAAATTGTAAACTTCTCATTTATATTTATACTACCACGTAAAGTTCTGAAATCAATGTATAGTTATAGAAAGATTTTCCTTTCTGTTAGTTTCGGAAGTGTAGATAATTGGCCCTTGTATGTCAGGGAAAGCTTTGAAGAAAATAACAAAATGTTCAACAAACTATTAGAATTTGGTAACATGTTTGTGAGAACAGCTACTTTAATGATTTGTCTAAGAACAATTCTGATTTTAAAGCAGAGAATTATTTATTCTATCTCTAAAGTCAATAGCTTAAGATTTCTGTATACGCACAATCATTAAGAAACTTATTTCAAAAATTATTCCTATTAACCTATTATTAACATTTAAATGCTCGTAAGTGCATTAAATTATTTACATTTCACCACTGCAGACATTACAGTGGTGTAGTGCCAAGAATTTTTTTCTGTTCACATAATCCAGTTAATATTGTATAAGGTGTAAAAAATTAATGATTAATATAAACTAGTCATTAGATTATATTATATTTTGTTTTATGCTATGTGTGGTTTACATTTATTAATTCAACAGGATTACAATAATGATTATTTAAACAAATTAAAAACAAGTGATATTACAAGTTATATTTTCTTTTATATTATTTAAATAATTATGAGAAAATTTATAATTATTAGAAGAAATTTTTCGATTATAAAATAAAAAATTTAAGAATATAGAATAAATATTTTATGAAAAAAAATATGCATATTTTGAATGCAATAATTTCAGATTGCTTTATGATTACATAGTTTAAATTCAACTGCTTTATATTAATCATTATCAATGAAATATTACTAACGTTTTATAAATAAAGCTGTGTATCGATGGTACTTATTCTACAAGTAATGTAGACATATTATATGTATACTATTTTATTTTTCTAAAACTTGATTTACAAATTATCAATTCTTAGGAATCTAGTTGCACGCGTATCTGTAACTCGATAAGCGGACAGTAAAAATAGTGAGAAGTATAATTAGATTTAAGTTTTTTTGTTTTAAATCTATCATAATTTAAGTTTTTCTTTATTATTATAACACATTTGTGACAAAAAATTAAAGGAAATTCATTGATGAGTTTTAAATTTTAAATTATTTTTACAATTACGTTTTTTGCTTTTGCAGACATAATTTTATTGATAATGGTTTTATGTTGTTTGGCAATGAAACAATTTTCAATAGACTCAAATATTTTTAATGTGCATACTTCAATAATAATAATTTTATTCGTCAAGAATAAAAACTTAAGTAGTCAAATATTAATAAATTCTTATGAAAGTTTTAAGTTTTTATGAACAATTTAAATCAAAATATTAATCACATGAAACTTTTCTACTTTCCAAATTTTTCTTAGAAATTTCATTGTTTCATTCATATTATTTACCTAGCAAAAAATATTTTAATGCTTAAAATATTTAATTTATTATACTTCTCTTATTGCTTAGTTACATATTAAATAGATAGAAAATATAAAATTTAAAAATCTTTCCGAAAAAAATGTTTTACGTGTATTTATTTTCAATCTGCTAATAAATGCAAGCATCAATATAATTTTAGAATTCATGCTCAAAATTGAAATAAAATATGCATTTTGGATACGATATATTTTGCTCTCAAAACAATACTGAGGAAAATAAATAAAAAAAATCGATTTAGAATGAAAATTTTTCTGCAAGTAGTTGTTTTATCAATGATTTCGTTAATAATTAATGGCCAAAACTAAAAGCACATTCCTTTTGTTTTAAATTTCGAATTTTGAATCTTTTTAAATAAAATAAAAAAAATGAGTGTTAGAAATGAGTGAGTGCTTTGTATTCAATTTTATTTAAAAAACAGTGTTTTACCATTTTCAGATATAGAAATAGTACATGAAATTAATAATTTTGATAAAATATTTAAAGAAAAATGGTATTACATAAAATTTTCTTAAATGATTTATTTCTGAAATTATTTCTCGGTAATGTACCATTTTTATGAGGAAATATTTCTAGAAGTATTACATTTGATTCAATGTGAAGACGTTTTGGAATTGTAAAATTTTTTATTGTGTATAATTTAGATTAAGGATTATATATTCAGGATTTAGTTTAGAGTTAATGATTAAATGTAGAATATTAAATTTAATATTTATTGTAAATTTAAATTTAGTATTAATAATTGAAAATGATTTCTTAATTAAGTAAATCAATTAGGAAAAAACAAACTAGAATATTTTATGAGATATTAACACTGCCAACTTTATGCAAAATGTTCAGGTTAGCTTACTCTTTTTTTATTTTAACAAAATCACTTTAAACTAGGCATATTTGACTTTCATTCCAAACAGTTTAAAGAGAAACGCAATTAAGGTACATTTTATGCATCAATATTATAAATATACTCAAAGAGTAACTCTGTGTAATTATAAAAATTATTAAAGAACATTTAAATAATTATGTTTTAATTTTGTAATGTCACAAGAACAGTTATCTTTGTATAAGAAGCAGAAATTGATTTTTATTTATTGTTCACAAAATATGTATATTCATGTAATATGTAATATTTACAGTGTGATATAAACACGCTATCCTAAATTTATATTTAATTAAAGCATTATTTTAAATTTATGTTACTAAATTTATATTTAATTAAGGAAATTGGTGTAGCATCAATTCTAAAAATATTGATTATAAAATTCCAATTTGAACTGGATTTAATTGATTGTTTAATTGGTAAAGACCCAATCAACTCTTTAATTATATAGCCATGAACAATTAAAAAGCACTTATTTAAGCATTTCATTTTATAAGAAAAATGGATATATGCTGTATCAAGAGCAGTCCTTTTCATTCTTGAAAACGTATTTTGTTTAAAAGGTTGTTTCCTAATCTAAGGGATCAATATTATAAAGAATTTAAAAATTAAAATAGGTATTTTTGCTTGTCATGATCCATAAGTAAATAAAATACAATGTACATTACAATATGAGTTATAAGGAAGCATACAGACAAGGAACCATTCTCCCAAATTCATTAGAAATTTGTTTAAATTATCAAACGTTAAAGTTTAAAAACTTAATTTCCTTGTTAAAACAAATTTTAAGTATTTTTAAAGAAGTTATTTGATAAATAAAATATTAACACATAATTAATAAATAGTAATTTTTAAGCAATTAACAAACACAAAAATTAAACTAAATAAGAAAAATTTTCTTCTTGCTTTTACATCACTTATTTGATGAAAAGTGAAAGAAATTACAGAAACGTTATTCTTGTTTGCTCGTAATTGGTTTTTGGTAATAGATGCAAATGCGTAAATAAATTAAATACGTAATTACTTTTGTATTTTGGTATCAAAGTGATGAACTAATTGAGTTTCCCATAATGAAGATCTAATGCTTTCATTAACACGATCAGAACGTCAAGCCAATATACTTTCAATTTTCTAGCATTAAATTATAATTAATTTTTACTACGTTTTTTTCATTTAAGATTTTTGAAATAATCACTTGTTTTTAATATATCATATAAAAATGAATATTAGAAATTGATTAATCTTCGTTTTGCAAAAAATAATGTATTTTTTAAATAAAACATGTGTGTTAAAGTGTTCATTCATTTTGAAATCACTTAAATGATGGAGTTTGAATCTTATTGTTTAATACAGCTAGTTTCAATATGTTATGACAAATAAAATAATTATTTTCATCTGTTATTGTATTTTAAAACTACAAATTTTTCAAAATAATTAAGTAAATAATCTTAAAAAATAACTTTCATAGTAAATAGGAATTATTGATTATAAATACACTGCTGGCTACCCAAATTGCAACACCAAGAAAGACAAAAAAATATCACTACAAAAATTATTTCATAAATATCATGTTGGCCAACTATTAAATGAATAAATTTCTAGACTTTTGTGAACTATGGTTCCTGCCAAAATCAGTAACCAGAGTAGCCACGATCGTTGAAGATTTTGCCAAAGTTAATCTGGTGTGGCAGCAAGGGATGTAATCTGGGTCCATCGTTGAGCAACCATGGATCACATGTTGTCTATCGGTGAAAGTTCAGGAGAGTGAACAGACGAGGGAAGTAATTCAGTCTGTCGATTTACAAAGAACCCTTGAACAATGCCCACCACATGCAGTGTCACATTATATTGTTTAAATGTAGCTGTGGGAATGCTCTGAAGGTAAGGAAGGAGAACTGGCTCCAACACCTCGGATATGTAGCGCTGGCTATTTAAAGAACCACAATGCTTACAAGAGAAGAGCGAAAGAGATACTCAATACCACCCCATACTATACCCGGTGAAGGATTTGTGTGATGGTATATAATGCAGCTGTCAAGCATCCTCTCTCCACAATGTCTCTAGACTTCAATGCGACAATCGTGGTGTTGCTAAAAGAAGCGTGGCTCGTCTGTAAAGACAATTTCATTTTATTCTGCCCACCACATCCTTCTTTCATTGCACCATTAGAGGCGTCCATGTCTGAGGTTCTGCTTCAAGGGTAGATGAAGCAAGGAATGACTTGCGGACCGACCACTCTGCTGTAAACAGCATCAAATAGTATACACAGACACTGGGTGATGCGTTACGGATTGAATGAGCTGTGCTAGGATTCATGATATAGCTAAGCGATCCGTCACTGCCATACGCGCATTTTACTTGTCATCACTTGAAGTTGAACTCTGAAGTGGATGCGATAGAGCGTGTTGACCCATCACAACATTCTATACCAAAGGATCACATATCCACATTAGAGTTGTTTGGCTTCGTCCAATATGGCAACCGATTTCCTTGAAAGAAAATCCAAAATCTCGATTGACCACTATGCTTCCTCTGTAGAATTCGAATCAAAAAATTATTTCTGTTTTCTCTATGAGGTATAATTAATATTTTTTCTTAAAAAAAAAAAAAAAAACCCAAGAAGAACACAATTACCGAATTTGAATTCATTGAAATAAGTGAGAGTGGAGTCATTTTGGTTTTAAGCAACATAATTTTTTCTAATTAATCTTCTAAAACTCGTTAATCGCAAGTAATAAATATGTTTAGTTAATAACATTGATTTTTAAAATTTTTTGTTGTATTTATCTAAAAACTAATGTATCCTACATTTTATACGGTGAAAGTTTAATGAAATTTTAAATTACTTTATAATTAATTTTCCCTTCTCACATAACGGTAATTAAATTAATATATGGGGAAAGTCTCTAATTGTTTTGAACTCTCTAATTAATTCAGTTGCTGTCCGAGATGAGTTTCCAAACTTTAAACAACACCTTTCAGATGCAGGGTATCAGAAATCAAAAATTTATTTATCGAATTCTGGAAGGGTTCAATTGTATATTGTGAATCAATCTTCACTAGGACAGAAAATGATTATCAAAATATATTTAACTGTTTATATTAAATTAATTAGTTTCTTAAAACAATTAAAATAATATAAGCAAATTTTTAAAAGTGATATAAGAAATTGTTTTTGAACCTTTAGAAATATATAACATTGTTATATATATATATATTATTTATGTATATATATATATATATATTATTTATGTATATATATATATATATATTATTTATGTATGTATACATATATATATCTATATATATATTATATATATCTATATATATATATATCAAATGCAAATAATTTCTTTAAAATTCATAAAGTATTCGATGAGTTATTTAAATGCTTCGGTTTAAATACCTAGTGAATAATTCGTTGTACATAATTCAATCTTAAAAAAAGAAAAAAAATTACCATAAAAAAGATGATTATTTCCAAAATAATTATTTCATGAAATCATTTTCCTTATTTGCAAGAATATTTATTCATACATATTTTACTTTAGAAATAATTCGATAAACTTGACTCACTTTTCATAAAATTAATATCTTATTTACCAAAAATAAGATTTAATATTTATAATATTAAAGGCAGATAAAGGTATTTTTTACCATGTTTCCAGCTGAATATTTCGGTTAACCCAACAGATAAAAGTCGAACTAGTGTATGCATGAATTTGAAACATAGAATGTAATAATTCAGCACCTGAGTTGTCACTTTCTCATCTGCAATTCGTTACACCAGTCCCTAAATAATCAACCGTAAAGTTTAACTAAATAATCAACCGTATCAGTTTCTTCAGGCACGGAATTCTTAAGTCAATACAAAATAATATTTGTTATTTAAGAAAATTTATTGAAATTCACTTTGTTACTAAGTAAATGATTTACTTCATTCTTGATAAATGTTTGAAAATGTAAACAGACATGTTATGAAATTACTTCTGAAAAGTAAGTTAATTAACAAATCACGGAATCTAGTAGTGACACCCGTAACTATTAACCACTTAAAATATATAAGGTAATAAAATATCTGTATTTATATAGAATATTGAATGGACTCTAAGCCTTTGCCTCTTTAGGCAATACCTAACAGAAAATTTTAAAGTCAGTGATTCTGTACTGAAAAGTAAGTGATATGAAGGAAAAAATCAATTCCAGAGTTATAGAGCAGCAGAGACTTAAAAGCAAAATTTTTCTCTGATACAGAAATGTAAAAAAAGGCCACAAGGAAAGTGTTTCTGCAATGAGAGGCATTTAGTATATTACAGTTCATTAAAATTTATATCTCGTCACCATTTATGCATAATTTTAAATGTCAGCGTTCTATGCTAAACATAGTCATTTATAAGATACATTGTCTAACAGAAATATAATTGTCAATATTTTATTTTTTGTGTGTAAAAGAACATTTTTAATTTAGAGAATTGACAGAATAATCTGAAAATATAGTAGTTATCAGAAAACTAAACATATATTATCGTAACCAATCAAATTTCTAATAATTAAACAAAAAATTTAATAAATATAATGCAATTAAAATATTTTTAGAATCTTTATTAATAATTTAATGAAGTTAAATTACGATTACATTTAATACATAAATTAGTTATGACAGAAAACCATTCTTAAAAAGACATTTTCTGAACATTTTATGACGTACATATGAAGCTTATCTTGACATCAATCACACTACATTTTCTTGAATAATCTTTCAGAGTATAATGCTGCTCATAAAAAAATTCTGAGATATGTGAAAAGGAGTTGCTCACACAGAGAATTGTCATTTTTCTGGGCTCATCTATGAGTTGCTCTCCCAATCTCTCTGAGGACAACGTGACTCTCTCTGGTAAAATGCAGATTTTTTTATAGCCATTTGCCTCTTTTTCATCACCTGACAAGTAGATTTCTTAGAAAATAGACAGTACAATATTTTTATCTCTAAATTGTATAAAATGCAATTAAACTCCTTAGTTCATTTTAGATTATTTTATATTAATTACATTTTAAGAAAGAAATTGCATATTTATAAACGCTAAATTTTGGATTATGAACGCTAAAATGAATAAAATTTCAAACACGAAATGTTTAATAAAAATTAAAATATGAGTAAGGTAATAACAATTAAAGAGCAAACGTGCGTTTACAAAAATAAAAAGAGAATTCTTAAAATTAATTTATTTATGTAATCTGTTAAAATTTAAAATATGTTAAATTCAGTCAAAAAATTTCTTCTTAAGGCCAGATTTGGTGTTTTAGTTATACAAAAATGTCTTAAACATTTCGACAGTCATCTCATTACTTTCGAAAATCAATGAATAAAGTCTTCTGTTCCACCGTGACTTCGACGATACTAAGTGTTAGTACTCTATAATTTTTGCTGTTTTCTATATTCTGCTGTGTTTACAGCTTTCAAAAGCATAATTCCTTTCTTAGGTTTGAGAATAAGTTTTAAGTTTCATTCGGTTTTTCTTCACTTGACTGGAACCATCAACCTATTTGTGACTTTTCTCATAATGGATGAGATGCATCAAAAAAGTTTATGACGAAAGTGGTAATTAATTTACCTCATTTGGCATCATCATGCTCTCTCGTTACTGCTGTGATGGAGGTGGATGCAATTCTGATTGATTCGCATCTTGATCCTTATCAATATTAGAATCAAAATCTGAGATTTTAGAATGAGGTTTAATTTGCACAAACTGTGTTTTTTACAGACATACTTCTTCACCACACTTTTCATTCTTCGATGAATGTCTTAAATTTATATTTCTGTAAGCAGCTAGGTTATCATAAAGACTAAATAGTTTTGTCTGTCAAACTTTGTCAAAGAAATGCTAGAAGTCAACTTTGTTTTAGAAGAAATCAAAAAAGTCAGTGAAATATTTCTTATTACAAAAACAAATGACGTCGCTTTTGACCTTATGCTACCCTCAGATAGTCAATAATTAATCAGCTATCTCGGGCATTTTTAACTATTTTCTGACCCCTCAAGAGTGTTGCAGGGTGATGAATAATTCAAATTCGATGAGAAGCACTAACATTTATGATCCTATTTTGACTATATGTATATACGTGCTTGTTATATTTATGGAATCAAAAGTCATGTGGTCAGTCGTTGAGCAGTTACCATGGATGTAATGGTCTGGGAAATTTTTTCTTCCTCTCCGTATGTTGTTTTTGTCTTGTGCCAGCTAGGCTGACAATATGGGGTGTGCTGCTCTACTTTTCCAACTGAACCTTAATTTGGTTTGGAGTCAGACTTCCTCATTACACACATGCCATAGGAACCCGTTTATAGGGTAGGCAACCATTCAAAACCTATTCATACAAGAAAAGGACAAGGACCTGATAGATGGAGAGAGAAAGTACATACATACTCAAACTGGGATTCAAACCCAGGACCTCCCTATCCACAGGCACGCTGATCATCTGACAGGGTGTGGTGGCTCCCCTCCAGATCAAATTCAAAATTGAGAGAGTGGATCCTATAATGGTGCCATCTGTCAGTGCACACTGCTTAAAATGAGAAACGGGCCCTTTTGACTTGCATAATTATCACAGATAGCCGTCGGCTAGAGATCTTGGCTTGTCATAAATATCAACGACAGACTATTTATTTTGCACTTTTTATGCAAGTGTAATAAAATTAATCTGTTGGCTTCAATTTCGATATTAATATTTGAGTAAACTATGTTTCTGAGCTGCTTTTGGTGCTACTTATTACTCTATACCTGATTTTTTAATGACACAACTAATCATAAGATTTCATTTATTATAACGTGATAAATGTTACACTAAAAAAATCATTAATGGATTTTTTTCTCATAGCCAATAGCTCCTCTTTCTTTCAATGGTGAACTTCGCCTTGTTTGCTGCAGCTCGAATCATGCGATTTCAAGTCAGGCAGCAAATTCATCCATAACTCGGATGTATGACTGTGTCTCAATACAATGTGACGTAGGTGAATCATTAGATGACATAATAGATATTTTAAACCAATGAAAATTGTAAGACAATGTCGTAATCAGGTTCTCAACTGGAATGAAAGAAATAATCACTTTATCATTGAAAGAAAAATTAAAATAAATTAATTTGTAATTAACAACGTAAAAATGCCGAAAAACGAAGATCTAAAAGTTGAAAATTTTTTCTTCATATGTTATTGTTAAGCATAGTTATCAATATTAAAACGGAAGAGGATCACAAACTGTTTTGTATTAACTCTTAAAGAAAACAAATTTCTTGATTTAAATGCATGAATGATTTCAAATCAGCATTAATTGAGGTTTAAACTACAAATGCTTTGATTAAAATTTTAAAATGAAACTGTAAATAACTAACGTTGGTAGGAAAAATCTATTACATAATCTCGTATCTCCCACGTGATATAAAATCTTCATCTAAAAATTCAGATGAGAAACATGATACGGATTTTATTCTTATAAATTCAGAATCTACCTAGTTGAACAAATTAGACAAATTTCATGAGTTCTATATTGGAAAAAGTTTAATCCTTATAAAGAAAATCAAGTAAGATTTACATTATCAATGATTAAAAGCAATTTAAATAAAACTTTTTGTTTTAAAATAAGGAACAAAAAAAATCTCTAAATGAAAATATTAACTTAATGTTGTCATGCCACACTATTCCTAAATTAGAAGTAGCAAAAATTATGTTACAAATAAAATTTCATTTTATACATGACTGTTCCGGACTTAACAATAAAATTTGTGAAGAAAACGTTTTATGAGTTAAAATGCAACAAAGTCCCTGCCAAAGTGGAAACATTTTAGCAAAAGAAAAACAATCCCAAAAGAACATTGTTTGGGGGTAAAGCAGAAAAATAAACAGTGAGAAAATGTAAATCTACTCTTTCACCAAAAGGAGTTTATGTTTTACTTCTAAGCATTTTATTCCCCTTAGATGGGTTTAAATGCTAAAGTTTAGATATTTTCTAAGTTTCATTTTCATATTTTCAAATGTTCTCGAGCGTATATTTTACGCTTCATATTTTTAATATTTAAATATTTTTTCCTATATAAAGTTTAATAATGGCATTTAAACGTTATGTATTATCTTATAATGTGCATGACATTTTCATTAAATTTAAAAGGTATGCATGGATTGATGGGAATAATAGAATTTAAAATTTTACAAAAAATCACGATGCACTAGTTTTGATTCAGTATTTTTACTCAAAACTTCATAGATTTCTCTGAAAGGTAAGAATATAAATCAGCAATAATTATGGGTTATTATTCTTAATGTGGTTCGAACTTAGAAACTTCCTCAAAAGATGCGCGCTGTCTCCATAATTGAACAGTTTATCCAGAAAAAGGGGAAACATTTTCCAATCCTTTAATAAAAAGAATGCAGGTGGCACCGCAGTGTTGTGTTTGATGTGCTCATGAGCTTCAATGACATTGATTTGCATATCCAATCGCTGCAAATGAGTAATACATATTTTACATAATTTGCAGTAGTATTTAAGGTTGTGCATTCTGAGAGGTGACAATGTATCAATTAAATTGTTTGCGTCATTGAATTTGATTCTTTTAAAATTTAGCTGTTTTTTTTTCAACATCGAGAAAAAAAATTAGTAAATCTCATTCCAATAATTTTATATTTCTATTAAATTTGATGAATCCGTAATGAATTTCATATGGTTTTATTTAACTAAATCTATATATATTTCATTGTAACTAGTATTTTGTCTCCATGTAGAAAGATGCAATACCTCTAAATTAATATTTTATTTATTGGCATTCTTAGAAACATAATAAGTATTTGTTTTTATTGTAAGAACATATAAAAGATAATTCTAAAATTAATTATTACTTGACCTGGCATTTCTTACCAAATATTACTATTATAAAGCTCATTCTTTCAGAAGTAATTGTAAATTTTCTACAGATCATAAATAACCGCAAATTATTATTTTTTTTTTGAAAAAAAAATCAAACATATGCTTGCAAATTTGCTTGGGAGGAATAGTGAAATATCATATTCTGATAATTCTTATTTACGATATCTATGCATATTAAATGACAGTGATCGCCTTTCTACAATAAACTTCAGATCACATTGGCAGCTGAGATAAGGAATAGTGAAAGAGAATGACATTTTTCTCCCAGATGGCAGACGTAATTTTTCTGTATTTTAAGCCTCAAAGAATTATTTATTCTTAGAAAATACTTCTTTTGATATGAAAAAATGCTGAAAGATATAATTATATGGACTTTTTTTGGAATACTTTGATGATCTTATCTTCCACAAAACTATAATCAGGAATGCTTTGTAGTTTTATCAATATATGATTGTTTTTATAAAATTAATCAATTTCTTAAGAATTTTCAATGGAAACTCAAGTTTGTTTTTGGTTTACTAGTACAAGTTTTATTAGCTTTTATGATCGGCGATTAAATATAAATAATTTATTTATATTTTTATCAATTTTTATTAAAGACCTAATTTATTTTGTAAGAACATTGGATAATTATTTAAAATTTTATGAAAAGTAACTTTTGTTAAAAAAAAATTATTATTGAATTTATTTTGACTTCATGCAAAATTTTCAGAATATAATTATCAGTACTTTCATTATTTTTTCAGAACATACACTTAATTAATCTTTATATGCATGCATATATATATATATATATATATATATATATATATATATATATATATATATATATATATATATATATATATATATATATATATATATATATATATATATATATATAATTCCATCAAAGAACTTTTCAATTATTTCTACTCTTTGTTCATTATAATTAGATAACAAAATATTAATAATTCAATATTTAGTACACTTAGTTAATAATTATTTATTTTTGTCTAATCTCATAACACTAGTTTTAAATAAAAAGGAATAAATTTATTTGTAACCTGTAAGAATTTTAAAACAATTAACAAAGTGTTTACATATTTTTATTACATATTAATGTTAACTTTTAGAAAAAAAAGATTTATGTTGCAAGGTAGTGTGAATTTAAATGAGTGACATTCTTACACAAAAATTTCTATTATGCAGCTGTATAAAATATTTACAAAAATTTGTATATTCAACAGAACAAAAGCATGAAAAGCAAACAGTATTCTAGCTCGTGTGCATATATATTCGAGTCCGACGTGCGAGTGACTGACTCATCTGTTTAACTGCGCCAAAAAACTAAAAAGAGTAAAGTTTAATTTTTCTGTTCCGAATGAACAGGAACAAATAAAAAAAAACATATATTTTTAAATATCCGTGTTAAAATTACAAGCTTTAGTATGTGGGAAGCTTAAACAAAATTAATTTTAAGAAAAAAACTGAATGTGCATTAATTAATAATAATGCTTCTGTAAGATTTGTGCAGGAATTTTATGTCACAATAAAGCAATATATAAAACTGAAACTAGATAAATCTAAAATTTCCGAATCACCAGTCAAACAACCAACTGGTTAAAACTTGCTTATTTTACATTGCACATAAAAACAAATATTATTATAAATGCTTATAATATAATAAGCATGATATTTGTAAAGAAAGAAACTAATAGGAAGGATTCTTTCTTTGCATCACTATCAAACTTATTAATTCAAATAGTTTATTTTCAATTCATCATTTTCAAAGCTTTTATAATCTTCTTTAAAATTTCTCAACATTTTTTAAGAAGGACTTTTATTTATTTTTCAGGCTTAGTATTGTTCAAAATATTTGACTAGCTTAATATAAATAGGAATGATATCTACCATACAATTTTCCATGACTTTTGATTTATGTCTGAAACACTAAGTTTTCAGCAACATTAAGAGATACTATATAATCATTAGAAACCTTCCCTTTGTTTTCAATGACCGTTCATTAACTTTTAAAAGCAAATGGTTTCATAATAGAATAAACATGATGCTCTTAGGATTTAAAATTAAATCAACAGCTATTTATATAAATTTTTAAGTAAAATTATTTTCTTTGATTTTTTGTATTAAATGATAGTTATTATATATTCGAAGCATAAAATGTGAGTTTCTTTAATTATCTATAATTTGCGACACGAAGAATTACACTTTATAAATCATAAAATTTAGACATATTTTTGATGCGTACTTGATTTAAATTGTGTCATTTGCAATTTAGTTAACTTTCAGTTTTTTTTTTTCCATCAAGGAAAACAACGCCTTATCTTCCTTTCTGAAGTTTCTAAAATAAACTGAAACACCTTTTAAATATTAAAAATATATTAAATTTAATAAATTATGTGTTCTTAATGTATTTAAATTAAATTTAAATATATATAAATGTATTTAAATTTAAATTATAATGTTGTGATTTAAATTACAAAATAATGTTATAATGCAGAATAGCAAACTTTCAAATTAGCAAAAAAATACAATGCAGTCACTTGTTTTGATACTTTAATGTGTCATGCATGAATGGAAATAAGTATTTTTAAATTAATTTGTGAAAAGAATATGGAATTATATTATGATATACTACTAAATTGGAAACTAAATATAAAATATAATGTTATAATATGTTGAAATTAATATATTAAAGAAATTTCAAGCTTTTCAAAAATGTTTCTTTTTTGCGAAAACAGTACGTAATAAACTATCTCAATATAAATTGGTATACAAGATGTATGAAATACTGAAAAGATAGACCTAAATGTAATTGCATTGATATTTAGTATATGAAGCATATTGTAAATCTTCATTAGGTAATCACCAAAAATTACTTAATATCAATTAAGACCACCTTTTATTATTATTATATATAATTTGTTAAATATAATTTCATATATACCTATATAGAACATAATTACATACATGATATCATTAAATATAAAATTTTATTTTTCAGGTTTCTGTTAAAATGTAAGCTTATCCCAACTAAGTATATTTTTACTCGACAGTATAATATGGCAATCTTATGGTGACGCTACCATTACCATGAATTTACCATGAAGCGAAGAAACATTTTTTTTTAGAGTCTTGATTTCTATAAGAATCTTAAAAGCATTTCCAGGAAATCGCTTGAAGTCTTTGTTGTGTTATTTCTGAAGTATATTTATCTTTCTTAGAAATATAATAAATAGATTATTATGTGGATTTTACAGAATGAAGGACTTCCGTTTATTTTTTTAAAAGATAATATATAATATCTAGATTCCTAACTATTGTTTGTATGTCTCATTAATACCCATTAAGGAAAAAATGTAATATATTAGCCAAATTACTTACTTACCTTCCCTTTTTAAAATCAGTTTCGATATTGTATAGCGTAACAATTCTTGTTCAAATTGATTCTACTTTGAACGGTGGTGAATACTATTTCATTCCGTTAAACATCATAGTTTTTCCTGTAATAATGTCCTGAGTAACATTCTTTTCCCAATATACGAATGTTTTTTTTTGTCATTATTCTACAGATTTTCTTGAAAATAGAGACAATTCAGCTTTTTCTCTTGTCTGCATGTTTTCCAGATTTCTTTTCCATGATATTCGTCGAGAAAAGAATAGTTACCACCAAGTAGATTTTTTAATGGTAGTAGCTATAGCAACAGAGGTTGCCCATTTCAGATATGGGTTAAGTGTCTTACGAATTGCTGGTATTTAGGTAGTACTTGGTGTGTTTCTGAAGATGTTCAAGAGAGCACACCTTGGTGTTTTCCATCTGGAGCCTTTTGCTGAAAATGTATCTTGTCTTGTTTCAATGGCAACAGAGTTGAGTCTGCATGGATTGCTATAACGAAAAACAAATTTAATGTCAGTTATTTACCATAACAGTATTAATTTTTCTGAAATTTTTAAAAATATATTTAGTATGAATATTTGTTCAATAAATATGATAGTATTTTACCTTTGTTAAAGAGCAGAAAATGTAATTTCAAACAATGCAATAACAAAATATATAAATTTCTTTTAAATAAAGTTAGAAAAACTATTATGAATTTTACATGAAAAACATGTTTATGGAAAATTTATGTATAATACTAGAATCTAATACATTTAAGATAATAATTCAAATTACCAAAAAAAAAAAAAAAAATCAATTTCTAAGAGAAAATTTACTCTTTATTATTCCTGTGGTTCGTTCAGGAACATTCAATCTATGCACGTGATCAAAGCAAAATTCTGCAGTATCTAAATTAATCTATTTATTATTATTAAAAAACATTATAGCAGGACAAATATATTTACAAGAAATTAATTACAAGATTTAGTTTCGGGGCGAACGCATCTACATTCGTTACGGATAAAGATGCAGAATATTTTATTTACATTTTTTGCGTGGGAGTATAGTATCTCAACTCGACGTCGTCAATGCTCAATTGACAAAGAGAGTTATAATAATTTTTGATGATCGCCAAGATTTCCAGCATACTCTATTATAAGAAAATTAAAAAGGAAATTTAATATTTTCAATAATATCGTTATGCATTAAAATACCACACACACACACACACATATAATGAAATGAAATTCCGTAAGTAAATCATAAGTCCTCAATATGCACAAACTAAATACTGAACTACATAACAAGATTATATTTACAATAATTTTTATACTTGGACAAAATTTAAAAATATAAAGTCACATATCATGAGTTATCAATGTAATTAATCTTATAACTTTAATCATATAATTAGCAACAAAAAATACGAAATTTTAGATTTTTAAAATTTTAATGATAACGAAAACACTTATTAACATTGTTTCCATTTATTTTATGATTGCGTATGTTTATAACAGAAGCATTCAATACTTATTACTTATAAGCATAACTTCACTGAGAGTCTGTATTTGGAAGCAAATAGTTAAATAATTCTGATTATAAGTGGTGTGAGTATAATGAAATGAAATTCCGTAATGTAAATTATATGTCATTAATATGCACAAACTAAATACTGAACTACATAACAAGATTATATTTAGAATATTTTTACGCTTGGACAAAATTTAAAAATACAAAGTCACATATAATGGAGTCACATAAGATAAAAATTCTGATTATAGATGGGAATAAAAGAGATGAAATGTGATGAGTACCAAACTTGCACTTCTGGGAAGTTTGAGGACAACATCTGATTCAGGGGTCCGAGAATATTCCTGATTTTCAGAGAAGTGTGCATGTGATGTTTTTCCTCCTTTCTACAGGCCGCAACTGCTTGCCAGCGTCTTTGTTTCGATGCTAACCATCTTGACTTGTGAAATGCACATGTATTTTTAATATGTACTGTTAAGAGATTCTTATGGACTGTGAGCAAATGGCGTTATAGTTGCTTTTCTTTGCGTTCTTATTAAAAAATAAAATGAATATTTGGTTCTGATTAGATACTTGATATGAAATCGGAATTGGAATAATGAGAAATTAATATCACAATTCAGCGAATTAATTTGATATTCATGCTTTTTTTATTTTATTTTCTTGTGAAAAATATTCTCTGAAATTAATTTATTCTACAACAATAAAAATAACAACGAAATAACTAATTCTAATGTTTAAAATTTAGTTTTCATTATGGTAATACTGAATAGTAAATGTCAACTGTCTCTTTTCGATCCAAAAATGCAGGCGCAAGTATGTATTAATAAAAGCGTGACTGCTAATAACAGCATTTCCGCGTTCATGAAGGTAATTTAGTCAAAATGTGATTAAAAACTCCTTCTGAATATCAATGAAGAAAATTAAAAAACATATATACCTTCGCAAATATAGCAGCTTGGGTCTTCTCAAAAAGGCTTTCAGAAAATTAATGCTTATTTTCTTTTGTCACCTAAACAAGAGGAGAAATAATACGTCTACCCTAAGAAGTCCATTAAGGTTTAATGACTAAGCATCTTGAAAGCAAATTTACTGAAAGGTAGCATGCACTTTAATTTAGCTTATTTCATGAAAAATAATAATTGTCTCAGATAACAAATACTGAAAAACACTCTGTAATTTGCATTAGTTTAGTAAATGAAGTATTTAGAATACATTGCGTACTGTTATTGCTGGTGAAAATTTATAACTAAATTAATATTTTATGCCATTATATGATTTTTTGTAGCTGAATATATATATATATATATATATATATATATATATATATATATATATATATATATATATATATATATATATATATATATATATATATATATATATATATATATATATATATATATATATATATTCAAATGTAAATTATGCAGTAAACTAGAGAGTTAACAGAAAGACTGATAACAATGCGCATGTAAAATATAAGATAAAAATATTGTATGTTATAAATTTTTTTCAACAACTTATTGTGCCTATAATTCGCTAACACATGTAGTCATCAATATCATTCTAAAAATTATTGTTGAACGGGCAAAACATTATGAGATGCTTTTGAAATAAGAGGCCGGTAATATTTTCTGGTATAATAAGCACTTTACATCTAAGGTGTCACCTCAGATTTCTGATGCCACTCAGCAATCACTGAATAAATTCTTGAGTGGTTCATCTGCTGCTATTGTGCAACGTTCGTGAACATGTATGTCATGCGGATGAATGGCCGTGAGACATATACTAGGCATCATAGTGTTGGTGGTTCACTCATCATTAATGAAATCAGATGTCGGAAGTTGTATCTCTGAGTAAAATAAGATTCATGTCTGACAGGGTGAGCCATAAAATACAATGTGGGTCAAAATAAAATAGTTTCTTAGAACAAAATTTAGTTTCATTTGCTTATGTCTATCACATTTTACTAAGCTTTTGCATAAACACATACATTGTCACATAAATGATACTTCATATATTTTGGAATGAATTCTGTATCAATGCCAATGGATCACTTGTCTCCCATGCCATCCAGACTTCCCAATGTCCAGTTTTTCATGTGGTAATAGTAATTTCTCTTATCTGTGTAATCTGAAACGTTTCGGGGTGTTAAACGTTCTGTGAGAGATAAAGTGTTGAAAAATGCATCAACAATTAATGAATCCGTAGTAGAAGAGTATTATATTAAAATGCTGGTGTTATAGCATGTTATATAAGTTGTGTTATAGGCAAGAGGAACTTTCCTGTAAACAAAGGTTTATATATATATATTATTTTTACTATAAGTATATATATATATATATATATATATATATATATATATATATATATATATATATATATATATATATATACCTATTTATATTTATATATAACTATAGGTGTATATATATATACATATATAAATACCTATTTATTTTGAAAAAATTGATTTTCATTTTATAGCATTTTGACTGTTTAACACGTAATATTTTTAAGCAATTAAGAGAGATAGTAATTAATTTTATTCATTAAAATGTTATTGTGTGTGTGCATAGACCAATCGATCATTTCTAAAATATTGACGACTACTGTGTCCGAGACATCTCTAAAGTGATTTTAGATATATTTAGTTTATTTCAAATGTTCTTTTGAAGTTTGATCACGTAGACAACTAAGAGTAGATTCATGGAAGACATTTTGATTTACCAAACTTTAATCTTCCTACGGATATTAACGCTTTCAGTAAAGTTGTAATTTGTGAATGCGTGTTTTTGCTTTCATAATAATTAATTTAAAATTATAAAAACTAACTTTTCTTTTGCTTATATATTTTAAAATAGGCATTTTCGTTCAGTATATGACAGAATGCTTCAGATTATAAGATGTCGGATTCGATACTACCCGCTGATAAACAACTGAATATGGTAATGTTTTTTTTTTTTTTGCAACACATATGTTTAGTTTTGTGAGTTTAAGTGTTTTCCTTTAAAAAAGGGGATATGACCCACTATCTCTCATAATATTATTTCTAGAAAAATAAATGCAAATTAAAATGCTTTTCCACTACATTCGGATAGCAGGCTGTGGAAAATCAGAAAAAACATTTCTAGAGTGGGAATCAAAATGGGAAAAATCATGCTTGAGTAGCACAGTATTTAAATAGACTATAAAATAAGAAAGTTCAAGGATCACACACACACAGTAAAAACTAAGCAAAATAAAATAAGATAATATGAAATGTAGATTACATTCTGCCATAATTAACTTCACTTATATTGGTTCCGGCAATAACAATCCTGATCATAATATATGAATAACATTGTGTATATCATCTTCCATAATACTACACATTTATTTTCGAGGAAAATAGGTTATGTATAATAAAGTAAAATGTACAATATACATGTCTCGAACGATTATAATATCTTACTTTTCGTGACTAATAATTGAAAATAATAACTTAGTTGCGTGCACTTGGATTGGCGATACAAATTATGTAAATAACTTTTTCTGAAGTTATTTAAGGAGTGAATAATAATTTAAGTTGACGTTTCATTGTTAATAAAATATTTATGTATTTTTTTAAATTAGTATTTCAGTAATAATTTTTTATAACAATCTTTTAAATTATCTGTCTATCTATCATATATATATATATATATATATATATATATATATGTGTGTGTGTGTGTGTGTGTGTGTGTGTGTGTGTGTCTGTTGTGTGTGTGTGTGCGTATGCATCAACACTCATTTAATTATACTGAGATTAAGTGTTTTTGTCATTTTGATTGTTTTTAGTATTAAAATTTAAAAGTTTTATTTTTATACCATGTATTTCTAAACTTATTTTTACATGTTTTATAATAAAAATATGTAAAAAGTATACAAATAAGTGGTATGAAAATAAATTTTTTAATAATTATATATAAACCCTTTTTTTAGCAAATATAATAAAAATATTAGCAATTTCCTGTTTGCAGGACTTGATTCATACATCAACAAATACCATTCAGTGGAATATTCACAACAGAAAAAATAATTTTCCAAATCATGGGGATTTCCATATCTATTGATTATATCCAGTGAAATAAACATTGAAAAATGTAATTGCAAAGCTCATAGTCTCCTATTTGTAGGACACCACTAATCTTGTTAGATGGCCCTGGGTTCGATACCATTAATTTTTGAACAATGGGAGATGGGTAATATATTTCTAAATCGGCACACATGCTCGTAGTGGTGGGTGATTGGATTTCCTTCCTTGTGAAATGTGAAAGTTGTCCACTTTCTATAGCACTCCTTCCGATCAGGTGGGTTTTAAAATGCCTTTGATCCAATAAGCTTTACCAAAACTTTATTATACCATAAAATAGACAGTTCGATAGACTTCATATTGATTTTCACAATTTATTAGGTGGCTGATCATCTCCGGATAATAGAGCTATTCAATGTTATCGTGTATATCTTTCTAATTTTTTTTTATTTAAAACATGGCATTATATTATTTATCATATATGTCATAATAACAACTATGTTCCAAATAAATCAATCTTAACTACAAAATAATTTAAATTAAATTGCTACTACTCAGATATAAGATTCACTGACCTTATTGTGAAAATAAGAGATATTTTAATATTTACCATGTGAATTATTTTCACACAGTTATTAATGTGTGAGTAATTCACATAGTGTTGAGATTAATCATAACTTAATACATATTCCCGTATCATACAGTGAAAATTAAGAACATATTCCAAACAGGCAATCCTATAAACTTATCACTAAATAACATAAATTTAACATTCACCTCCCTTTATTTAAATGTGGCTAAATTCATTATAATGTAAGAAGTTTAGAAATTGCTTATAGAGTTATTTCTACAACAAATAGTTTATCGAATTATTTTAATCACCACATTCTCAAGTAACAGTAGCCGCAGGAATTCTTGCTTAAGGTATATGTTACTCATTTGCTTTTATGTTGTTGGGTAAATTTATGCTATTAGAAATACCACTTTTTAATTAGATAAAAATAAAGTTAAAATATAAATTCTTCTTCAATTGCAAAGGGAAATATAAAATTATAGGTTTTTTGTTAATTTCATGTAAAACTATGGAATTTAAGTAGTTAACATTATTATCAAATAATTATATTCTTGTTCAAAATACACCCCCAAGAAATTTTAGACATTTCACAGTAAAATGTTTTGACAATTAACGCGTTATAAAGTGATGAAATAATTAAAATTGAAGCCTTTTTATGAGGTATGGACAAAAAAAAATTCAGAAATTATAGTATCCACTATTTTTGGCACATACCTCGGTATAAAGTCAGGCAAACTTTGAATACATTCTTGGGATACAGCAATTAATGAGACTTCAAAATATATAAAAAGTTCATCTGATACAGCAGTGAGTGTTGTTTCTCATAAGTTTCTCTGAAAGTTCTACTACCTGTGACTAATTGGACCACACGTTTCCAATTAGTCACAGGTAGGTTGAACAAGCATGCCAAGGTAGAAAATTATTGGTTGCATCATAAATTAAGCTCTTGATTAGCACTAGTTCTGTGGGTGGTTCAAGCGTCTCTGAAATATACCGATGACCATACAATGTACTATAAATGCATATAGAGGTGTAGGAAAAAATTCAACACCCTTACTAATTACGATAGCAGGAGAAGAAAAAGTGTGATGACACATAAGATTCCATATTCAATCCCAGACACTGCTGTGCAATGAGCAATGGATGATGCTCTTTTTTTCGCATCCACATCTGTCCATGTAGAAGCCTAAGAGATTTCCACCCTTGTAACTCGGGAACATATCCTATATGGAATGTCTTCTCTGAGGGAATTCACTAATTGAACAGTAAAACACCTAACATTGGTCTTACGGAGGAAAGCTATTTATTACGAGTGTCAAATCGCTGACAATGCATAATGCAAGTATTTAATAGTGTCTTACTGTTATGCATTCAGTGTAAAATTAGACCATGATGGTGTTGCATTCAAATATAATATTCATCTGTAAAGACAGTGTTATTCCATTTCATTGAACATGCATGTCACTCATCACATCATTATCGAGGCAAACGAATTTTGCTCTGAAAGTAAAATAAAGGAAGCAAAAGTTGCTTTGAGGTCATTCCACTCAGCTACGAGCAACATCAAATAGTATGAATGGATAACGTACGTTACGTAAGAGATTGTTATGTCATGTCTCATGATGTGGATGAGTGATCCATCACTGTCATGGGCACAGGAATGCAACGAGGTGCACGCAATCAGTTCCATAGGTTTTCATTTATTTATTACACCTAGCTATCACTGATCAGCATCAAGGGTAGTTGGTTTCATCTAAAACAACCTCACATATCTCTAAATAACCATCTATATTATAACCATCCTATAAACTATTATTCTTATTTGTTTCGGTCAAGATTTTTTTGTTTTAACGTCGCATTCTAAGTTGCCTTATGGCATAAGTCTGTTGTATAACACTTTAACATCTAGTCCTTCGGAATTTTTATGCTTAGTAGACCGTATCCAGGCATAGAAAAGGAGTAAACATGGAAAACTCACAAGCACTCGCCACTGCAAGCTCGCATGCAGAAGACTGACACCTAACATCTCCCTTCGTAGTTCATTAGTGTCTGGAATTGCAATCAGGACCTTTTACTCTGAAGAGTAGTGTCTTTCCTTAGTCCTAAGCTACCATAAAGAACGCTAGATATCTTCTAGCAAACTTATTTTAGCCGTTTACGTCAAACGTGCACAAAAACTGATTGCATAAGTCCAAATCGGTTATCTTTTCTTCCAGCTTGGTTTTCAGGAGACATTACATTCACACCAGACAAATCTTTGAGCAGTAATTGATTTACCACTCCCATTTCCCCACATTACACACACACACACATATGTATTTGTAAATTTTTATGCATGAACAAATTCTAAAGAAAAAAATACCTTTTAAGATTTTCCGTTGATAAAGAAAAATATGCTCCATGTGAACTTTTAAATTATTTTCACAAGCTTTTTAGCACAAGTCTCTTTTCAAATACCCTGAAAGATCATTCATTTGGTCAGAAATTCAATTAAGGCATGATCCTATAAGCTATTTTATAAAATTGCTAGCATTCTTTCCGACGGCTAGGTTTTCTGATGCGTTTGATTTCAATATATTTGAGAAATTATTAAGAGTGGATTAAAACTAATTTGGAATGTCGATGATTCATTCTGATAGTTAAAAAATAAAAAATTAAACTGATCACCATAAATGAAGTTTAACAGCTTATGCCAGACAGTATTTTATTCTAGAATACATGTCAATCAAAACATTATTCAGCCTCTATATTTGTTAGTTAAAAATTCAAAATCAAATATTCAGAAAAAGAATATTTAAACCATGTTAAATAAAAAACACGTATTAAAGGCAATCAAAATAATATATAAAATACTTACTACTACAAGAAACTAAATTTAACTCTAAATCGAATTTCAACATTCCAAATTATGATATTCATAGAAATGACAATACATCGAAAGCGGGTAGTACTTCTATATTAATACGTTCAAAAATTAGGCACACTAAAATCCCCACTCCCAGACTTTAATATGTGCAGGCCACTATAATAAAAATACATCAGGAAAATGAAGATGATATTGTTATCAGTTCCATCTACATACGTAATGAAGGTCATAATTTACTAACTTTGGACCTCGAAAATTTCTTATTCCTCAACAATAAAATAGTTATCGCTGGAAATTTGAATGCAAAGCATCCTGTTTTGGAATGCAACTATCACAATAAGAATGGAATGCATATCAAATAACTTATTGATAACACAGACGTGTGATTCCAGAAACCAGATAAACCAACCCACTATGGGTACCGCTATAGAAACTACATTCACTTGATGTTGCTAAGGGACATTCTGAATCCCTCCCAAATCATCACAATTGAGGAACTAAATTCTGATCATTATCCAGTTATAGCCTACCTTGGAAATATCAATGTGAAATAGTCCCATAGCGTTAAAATCACTGCAAATTGGCCAAAATTTAGAAACTACATTAACAATAATATAAATTTTAATGAACTTACTGAGGCCTCATCTGTAAATGATATTTATAAGAAAGTTGACAACATTACAAGTTTAATCATAAAAGGAATAGAGCACAGTAAAATTGTTAAACAACACTAATAAGCGAAAATAACCTGACAAAATAGCCTTATTAATAAAGGAAAGAAGCAAACTAAGAAAGCTATACAATAGGCACAAGCATCCTGAAATAAAAAACAAAATAAACTCTCTCAAAGCTAAAATTAAAAATGAAATACTAGAATTTAACAATAAAAATTGGAATGCGATTATTTATCCAACTTAAATGTCCAGGACGGTTCGTTTTGGAGGTTGGTTGGTTGAGTTTTCTGGCGCAAGGTCCAGATAAGGACAAGCTGCACCAAAACTAAATTTTGTTTTTATTTAATTCTTTTTTTCTTTATTTTTAATTCTTAATTTTTATTTTTTTTTAACCAATCAACAATTAAATTTCATTTAAAATAATCAACCATGTTAAAAATTGTAAACTAAAATATAAATAGACAAAGACCCAACATATAACACAAATAATTATAATTAAAAAAGCTAAAACAGTGAATAAATTAATTCAATGTAATGTTAAAAAATTATCAGTAAAATTATTTGCATCTAAAATTATATAAAATCTATAAAACCAATGCTTCTTAAAAATGCAAAAATGTTTTGATGCGGAGGTTCGCCCAGCAAATCTCGCATAGTTAAAAGGTCAGTCTTAAAAAATTTAAAACGACGATGTTTGTTTCGGAGAGTGGTCAGCAGAATGAAAAATGAAAAAACTACCATACCCTCAATCAAAAACGATGCTACACTGGAATATGAAAATGCAAAGAAAACTGAAGTAATAGCAAATAGCTTAGAAAACCAATTCAAGTTAAACAACATTTAAAACAAGGAACACGAAGAAAAAATTGAAATGTATGTAAGCATCTACATTGAAAACATTGAACATAGTATAACCAAGAAATAAAATAAATTAATCCCGCACACTTAGAACTTGAAATTTCACAGCTTAAATTGAAAAAGAGTCCAGTAAAATTATCGGATTACTAATAAAATAGTGAAACAACTACCAGTTATAGCAATTTGCTATATAACGGAAATTATAAATGGCATCCTTAGATTATCATATTTTCCCCAAAAGTGGAAGTAAGCGATAATTGTCCCAATTAGGAAACCTGGGAAAAATCCCAGAGAAGTAACTAGCTATATGCCAATCTCACTTCTTCCCACATTAGCCAAAATGGCAGAAAAATTTATCTTGCAAAATCTTCAGGATGATACAAAAAAACAAATCATCATTCCAAAGCAATTTGGGTTTAGGGAAGGGCTTTTCACCTGCCACCAGCTCCTCAGAGTATCTGAAAAAATTGCCATGAGTACTGGAAACAGACAGTCTACACGTGCTATCTTCTTAGATATTGAAAACGCTTTTGACAGGTTCTGGCACATAGGCCTTGTCAGTAAGATGATTAATGAAAAATTCCTTCCATACTTAGTAAAACTTGTCAAAAATTATTTAAGCCTTAGATCATTTAAAGTAAAAATAAATAATGAGTTCTCATCCTCCTAAGGTACAGAAGCTGGAGTCCCACAAGGGTCCATTCTTGGCCTATTTCTCTTTAATCTATATATATATGACATCCCTCAAAATCCAAACAATATGCTAAGTTTATTTGCTGATGACACAGTAATTCTTACCACGGATAGAAATCATGACATAATTGTTAAAAACCTTTCTAACCATATTAATCAGATTGAAAGCTGGTTGAAACTATGATATATAAAAATATACCGAAGCAAATCAACTACGGTACTATTTACTAGGAGGAGAGCACCATGTAAAACTGTTAAAATGCATGATTGTTAAAAACCCTGGAGCTCACAGGAAACCTACTAGGAGTAATATTGGATAAAAAGTTAACATGGAAACCCCATGTTACTAATATCAAGCGTAAATCACCGGGAGAAATCCAAAAATTGTACCCACTCCTGGAAAGAAACTCAAAATTAAGTATTAAAAATAAACTGTTAGTGTAAAAATCATATATAAGACCGATGATGACATATACCAGATATGTTTGGGGGGGAGGCACTTGTGACTCCACAATGAAATTCCTTGAAATTCAAAAAAACAAAGTATTAAGACTTGTAACAAATGATGAATATTATTACAAAAAATACCCTAATAAGAAAGAATATTGGCATGCTTACGCTCGCTAAGTTTATAAAGAATAATGCGCAAAAATTCTACAAAAATATGGAAAAACTACCCAATTCAGAAGTAAAAAAAAAAGATATAGTCTTTATGAATTAAATAATTTCCATAGACCAAGGTCGGTATTAAGATTAAAACGAACGGTAGAAAATTGAGCCAAAATAAAGAAAGGAATAATGAAATCTAAAATGTGAACTATGCAATTTGCAAACAATCCCTCCCCCTTCCCAGTGAACCCAAAATGTGGATTTTCATGAGTGTACAATACTTTGGTCGGTGACTACTAAATGAGTGTTTCATAAACAATTTTATGAGCCATTATGAAAAATAATAAATAACAACTAAAATTATAAATAAATTATTTATAAAATTTTCTTTACAAATTCTTTATATGGATTTGTAAATAATATATAAATATTTTCTGTCTAGCAGCATCAATTGAATTATTCCCAACTGGGGGTGCAAACCCATTTATGTAAATAATTTGTATTATCAATTGTATGGTAACTAAGAAAACTTATTTTTGTAATTGTAAGATTGTAACTAGCCAAGAAAATTTATAATTGTGTATGGCAGAAAGTTGTAACTGTGATAATGCTATATGTACTAACAATGTAAATGACTTACATAACTTCACTTGCGAATTGCAAGATTTATGTAAAAATTTTGTGATGCACAACAAAAAGATCCTTGGTTAGAGCAACAGAAGTAAGGCAGTAATGGTGACTCCACTTGGAAAAAATAAAATATTATGAAGAACTATTAAGCTTAATTCCTGGTTATTCCAAAAGAGGTACATGGCAGAGTAGGCTACACACCTCAAATCAAAACTAGGCTGAATAACTACACCTGCTATTAATACTCTACAGTAGTAATAGCAGGTTTATGGCAAATATAATAGAAAGGGACGTGTCACATGTCAATTAAAAGGGGGTGTGATTTTGTGACGTTACGTGTTAGCTTGTGCAAAAACACGAAATTATTTTTTGGAGTTGAGTTGAGATGTTGGGTTTTTGCTGCTTTTAAAAATTATTTTCGTTTTTTGTAGTGGGTAAATAGCATCAATCAATTACTTACCTTGTGGTTTCTCATTCAAGTTTAGTTAAGTTGTTGTGTTTCTACTACTGCTTTCAAAAATTATTTTCGTTTTTGGAACTGGATAAACGGCGTCAATCAATTACTTACTTCGTGGTTGCTCATTCAAGTTGAATTGAGTTGTTGTGTTCCTACTGCTTTCCAAAACTGTTTTCGGGAGTGGCTAAACGGCGTTAATCAGTTACTTTCCTCATAGTAACTCATTCAAGTTGAGTTGAGTTGTCGCTTTTTAAAAAAAATATTTGTTTTGAGTTTTGAAAGTAATATAGCAACTACTTGAATGGCAACGGTGATATATTTACATGAGCTACACGTTTGTTGCTGTACTATATCGTGATGAGTCTTGCTGTTTTCAACACTGTTATTATTATGGAAATTCATCAGAGATTAAGTAATGAAGTAAGTAAATATCTTTTTTATTTTTAGATTATTTTAAATATATATTTACTTGTATAATAATTTGTAATTTATTAACTTTTTTACATATTACTATTAAGATTCAGTTGCCTGCATTTCTTTCACCACGTGGTGGATTACTAAATGCTAAGTTTAAGGGAAGTAAGACCTGATTAACCTTCAAAAAATCAATTTTTCAATTTTAGTTATTTTAAATAAAGTATACTTTTCTGAATCTAAAAATGTATAACACTCATTTATTTGATGTTTTTTAATGGTTTAAATAATCGAAAAAAAAACGTACACAAACAGTGCCACGCCCCCTTGCAGAAAAGTTTCGGTTTCAAATATGACCATTGCAGTACCAATTCAACAGAAAAGTAGTGAATAAATGATCATTTGTATAACCTCCGTTATTTTTTTTTCTGAATCTGGCATTAACATTTAAAGATAACAAAAATTCCAAGCTGTGTGAATGATTTGTTCACATTGCTTGCTGCGTTGTTTGTGTTTACTTTATGATTTGCCTTGTGATTATTAGTTCGATTTATGCTGCTTCATTTTTAATCTGCTGATTAATTATTATAATTAATTCTATAACTCTGTTTGAGTTTAAATTCTTATCAATTGTTTGTTTATCATGCCTCGAAGGAGAAGTTTCAACAGTAGGAAGAGACATCAGAATCAACATACTACAGTATGATCAAAGCAGTGTACCTGAAGCTGAGAGTGCTTCAAAACAAAAGCTTGAAAATTCTTTGTAATGAATGATGACTTTGAAAATAATTCAACTCAAGATGTAAATATTATTATTAGTGTTACAAAGTTCTAAACAGTCTGATTAACGACATGTTCGTGTGTAAACAGTGCAATTCATCGGAGTCTTTCATTGTAAATGAAGAGTTACATAGCCGCAGAGGTCTTGCCTCTTTTATAAACATTCACTGCAAAGTCTGTCAAAACTCTTCCACAACATGCACATCCCTCATATCTAGTTTAGGATATGACATAAACATTAGACTGGCATATGCAATGCGTTTGCATAGGGAAAGGCAGAAATGCTGCACAAACAATTTGTGCCATCTTGAACCTACCTCCTCCTCCACGAAAATTTGAGAGGCTCAATGACAGCTTAAAAATGGATTGACAGTTGTCTGTAAAAGTCTATGGACATTGCTGTAAGTAATGCTGTTGAAGCTAATGATAATGTCAGAGATATTGCTGTATCTGTGGATGGCTCGTGGCAAAAGAGAGGCCACACTTCACTCAACGGGGTTGTGACAGCTATTTGTGTGGATACCGGAAAGGTGATAGACTTTGAATGCTTGTCGAAGTATTGCTTCAAATGCAAGAAAAGTGAAAAGAGCTGCGAAGATTGCCAGAAGAACTACGAAGGTCCAAGCGGTGGCATGGAGACAGAGGTGTCTTTCGCATTTTCAATCGTTCCATATCTTCGAGAAATGTGCGCTATACCAAATATTTAGGAGATGGCGACTCAAAGGGATTCTTGAAAATCAAACAAGCAAAAGTGTATGGTGACACAGATGTTGAAAAGTTAGAGTGTGTGGGCCATGTCCAGAAGAGAATGGGCTCACGATTGAAAGCCTTGAAGAATGAATTCAAAGGATGAAACTCTCAGACGGCAAGGCAATTTCTGGGCGAGGTCGGCTAACTGATGCTGAGATTTTACTTTTGCAGAAGTACTATGGTCTCGCTATCCGTCGCAATGCTAAAACCTCTGTAGATGAAATGGCAAAAGCTGTTTGGGCTATATATTTTCATAAACTCTCAACAGACAGAAATCCTCAGCACGCTCTATGTCCTACTGGGAAGAGAGTTGGTGTAAATATAACAAGAGTGTTGCTCAAGGAGAAATTATGTCCATGAGCATTCATTGCCGGAAGCAGTGCTCTTGGCTATCAAAAAATCTTCCGTGACCTGTCGTCAAAAGAGCTGTTGAAGAAATGCCTCCATGGAGGCACACAAATTGCAATGAGTCCTTCAACAACTGTGTGTGGGAAAGGATTCCCAAGAACACTTTTGTGGGAAAAGAAACCTTAGAACTCGGAGTAATGGATGCAGTCATCTGTTTTAATGAAGGGGTTCTCAGCCGAACCTTGGTGCTGAAGGAGCTGGGTATTATTCCTGGTAAAAATATGTGTGACGCACTGCAAGAAAATCGATCGCATACGTGTTCGAAAAGCTGAACATCTCATCAAAAAAATGAATAAAGATGCAAGATCACTGAAAAGGCAAGAAAAAAAAAGAAAGAGGGAGGCATTGGAGGCTAATATGGATTCAGATTATGGTCCCAGGAAGTTTTAATTTTTGTTTAAAAATAAGAATTTAGTACATTTTTTGTTTTTGAGATTTTTCTCAAATTGCATGTTTTATTACATAGGTACGCTCGTAAAAAAAACTAATGCATCAAATCTTCTAAAATTTTTTGTGCTTATGTGTGAACTTTATGTGCATGTAGTAAAGTGTTTAAAATTTGCTTTTTGCCAAAAAAATAATTTTTATGGAAAAAGTTTTTGTGAAAATTTTTTGAATTTTTGAAAAATTTTCGAAACGTTTAACATATTTTGCTCTTGTATAAGTTATTATGCATATATTGCAAAATAAATTACTTTGTTTAATTCTTTAAACATTTTTTAATAAATGTATGCAAATTTTGTGTGAAATTTGCATCAAGAATTTATTTTAAGCGTACCTTAAGGTAACCTACTTTTAAAAAAACTGTAATGAATGCAATATTTTCAAAAAGTCATAAAAATTAAATATATGCATGTTTCTATTTAAATTTGATTTGCTAGAAAACATAACTAGTACTTTCCATAAATGCTATACTTTAACTCATAAATTATATATACTAGCCTTAATACACACTTCCGTTAGGTACAAAATATCCAAATTTGTCAATGTCGACAACGTCTTACTTCCCTTAAGTCCTTTATTTTCCTTATGCATATACAGATTTTGTTTGAAGATTATGAAATTCAATTTAATAAGGAAGATGTAAGAAATTATTAAGAAACAATTTTAGTGAAATATTTTTTCTCTGTGGTTAGTGTCTTTAATAATATTAAGCGTGTTTTAGCTGATTTGTGAATGCTCTCAGGCATTTGTGGAAGCATCACAATTTTTTGAAAATTTGCCGTCTGAAGTAGATCAATGAACAGCGGTATATTTCGTCTTTAAATTTACGAATGAAAATTTTATAACTTATATTTAAAAACCATAATTTTAATGAAAATAACATTATTTTTCTTTCTATGAAAATTAAGATAAATGATGGTGCTGGAACATCTACTGATGGATACTGGACTGAACTTGAAAATGTTGAGAATGACAATGTAAAATGAACTTTAAATAATAACAATAATAAGCTCATTTTTTATCTTAAAGATATCAATATTTTGTTAATAATATTTTTTTTTTACTAGTTGGAATCTGCTATTCGAATTTATGAGAAAAGTCGGCGACCAAATAAAACATTCAACAGTGAAGAAATAATATATTATGTTAGATCCAGATCAACTTCCAAATCAAGCTAGAAAAGCCAAACTTTCAGATGCTGTTCACCACCTTGCGAAAAATGAATTTAATGATTCTTCAAAGCATCACAGTAAATTTAATGCCCACAGATTTGATTCGATTGTTAAGCTTTTCTGATTTACTAGATAAACCAATATCTTCTCACTTACTGTCGGTAGCAGATCTTGCTGTTGAAAGAATTTTGGCTGTAATTATGAAGACCCTACAGTCGAACGATAAAATTAAATTATATGAAGGGTTTAGTATTGAAGTAATTACAATTAAAAGACCTGTGGGATCAGGAAAATAAATCGAAGAATTGTAATTCCTTCAGAGGATCGCTTAAAAAAATATCGATTCAGTTTGTCGTTTCTGATGAAATAGGTATTTGCTGTGCTAAAGCCATACTTATAGCAATTGCAATAGTGAGCTAAGATTCAGATCTAAAAACATTACGCCACAGGTGAAATTGAATTTATAATCAAAAGAATGATGATACCAATGTGTCAAAATATTCTAATATAGAAACAAACAGATGCATTTTCTGTAAGCATGCTTCTTCAATGATAAACTTTTAACATAAAAATTATATTAATATGCATTAAGAATATAATATGCTTATAAGCTATCATGAGATATTATTTAAGCAGAACCTTTACGAAATATAAAATTTTTATTTGTCAAATACTTATTTTCTTTATAAAATCAATATACTGCATGGACATAAATTAAAAACATTTTAGCATCATTATGATGAATTGTTAGCATCGACCAATGACATTTTCTAAAAATTGCTTCTTCTGTTCGACTGGCAGACCTCCAAGCAATTATTGTAAAACGCTCATTATCACTTTCTAAACGGTCAACGGTCGGAAACGATGTAATTAAGCAAACTTTCACCGGGTATTTTTACGATTGCTATGTTGTAACTAATGCACACACCTAAAATAGAAGGAAAAAGCTTCGCCGGAGACATCATAATTAGTCACCCATACAATATCCTATTAAAAAGAAACAAACTGTTTCTCTACTAGACTTCTCTAAAAATTTTTATTGTGAATTGTCTTTCAAATAACTTAAATGTTTTTCATTTCTGTTTTCAATAAAAACATATTGTATGAATATTATTACAAATATGATATGCAAAAACAAAAATTTTAATTTGCATTTCTATATATTTAGGAAGTAAAATCAATGTTTCATTTTTTACAAATACATTGACTGAAAATTTTTATCAGCAATATTTTTATAATTCTATATTTTTCATTAATTATTCCTTGCCAACTTTTAGGATGGAAATTAATATTTGAACTCATAAAATTTATTTAATATTTACCAGACATTGCATTTTACATTTATTTCAATTTATTCAGAATAAATCAAGAAATTGAGACAATGTAATCCATTTTTTCAATTTAATGTAATATAACACTTAAAATGCGCTATTAGAAACAGAGTAAATTAAATTGAGTTTAGTATTATCAAAATATTTGATTTATTTCACAATAATAATATACTTATCAATTCATAAAATAATAAACATTATATATATTGAGAAGACTAAATTTAAAACATCTAAAAATAAGCTTTATATTAATAAACTGATCTTAGTAAGTTTCCAAAAATATGTACTTTCATAAAACCAGAGGATTGGGTTGACTGACTGTTTTTTTTTTTTTCAAAAAAAAAAAGAGTTAAATGTTATTTTTATTTCATTAATTAGCACAATAATATAAATAAATATCTATATTTAGTGAAGAGAAAAATATAAAGTCGCAGACCAATATTAATTATTAAATATGAGCACGAAACAATATAGTTGCTAAAGAAAGTAATTGATAAAGCGAATTTTTTTATTAAATAAAATTTATTTATTGAGTTAATTTTTTTGTTGTTAGCTAGCATAAAAAATGATTAAATAATTGTAATAAAAAATCATGAAATATATAATCCTCATATCAAAATCACTCATTAAAATCAATAAAAAACAAAATAAATGTATGCATGGTTAAAGTTTATATAAAATAATTGTCTATTCTTATTTTGTAAATAAGCTTAAAATAAAAGCAATTTTCAGTAAATCTTTAATATCACAAAACAGAATGTCTAACTGCCAAAGATGTTTTATTGAATGTTGACATATTCACATATCGCAACGGAAAATCTTTCAAGTACTCACCCAGATAGAAGTATATGTAAAAATTTAACATTCGTCTCCAGTTAGTTAATAATGTATAGGAATATATCCGAAATTTATCTTTCCAAAGACTAGGTCGTAATGGTGAGTAATGTTAATTTAACCATAAAATAAAGGCTACATTAAATTAAAATATATTTATTAGCTGATACCATACAGATTCATCAAATGTGATTGTTTGTTATTTATTTGCTTAAAAAGGGCATCAGATGAAGAAAATAATAGATGGAAGTATATTATCAGTGTCATATTACTAATTCAAAAGATATATTCCATACTTTTAGAGAAACCAAAAATGGTGATAAAATCTGAAATTTTTCATCAGTTTTGACAAAATAGGATCTTTCTCCTCGTGCAGCTGCATAAATATCTAAAATTTGCATGTTTATAGTAAGGTGCCTTCCTTTTATTATGTATAGGATTGCATACCAATAATATATTGATGTATCAAGAGGTCTCAAAGCTATCCTTGGAATTTCTTTTCAGATAAGAATTCAAATATATGAAAGAGTATTCATAGAGTTAAAAATTCACTACTATAGTATCAGAAAAATATTACTTCTGATCTGTCCCACGTATAATCAATCTCAAGAGAAAAATGATGCATGATATTTGAATTTATGTTCAATTATTTGATTACTAAGATGTTTACTTTAACAATAGTTTAAAAAATATTTACCTCTTTTTCTGTTTTACTTTTCATAAAATATTTCAATTTTTCTCTGGATTCAAATTTTAATTAATAATTTTTAATAATTCAATTATTTTCGCATAAAATAACTTAATGCGATCACATTTTAGAGCATGATATTGATTAAAATATATATTACAGAATTAAACAGAACACTTAAATTGTTTTTAATATCTTAAAACAATCAATAAGAATCCATTATGTTAATGAACTGAATTATGTGAAAGAATACCAAAATTTTCCATTCATATTTTCTATGGATTTTGATCCTAAGGATGAGTTGTTCTTGAAATTTTAAGTTTCTGTTTCCAGCATGAGAGAAGTTACGTGTTTCAAAGAGGTTATAAAATAAAACTACTATCTCAATTTCGCAGGTTCTTAAACATTTATTATAAGAAAAAAAGTTTCATCAAATATGATAGTGCATTGTCTAAAAATTTAATAAAAAATATAGATATTTATATGATAAATGTTTATGACTGCTTATGCTAAAGTCCTATTTTAATTAAAAATTGTTTAGATTTTTTTCTTTCGTTTTCAAAAATTATTATTGGTTATATTACGATAAAGAATGATTTATCCTTTGAATTCTAATATCATTTAAATATTATTAAGTAAATGCAATGAAAAAAATGTATGAATTTTAAATTATTTTTAAAAGTGATGAATTACGAAACATGTTCATTGGTAAATGAGTTATAAAGATTTTATACCTTTTAAAAACAGATTATAAATAAGATAGACATCCAATAAAAATTAAATAATATTTTTGATACGTTCTTTACTCACACATCATTTAATTTCTTAATATATACGTATTAATATTTTTATCCTACGCCCGTCGTCGGCATTTATGCCATTAATCGATGTGCAGCCCAATAAAAAGATTTACACTTATATAAAAAGAATTAAATTCCTTAGTAGCCTCAAAAGTGTTATGAGTGATAAACTTTAAAATTTCAGGGCAGTTCTTGTGGTGAGCAGCATCCACACCATCATGATTGCACAATGGACAACGAGCAGACTCCATTACACCTATTCGATGCAGATGCCTTTGTAGATATCATGTCCAGTTGTCACCCACAAACAAGCGATTAAATGTATGAAAAACGATTATGTGATATGTAATTAAATGTGTGAATAAGTATTATAAAAAAGTATATGTGAAAGAGAAGCAGCGAATATTGAAGTAAACAAAACTAAGGATTTTTGTACAAAATGCGATAATTTTTGGAAGAAAATCCGCATCAATATAAGAACTGCATTAAAAAAAATCGTGTATGAAATTCGAAATTGCTGAAAAAAGCTGTTTTCAGTTTACGTGACGCTTACCTTTTTCATAGTTATCTTTTCTGTAATTATCTTATACCTTACACTTATCTTTTGATATAAATAATACCATGCATTTTAACAAGAGTGAAAATTCCTTCACTTAAGGTTGATAAATAAATGCCTTTTTGAAAGAAGAATTCCATTTTTTTACTTTATAAATTATTTATAATACATTTATCACGCAAATATTTTTCTGGCTTTGAAACGAAAATATATTTGTAATTATTTTTCGGTGGTTCTTCCTTATCATAATTAGTACATAAACAAAAAAAATTTAAGCTCTTTATAAAATACTTTTAATAATGCTCTTTTTTGCTTCAATTAATCTTTTCTGAAATGTTCAGAAAATACTCAAAATGGTTAAATATTTTACTTCTTATTTTACCAGAGCAGATTTTTCATATTTTAATGAATATGACCAATAAAAGAAATTTCGTAATTTAATAGTTATCTGTCAAAAATATCTGATTCAGTTTCATACATATTTTGAAAATTTTAATTCTGTTTAGGTTGTTTAACTCTTTTATAACTAGATACTGTCAAAAGAGCAAGAAATTCATGATTAATAAATCACTCCACCACCTTTTGCAGAAATATACCATCTTACTTGTATAGACATCGACTCTTTTTGAAGAGTATTAATGTACAAAGAAAAACTATGCTTTGGAGATGGGCAGTTCCTTTAATGTTCGAAATCAAAAGGGAGAGGAGAGTGCCATCGGAAGCACAACGTGAGATTCCACGATATTCACTCACCATTTTCAGCAAGGTTAAGAGAGTTGGATATTACAAAACAACATCTAAGATAGCTTGAAAAAATGATGGAAGTCGCAAAGCTATTCAGAAACTTTAGGTACAAGTTGCATTATCATCCAGGAAGTATCATGATGAGATAAACCTCATTTAACGCTGTTTAATATTACTTTGTACTCTGTTGAAACATATAACCAGCCACACGCACGTGCACACACACACATATATATAATGCAAAACTATAATTTGTTTGCTTACTATTATTCTTTTGTATTTTGTATGAGAAGTTAGTAGAACGTTATTACATTTAAGCTTTATTTGTGGCCACTATCGGAAAATTATTACAGTTAGAATTGCATTTAGTTTCAGTTATAAACATATAAAGTTTGATTTTCATCCTCCATAACGGAGGATTACTGATAACGGAGGATATTATTGATGTTTAGGGAAGGTTATAAAATTAAATTTCCTTTAGAAAATGCATTTTTTTAAAATTACAAAACATCATTTTTCTAGAAAAAATTATCAATTGTAAAACAAACTAAGAATATATTATTATAATTAGAATATATTTTTTCTCAGTATATAATGTATAAATTTAAATTTATATAATTAGTTTAAATTGAAACTTATATATATATATATATATATATATATATATATATATATATATATATATATATATATATATATATATATATATATATATATATATATATATAATGGATATGGAATCTTTTAATTAGTTTTAGTCAAATGCATAAAAGTGAAAAAAGTGTAATGATGTTTACTAACTATATTTTGTAAAAACAATCTGTATTTAACGGACGTGTAATACATAATGACACTTGTAGAATAAATATTTTTCTAAAGTAATGTTTTTTCTTCTAAAATATTGCAGAAAATTGGAAGTCACAAACTTAGTCATTTTTTTTAATATTAAAAAAATATTTTAAAGACTCTGCACAATTTTTTTTTCTTAATCCCTCGAAACTACAATTACATCTTTAATTTATAGTTAATGTAATGAAACTCTAAGACAATCTACCAAACGTATTCAATTTAAAATTGCTTGCATGTTTTTAATTTTGCCGTACAATTTATTTTGAAAGAATTATTTTTTTATAATTTTAGCTCTTTCTATTTCTGCACATTTTTCCTATGAACATTTGCTCCATTTTCTTTTTAAAAGAAGACAAGCAGCATTGATAAAAATTATGAATGAGTGGACCATTTCTCTTTTAAATATGTTTCTCATGTTACATTTAGGAAAAACAGGTGAAATAGACCGACACACTGATTATTCTTACATACTAATGCAAGAACGGTGTAATTTTATTTCTTGTTTTTATATCAAATATTAATTTATAGCATATATATATATATATATATATATATATATATATATATATATATATATATATATATATATATATATATATATATATATATATATATATATATATATATATATATATATATATATATATATATATATATATATATATATATATATATATATATATATATATATATATATATAATGATGTAAAAAACATTAAATTGACATTTTTACCCCGTAATACTTATTTTAATTTTGGTTATGCTATATTGGAGACATATATTTTTAAATTATCTCTGGTATCATTATAATAAATAACCTATTTCTATTAAAAGAAATTCGTTGCATATTATTTTTGCAATTCGAAGGCATATCTCCCAGGAATCAATTTAAAATGATCATTAGCACTTCCTGATTGTAAGTATTTGGAAACGGTGTAATTAATGGAATTTTTATCGGAAATTTTAACCATTGCCACGATGTAATAGAAGCAATCTTAAAATAGGAAGGGAAATCACAACAGAGAGAAATTTTAATTATTCAGCCACACACATATCCTGATGTTACTGTAAAATCGAGTTTATTTCCAGCAGTCAATTTTACATACTACTAAGAGTAAAAATTAGTCAAATTTTAAAATAAGTTATATTTTTTATTTAATGATCATGTGTCGAAATGTGTCTTATTATCAATGCTGTTATTTATTTAGTAAAGCACAAAATATGGTAATGAAGTAAATGTTTCTCATCAACATAAATAAAATATTAAATTAAATATTGTATGATAATTGTATCACTAAATATCGCTTTTGAATAAAATACACAAAATTCAAGTGAGCAATTGCATTTTTATTATATATTTGATTTAATTTATATATTTGAAAAAGGGAAACTGACTTGACTCTGAAATGCAATGATGATTCACTAACAGATTCAAAACATTTTCGTTTCACAAAGGGAAATTTTAAAGGAATATATATATATATACACATATACATATATATATATATATTATATATTATATATATATATATATACACACACACACACACATATATATATATATATATATATATATGTATACATATCTATATATATATATATATATATATATATATATATATATATATATATATATATATATATATATATATATATATATATATATATATATATATATATATATATATATATATACACATATATATATATATATATATATTTTATATTTTATATATATATATATATACACACACACACACAAATATATATATATATATATATATATATGTATACATATCTATTTACATAACAAAATAATTTTTGCCCCTCATAAATTTTTATGTTTATTAAAAATAAACCGACACAAAGAAAAGTTGAAAAGGTAGATGAAATGTGAGGTTTTCAATGCTTGAATATTAAAATGAATATTTGCTTTTCGCATTGCTACTAGAATTAAGAATAACGAAAGTATTCGAGATCAACTCTTTATCCAAGAATTATAGATTTTATTCCTTTGTGAGCCGAAATTTGCATATCACCATTTCAATACAACCATACGAATTTTAATACTAAAATGTGCCGAAGTGCTCATCGCTAATGTGTTATGGTATCAAGGGATTTCAAGGCGGCTGTTTGAAAGCTTGTTTCAAACTTAAATTTAAAATTTGAAGATGATTCTTGAATTTCAAATTTGTTGCACAAATGGAAGTGAACTGATTTATTTTTTTCGATATATATTCAAAACATTCCTACAATTATTAAGCAATATGTTTCCTTATATTATCATCATTATTTTGTAATTAGAGTATTTGAATAAAATAATATATGTATATTATTAAAATACAAATTTTTTATAAAAAATAGATATTTGAGTCATTTTACAGAGAGAGAAATGAACTACTTTTATATGTAAACTTTTTTGGAAGATGGTGTTTAATGACCATAAGAAAACTAGTAGTCTGAAATCTGGAATATAAAAAACGGTTTCAATCAACTGAATACACATTATTTTAATGCAAACCTTAATGTACTTTAGCTAAAAAAACATTAATATTAAAATTAGAATTCTTTTATTGAAAATGATCATTTATTCCAAACTCTTCTATTGATTCTCTTTCTAGTTTAAGGTATTTATAATGCATTATTAAATTAAATAATCATTATTGAAGTTGTTCTTGAAATGACAAACATTTTTTTTGTTTTGGTTTTGAGAACTTTTGGTTTATCCTTCAAATTACTTCACACTTAAGTGTATTTATTTGTTTGAATCACAACAGTTCCTTATGCAAATCATTGTATACAAGAAATCTATATTATAAATATAATATCCGAATCATGATATATAAGAAATCCTTATTGCGTACGAAATATGTTTCAATTTTAAATATATTAAAAATCAATAATTTAATAACATGTAATATAAATATTACTGAATGTAAAATGATGATTAGAAATTATTTATGTAAATCCGAAAACTGAGCAAATAATATTTAAAATTTGAATTTTAAAACGAGAATGTTGGTTTAAAAAATAATTTTTATATTGGAAATAATTTAATTCTAAATATATATGTGTTCAAAAATCTAGTAGAAAATTTAACAAAAGGCAAATGAAACTAATAAATATTCTGTTTTTAAGAATATTCAAAACGCAGTTTGATTTTTTAGCTGGACTTTGCAATAAAATGATTTTGCCGTGAAAATGCTTAATGCGTAATAGCAACATCAAAAATACTTTTACAAGGCTGACAGCTTAAAAAATATTTCGGCCAGTAATGGATTTTAACAATGATTTAACAAGAAACTTTATCAACTAATCTTTATTTTTATATTTACTGCATTTATCTAGATATAAGATATTCATTATTTAATAAAAATTATTCAAAAACTTACGAGATTCAGAAAAGCAAAGCTGTTTATTTATTTACACAGTAATTGAAAGAAATTTATTTGTTAGCTATGGAAAATATCTGATATGTTAATAAAATCCAAAACTATTGAAAAATAACTATGATAGTTTAGCTATATGTAAAATTTGTATTCACATTTTTGCTTAGAATTGATATCCGAATCTGATATAAGAACCTTCAGGATTGTGCGACTGCAACAATTTTCAAGTGCTCGTGGTTCCCAAATGTTTCTGTATGCTCTCTATGATGTTCAGAAGGCGTTGTTTATGAATCCTCATCGAAGACCACTGTATATTGTAATATTTAATGTAATTGACTTCTGTTTGCACAAAAATGATGTAGAATGATGAATCAATCAATAAACTCTTAGTACCCATATTTTTCATTGCGTTACAAGTTGACAGGAAAATTTAAGTTTTAGTAATGTATTTAAGATACTGTGTAGTTAGTACTAGAAGTAGATTGTAAAGATTGAATGGTATGAAATTTCTACAAAGAAATTTCATCGATAAAAAACGTATTAAGCAAAAAATAAATAAATAAATAAAAGAAAAGAAATAAGAAAAAACTTTCTAACCATGTGTATGTGGAAAGCAGAAACACTAAATTATTTACCACCATATATATATAACTTTTTAGTTTCAATTTTTACACACATTAAATTAATCTCTATTAATTTTTCACTTCTGTTTTTAGTATAATATCCAAAATATTATGAAGGACAATATAATTGCGTATTTCCTTTTCATAAAAATAGGGAATTGCAAAATAGTAAACACAATCTAGAAAAAACATTTTCGATTATTTTATACTCCCACTATTTATTTTTCAATATACTAAATATACTGAATCTAGTATCATTTTTAACATTATTTCATGATGAGAAGTGTTTAATTTTTTGAACTCTGTAAGTTCTGACAAAAAAATTATATATTATTAAAAATCTTAACATTCCTATATATTATTTATATTTCTGAATTTTTATACCATGAAACAATTATCTGCGTAAAATAATTATATATTACTTCATCTTAAAAATTTAGAAATTAACCTTTAAAATGTTTAAAAAAAGATTTTCTCATAGCGGGTAAGACATTTTTTCTTATTATCATTTATTAGGAATTATGTAATAATTTAATGAGATAAGCGAATAAATATTTTCTAAAATTTTCCATAAGAACTAATCATAATACACTTTGAATGACAATGCTAGCTATTTGTATTTCTGAAACCAAACAAATTCTTCAAGAGAATTTCAGGACAAAAAAGTAGCCGTTTTCTTTCTTTCTTTCTTTTTTTATTATATGCAAAAATGTCTTTATTAATCATGAAACCTTTCAGTTTTCCCAGACTGGATTTTTTATAACTATATAAAATATATTTTGAAGTGTACTTTTTGAAAACATGAATATAATACAAAAATAAAAGTAACATATTACAGAAATATTTTGTTCGCTTACGAAGTCTAGAATATTTTATATTTGAATGCTTGTTAACTTTAAGTTTGGTAAATTAAAAACTGCTTGTTTTGTTTTTGTTGGCTTAAGTTTCCTAAATATATTTTTAATTAAATGATAGAGTATATTTATTCTGCTATTCTACCCTGAAGTAAAATTATGACAAATAAAATAACTATATTTTCAGAAAAGTTTTAGATTGCTCTATAGTTATTAACTTTTAATCCAGTGTCATATATCTTCATTTCTAAAATATTATCATTGGATCCTTCCTTCCTCCATATTAACTTGCTTTTAATTTATCATTTCATGTAATTTGCTTTATCTGTTTCATCATTTATATAGTCTCCCACATGTATAAACTTGCATGAATGGAAAATCCCTATCTAGATAACACTGACTCTGCAATGTTTGGATAATGACTGTATGTGAATCTATATGATAGGGCACCAATTTAATTGGATTTTCATATCTTTTATTTGAAAAAAAAAAAGACTCTTCAATAAAATAAACTTTTAGTTCTTTATTTGGTGAATAAAATAAATTAAAAAATAAATTATGATTGCTAAAACGGTTGCATAAAATTTTTTTTGAATAATGTCTACTTTCATTTCGTAAATATCAAAATATTAGCCATAAAACAAAATCCATCATTTAAATTTTTTTTTCAATCAAGCCCAAATTATATAATATACATAAAATCCGTAAATTTTATGATTATCCATAATACCTTTTAAATGCTTATTTTTAATGATAATATATTTCATTCTCATATGAATTACAAGCGTTATAAAATAATAAGATGTAACTTAAAAAGCAATAAAATTATGTTAAATGACAAATTGTATGTTAAATAGGTATTAAGGATAAAAATAATTTGTTTTCCTGTTATCTATTATTATTGCTCATCTTTTAACACTTTGGTAATTTAATATTGAACTTTGTTTTAATACTTAGAATATTATTGCATTCAACAACATGAAATTAATTAAGATGAAATATCTTTAAATTTATCAAAGAAGAAGAATAGTTGTTATCAACTAGATAATGCAATGCAATTTAACTTCTAGGGTTATTTCTATTTATTAATAAGCTTTTGAAAAATTGGAATTAATTAATGTCTTACAACGCATAATTAATTTTAATGATGGGTAAGTTCACCTTGAGTAAATTAAACGCCATCAAAATTAAGTCATCAGCAGGCTTAATTTGTTGTTTGAGAAAAGCATCTCAGTTTGATATCCAAAATTAAAGAAGATTAAATCTGCCAAGAACTATTAATTTAATTTTAACGCGTGGTTAAATATTTTCCCTTTGACGTTTACATTATTATAAAGCAGTTTCCCTTTCAACTTCGAATTAAGGATAAATCAGCTAAAAATGGAATGAAGTTGACTGGGGATTTTTTATATATTTTATTGAATAATCTGATAATTACTACTTTTGTGAATATTTGATTAACATATTTAGGAAAATTTTCATCTATTTAAGAAAATTATTTTTAAAAAAAAGAGTTATATATCTTATAAAAGAGGATAAAATATAAGCTCACTTTAAGAAGCAATATTCTGTTCAAGTAAATAATATTTTATAAATTATTAATCAATTAAAATGAGAGTGCTTCACAAATAGGACAAGTATTTCATTTTGTTATCCAGCTTAAATGTTACGTCAGGATTTTCATAGGTTTTTCTCAATTAACTTTTGTTATTCATTGACTCCTTCACAGTTGTTTTGTAATATGCAGAAAAAATGTATTTATACATATTTTAGATAAGAATAATTAGATTAAATAGGCTTTTATCTAAGAATAGGAACTGAAAATTAAAAAAAGAAACGTTCATGAAAATTATATTTATTTTTTATAATCATATTTCAATGAAATAAAATACTTTACAACTTTTCAACGTTTCCTTAGAATATAAAAGTGCTCTGAGTTCCGTTACGAATCTAGATCTGCCCTGAAATGAAATATTACCATCAAAAAATTCCGATATAGATTTTTAGCAAAAAATGAGTCATTTATTTAAACTCAGTTATAGAATTACTTTGCTTTTACATTCTTAGAAACGTTAAAAATTTCATTTAGTAAACTATAATTAACTTTATTACAAATATTTAAACTCTATTATAACTTTATTAAAAATGCATATAGTTCCTTTATTTCTTATTAAATAGTTTATATTGTAATCAAAATTTATCCCGAAAATTTTTAAGAGCTAAAATATTTAAGAAAATATAAAAATTTAGAATTTTTGAAAGCCTTTATATCTTTTTAAACTACACATATTTAAAGAAAAAAATATAAATAATTCTATTTTTGACATAAAAACAACAAAAAATTATTTAAATGCCTTTTTTTAACCACTTATAAGGTAATTTAATAAAAGTAATTGTTCTAAATTTATTCTGAGAAAACCAAAGCATATATTGTGAAAGGAATGATAGAGATGATATAATGATGAGATATTATTTAAGAAAATTATTTGTTTTCCTTTTATTTAATGGAACGTTAATAATCAATAAAAATTTCATTAGATGATTCTCAATGGTTGAGTTACACTACTAATGAGTTATAAAATCAAGTTAACTTTGGAATAAGAAATTTCTGTTAGTGTTTGTGAACAAGCAAAATAAAAAATGTGTCTCAAAGATAAGAAATAAGTTGTTGAGCATAGTTTTCTTTCAAAAAATCATTATATATAGTAATGATCATTTTCTTCAAGATAATCCATGACTATTACTTAAGCCCTGTACTATTAGGATGATCATAATCTTTTGCTTAAATGTTTGTCTCAGAACAAGACATAAGTAAATAATTTCAACATATTTAAAACAATATGTTGTTTTTTATGAAACAATCGTACAGATATATTTTCAATTCCTGCTGATTATTTTTTCTTACTAAAAATAAATATATCAATTAAAAATAAGCGAAACATACATTCCTTTGGAAATCTGAAAGGGCAAATTCGTCTTTGAAATGAGTGATCTAATTTATCAGTACTTGCTTTCTCAGATGGCATACATAAACAAAAGAAATAAATTAGTTTTGTTAAATTATAACACAGCATGTTGAAAAGAATGTTTTCACTTCTAAAAATTAAAGAAAACCGAAAACAATTCTTGATAATAATCCTATGAATGGTGTTTAAGACACTTTAGATTAAATATTTTTATATTTTAGAAAGGAGTGTTTTAAGTAACACTTCGAAATATTTCAAAATTGTCTTCATATTTTGACAGCTGATTTATTTGGTCTGTGGCAATAAATTAACGGTACAAAGTAAAAATGGTCGGTTTTCTTCAATAATTCATAATTGGTTTAGTACAGGATGACATTTATAAAATGATGCAATTGCAGGAAACGGGACCAAATCAGTGAAAATTATACTTAATCATGCACAAGCTCATTGTTTTAATCACTTATATATATAGTTACCCGCTTATATACCCACCCTTTATATATATATATATATACACACACACACACACACACACACACACACACACATATATATATATATATATATAGTATCGCACAGCTTTCATACAATCCTTCAAAGGTTTCTTTTGAGTTTGTTGATAATCAAAACAAATATTATCAAGCTCTAATGACACTTATGTCATAAGATATCAATATGCCTAGTAAAAAAATTGTTTCAAATTATCTTGCAATGATATACAACATAAGAATGGCAAAATGAAATGTTGCAGAATATTATATAAAAGCTAAATCTCTTTCTAATTTAATTAGAATTCCAAATAGCACGAAAACCGTAAAATGAAACTAATCAACTTGAAATGATTATTTTAGAGATGTGTTAATTGTTGTTGTAGAATCAGCACATTTTCCTGTTCTACCAGTTAAAGAGAAGCCATCAGATAGAGACTTTGTGATTTTGAAGCAGGGATCAAGCAGAAGACTCACAATATTTGCTATGACATGCCAAAAGGAATCATTTCACTTGAAAGCCTTTGCGACTACGACATATTTAATGGGGATTATTGAAATGACAAAGAATCTAATGATTTTCAGGCAATGTTTTGGCAAATATTTTTGTTATTTTACTGTAATCCGCAAAAGTGCTAAATAAATTCCATATTTTTTATGCATTTCCATATCATTCTTTACCTGTTGAAATTTATTCCATTTAATCTTATCTTTGGTAACTTCACTATAATATTTTTGGTGAAATAATCCTTATCATATTAATAGAGTTAATGACGATAAAAGTGAATGTCATTTTCTTGATATTACGTTCTATTTGTTTGCAAATCAGTAATTTGCTTAGGAAATGTCTGGTGTAAATAATACATAATTTTCTGTATGGGTTGAGATACTGGATTTTGGAATCAATTGTTGATTAGGATGATCATAAATGTAGTTTTTAGTATTCTTTTTATGTGTTATTATATATACATTACTGGCCATAAAATTGCTACACCGGGAAGAAATGCAGATAACAAAATGATATTTAATGGACAAATATATTATACTAGAAATAACAAGTGCTTAAATTTTCAAAACATTTGGCTGGATAGATCCGGAGAAAGCAGTACCCAGAACAACCCCCTCTGGCAGTAATAATAGCAGTTATACACCTGGGCATTCAGTCAAACAGAGATTGGATTGCATGTACAGGTACAGATGCCCATGCAGCTTCAACACGATGCCACAGTTCATCAACGGTAGTGATTGGCGTTTGGTGATGAGCCAGTCGCTCGGCAACCATTGACCAGACGTTTTCTATTGGTGAAAGATCTGGAGAAAGTGCTGGCCAGGGCAACAGCCGAACATATTCCGTATCAAAGAAGGTCCGTACAGTACCGGCAACATGCGGTCGGGCATTATCCTGCTGAAACGTAAGGTTTCGCAGGGCACGAATAAAGGGTAGAGCCACGGTTCGTAACACACCAGAAATGTAACGTGCACTGTTCAAAGCACCATCAATGTGAACAAGAGGTGACCGAGACGTGTATACAATGGCACCCCATACCATCACGCTAGGTGATGGGCCAGTATGACGATGATGAATGCACGCTGCCAGTGTGCATTCACCACGATGCCGCCAAACACGGATGCGACCATCATGATGCTGTACACAGAACCTGTATTCATCTGAAAAGATGATGTCTTGCCATTCGTGCGCCCAGGTTCGTCGTTGATCACACCATTGAAGGCGCTCTTGTCTATGACGCAGCGTCAAGGGAAGCCGCAGCCATGTTCTCCGAGTTGAGAGTCCATGCTGCTTCAAACGTCGTCGAACTGTTCGTGCAGACACTTGTTGTCTTCCAAACTACCCCGTTTCTTGACTCACGGCCCATGACATGGTTGCACGATCCATTACGGCCATGCGGAAAATATGCCTGTCTTCTCGGCTGCTAGTGATAGGTGGCCGTTGAGATCCCGCATGACGTTCCGTATTACCGAACTGAACCCATCGATTCCATATTCTGCTAACAGTCACTGGATCTCGACCGACGCGAGCAGGAATACTGCGATAAGATAAATCGCAATCCCATCGCAATCTCAGTACTCTGCAATTCGACCTTTATCAAAATCAGAAACGTGCTGGTACGCATTTCTCCTTCTTACACGAGGCATCACAACAACTTTTCACCATGCAACAACGTTCAAATGCAATTTGTGTACGAGGAACCAGCTGAATAATTTCCTCATTTAAACACAATGTAGGTGTCGCTACTGGCACCTGCTTTATCTGAATGCGCTGAAAAGCTAATCATTTGCATATCACAGCACCTTCTTCCTTTCGTATAAATTTCTCTTCTGTAGCATGTCGCCTTCTTGGTGTAGCAGAGCAGTTTTATTGGCCAGTATTGTATATATATATATATATATATATATATATATATATATATATATATATATATATATATATATATATATATATATATATATATATATATATATATATATATATATATATATATATATATATATATATATATATATATATATATTGTGTATTTTATGTGTGTATGTACGTATGTAGGTATTTATATATTCGTTTATATATAGATAGATATATGCACACAAAATAAACGGAATTTCGAAAAATATAGTTGAGCATCAAAACTTCAAAACATAAGACTTTTAAAAAAACATTCTTCATGCAATATTTTTACGAAGAAAGCTATAGGATTACATTAAAAATAAATACTACAAAAATTTCTAAGAAAACATGAATGCTTAATTAAATAAGAGCTGACAGTATAAAGAATGCGAAATCCAAGAGAATTCATTACCTACATCAAATAAATAACTTCAACTAAATAACTTTCAAGGCAGAATTATTTATGGTCTTTAAAATTGAGCGAATCGTCCTATTCATAACAGTTAAAAGTATTGTACCAAGGAAATTTGAACAATGTCCACATTCACGATCATAAATGTAATATACTGTCCCAAACATAAATATAATAAAGGAATGCAGAAAATGGTAGCAAAAAATATCAGAGAATCCACAGACTGAGTATGAAAACAGATAAGTACATAATAAGTAATTTAATTAAAGAATTAAAAAATTGCAACAAATTCCTTAGTGATATAACATAAATGTTTTGTAGCGTTTAAATTTGTTATTAAAAATTTAATCTTTGGTATTTTAAACTAATAATAAAGCGTATATTTTGACTTTTTCTTCTGTTCTATTTTCAACATGTTTAAATTTCAAAATAATATCGCTAAAATTTTGGAAATATAAAAATTACTTTTTTAGAGTAACAGGTAGAAAGTTTTCATGATTTTGAAAACTTTTACTAACGGAAAAAATTACAGACGAAAAGCTCCTTTAATTACTGATAAAAATGATGAATGAGTTTTTTCTCATCGACCATTGTCATTTGCTGGTGAACTTCTCGTTGTTTGCTGCCATTTGAAGGATGTGGTTTAAATACAGGTAGCAATGTTATTGACAAGTTGGGCTAACAATCCCGTCTCAAAACTATATGTGACGTGAATGAAACGTTATCTGACGTGACTGATATTTAAGCTAATGAGAATTGTAATAAAGTGGCGTAATCATGATGTCATCTGGAACAAAAGAAACATTTACTTTATGGTTTATATCATAAATAGGTAGACATTATGGTAAAAAGTCTATCCAAAGTAAGTAAAACTGTCATGGATTCATTAACAATGTCTCCAATAAGAGAAGATTCATTGAGAATATATATATAAGAACACAAATTCATTGAGAATATGTAATGTGATATACGAATACATAAGTTCAAAGTGAAACTATGCAAAAAGAAATTTTGAATTTATCCATCTAAGCGAAAGAAAAATTGCAAAAGAACTGCCATTTACCAAAACATACGGAAATTTTTCCCACTGTCTTATGGGCAAGATAGCAATTTTAGTTATGGTAGATTATAGGTTTAAATTCATTTAATATAAATTCAGAAAATGGATATTGCTTATATATTTATGGTCAGGTTTTATAGTAGACATTTGAAAATCCGTATTCTTAATATCTTCTTTTCTGACATGTGAGAAAGAAACCAGAAAAATGATGCAGACAACTGATATAACCCTTTTCGAAAATTTACTTATCTATTACGTGGAGTCAGAATGTAATTGTGGTGTGAAAGGAAATGCATGCCTGAGATTAAGTTTTGAAGCTTAGGCATCAAATTGCTATGGACTGCCATTCTTTAAACTTTCTTTTTAGTTTCATTTTCTTAAAATCAGAGATTAGTAAATTTTTCTGTTTCAACCAAAAAATAAATAAATAAAATTATGAAATATTTATAAAATGTGTAAATTATAAGCACATTTTGCGCGTAGTTTGATTTTGATTGATAATTTTTTTATATTACTAAAATTATTTTGTCAATATATTATTTTAAACACTTTTGGAAAAAATTTTAATTTATATAATAGAAAAACATTTTAATTTATGTAATAGAAAAATATTTCAATTATATGAATTAAGATGCTTGTTGAAACGATATCAGAACGATATTTTTTCGTCCATTTGGCGGTGAATGTTTAGAGGTATGTTCTTTCACTTTACAGTTTGTTGGTTTGTGTGTGTGTGTGTGTGTGTGTGAATCACACTTCACATATTTAGATACTTATAGTGCTTCATAACCAATATTTTATTATTGATCCCAAAATAATTAGTCCCAGCTTGCAATAAAATGATCGTTGAGTGACACACCAATCAACATAAATACTTGTTGTTTATAAGTATATTTATGTAAAATAAATTTAAGATAAAGTAAGAGAAAGGAAATAAAAATTTTTTCTCTACATTTGCTGTTTCTTTCCATTAACATATTTTTTTACATTTATATGGCTTAAAAGCGCATCATTCTTTTATTCAAAGAAAACTGGTATACAACCATTATTCTCCGAAGAAAAATGTGATATCTGTAAGCTGAGGTAAACCCTTTTATTTCATAAAGGTTTGATAATAAAATATATACAAATAAATTGAAAAATGTGACAAAATTTGAAAAATTGAGATACGAGTTAGAAAAATACCTGACACATGAGCCTTTAATTCTCTGGTCTTCAAAATAAGTACAGATAAATAAAAATGGTAAACAATAAAATAATTTTAAGGAATCAAATGCTGTATGTAATTTACTTCAATTCATGATAATTATTATTTCAGAAGCAAAAATTAATGTAAACTCAATTTTCTCGAGAATTACAATATAATGATTTATAACTTCCAGGGACGCTTAATTTGATCTACAAATTAAACTAATAAGCAAATATTGAAAAAAACTGAAAGAATAAAAGATACAAAATTCCCATTACTGAGCTAGCACCCAATTGATTAACTCTCTGGTTTTCTCTCAAATGATTGCAGATTTCATATTTAAGCAGTCTTTTTGGTTTATAGTATTTCAGAATCCTCTTTAAACTGTACATGCCTATCTAATTAGTTTTACTGTGCAAAAAGTAACTTTTGTTTCAAAAACGGTAAAAGAGCTTTGATACATCCATCTACACGTGGTCTTTCATTTATTTTTTATTTGCTCAATAAAATGTTCTATCTTTAATAATTTCCATTTATTTAACATTGGCATGAAATAAATTTTTAACAACTCCCCCAGATAGAAAGGGTATTAAATATTTCATTGTTTTAAATTTCAAACTAAGACCCATGTAAATCTATGGTGATCAAATATTTAATTTCAAGAAAAATATTCAAACATTCACATATGCATCTTTTATATTTGTTTTCTTTGAATGAAGAGGCATCATCATTCTTTCTATTTTATTTTATAAAATATTCAACTCTGGAGTTCAAAATGCAAAAGAAATTTAGTATTTCTTTTGTATTTCGTATTTCCCTGAGGGAGATATTTCACTTAAAGTAAATTTTCAGTGCCCCGGAATTTAAACTCTGTAAATCCTCTTTTGGGTAGAAAGCAATCATTTCAAAATAAATCCTACCTTTCCAAGCTCGTGTATTTCGGGTTATATTTATTTGATTTTCTCACAAGTGTGTGCGCATATATTACTGTTTTACACGCATAAATTGTAATTCGTTGAATAAATAGTTTAAAAAATGCACTTCTTACATGTGATTGGGTAGGAAAAAATTTTTTTTAAGATAAATTGTGCTTATTTTGCTTTGGGAGGAAACTAAGCTAAATGTGATGCATAAATGGAGAATTTTATATAGGTGGCGATACCAAGGAGGACGCTCTTCAATAACGAGACTGGAGTGGCGGAAAAGGCAATTTTGCTCTTCTTTGATATTGGCTTACAATCAGTTATTCATAAGATTCTGTCTCTTGTGGTAATCACTGAAACTTAAATAAAATCCAAACCATATGGGTTGCTTTGTGTATACAAAATCTATAAATATTCACTATAATATAGAGTCACTTGAGAAATCATTACTAAGTGACCTGTTATGAATGCAGCACATATACAAAAAATTAGCAACCAATGGAATAAGAAATAAAACAGTAGATATCCTTACAGATAATACGAGCGAAGTATTCCTTCGATCAGGAAACAGCAGTTGCTTTTACCTCTGGGTGTACCTTCAGATTTAAAAATACAAAACGATCGTTTTACTAGGGCCAACATCATTTATCAAAGGTCAATTGACGAATAAATCTACTTTTCAGAGAATCTTTACATAAAGAAATTTTCAACGGTTTTCTTCTGAGAAACAGGAACAAACTTTCATTAAATTTTTATTTTTATTCCAGTCCTTTTCTAAATTTTTTACGATTTGTATGTTCTTGATTTCTTTATTATTTTTTGTTAGATCAAATGTTTTCTTTTTATTTCTTAATGATACTTTTGTTTTTCTAATATAAAAAATAATTTTTTATGTTATGTGCCTATCTATGAACAGTTTATTAAGAAATTGTAAATCAATGTAAATATACTTTTCAGAATAGACGCGCCCTGCCGAGGTTTACAAATGATGTGAAACGCGCAGTTCTACAATGCACATAGGATAAGGTAAAAAAAAAACCCGGTAGAGTGGGCGATATTCGCACTGTTATTGTTGCTTGAAAAATAATCGTTGAAAGTTAATTCTTGAAGTCAGTTCCAGCAGACGAGGAGCATGATGATTGGACTGAGAATGGCAGGTTGGTCCTTACGATAAATCGCAGTTGACAGACACCTGTTCACATTGCATGATCTCTATACATGAAGACAAAATATATGCACGGCTAAAACTTCTCTTTTTGTTCCATATTCATACAGTTTCATTTAAAAAAGTTATTTCATCGTTCTGTTTTCGATATTTGACAGAACATCATTCTTGTCCCTTACATCACATCATATATTCTTACACATTTTCAATTTTTAACATCAAAATATAATGTATTGAGATGTAGATAAACGAAATCTTGACTTCAGTTTTCAACAGATTCGTAATTGAAGAGAATTTTTAAGTGCCCTTTATACTCCTAATTTGATTCCTTTTAAGTAACCTGTGTGTATGTGAAACTTATTTCAGCAGATGAAGTATAATAATTGCAAAAGTCAACTTATCCAGAGAGTAATTATAAAATGATTTTTCATATTTTGTAGTAAATAGTCAACGCAGTTAAATAATTGCGTTGACTGTCATTCTTTTAACGCAGACAAAAGAATTATCGGTGACAAAAGGACTCAAAATAAAATAAAATAAAATAAAACTACAAAAAGTAAATGTCTTCAAAGTATATTCAGAGTACATGCTTATATTTAGTAAAATTATGATATATTATAATTTGGCACTGACATAAAAAATGCATGTAAGCATATATATATATTTTTAAGAAAAAAAATTATCTGTGCGTCACGTTTTTAATAAGTAATGATTACCACGTTATGATAATACATTTGAAAATCCTCTTTGCAAAATTATTATAAGCATCATTACGAAAATATTCACTTATTAGCAATTAACATAAGCCAATTGATATGTTTTGCTTACGCTATGTTAAATGTTTATATCATTCACCAAATAACACTTTAAAACTGAATGCTAAAAACAAAATATTTTATATCATTTCTGCTCAAATTATAAATTTTCAATATTTTTACGTGTAATTTTTTCCTTGAAATTTTTCAAAACAAAACAAATTTTAATTTATTATCATTTTGCATTTATTATCCCTACTTCCATTCTAACATATTTCTTTAACTTAAAAATCAACAAACACTTTTGATAACAAAAAATAAAATTAATTCAAACATTTTTATTCACGAAGAAATCACGTTATGTTCTCGAGCTGAGTTATCTTTGACATCAGTAGTAACAAAAAGAGAACAATGCTATCGTAGAAAACGTTGCTATCACTCTCAGTGAAAGGGGGCTGCTTAGAATTTTCTCTCCATGAACTAAAGTTGTGAGGCACACCCAAATGATAGATATTGGATTTCCCGGATTATATTATAGATACAAGAGTTTCCCTGAATTTCTTGTTACATTGTTGGAGTTTACAAGGCTTTGGCTATTCATCACGCCCTTGTATGCAGGACAAATGAATAATTTTGGAAGCTTTCTTTAGATTATATTCTTCGTAAGTGATGTTACACGAGGATACTATGGTGTTCATTTAATTCATTACAGGGCATGGTCGATAGATTTTTCTTGTCAGTGTAAATACTAATAATACAGAAGATATTGTTGTAAAAACTGGTTCTCAGTAATTTTATCAAATAAAATACCTTTCTCATTAAATGGAATACCTCTTGCTGATTTTATTTAATTTTTGCACAAGCATAAATTTTAAAATAAAACAATTAAGATATATTCTCTCACACACACAATATTTTAAACTGTTGTTCTAAAATTGTAAGGTTCGATAGAATGATCCGGCTCTTTGAATCAAACATTAAACTTTGAATGTAATGCATAATACTATAAAGTTTTATTTAAAAAAATGCCTCAATTATGCATTCAGATATAAGATTTATTTTCACTTTTATGATTTTGAAAGGTTTTAAACTCAGTGTCAGGAGAATGTCATGTATTTTGAGAGTGATTAAAAGTTTTTGTAATGCTTTAAAAAAACTACATGTAACATTTTCCAGCAACTAAGAAGATTGTTATTTTGCAGTTATTATTTTATCTTTTATGCGCGGAGTTCTATTAATTATTTAAAATGATATTTATATATAATGTAATAATAAATTTTGCTACTTTTTCATACAAAATTAACTGTATATAGAAGGTTAAATAATTTAAATAATATGTTTGGAATATAGAAAATTGTAATATTTTCGTTTGAAAAATTATTATTCTATTAAATCTATTATAAATGATACTATTATATTCAGAATGTAAAAACATTCAGTAATTTATAATGATAATGCAAACTAAGATGATAGTTTTCTGTTATTTTTATACTTTAATGAACTTAAAATATGTATTCCTTTTTTTTTGCCCAGAATGAGTACTCATTTTATTTTGATATACAGAAAAAAAAACCGTATTTTCAAATTGGTATGTGCATTCAAGCTTAATGTGGGAATCATGCTCATAAACTATTGATTAAAAGTGCATAAAAGTAACTAATCGAATATTGGTTTATTATTATCCATTGAGAAATCCTTTGTTCAAAAATTAATCACTCTTAAATGAGAATGCTTAATCACAACATTTTATAACAGAAAGGATTAAATATATTTTTAATTCTAAATTTTGTACTTTTTATTATGTTTATAATTAAAATTATAATATAAATTAAAAATAGTTTTCTAAATAAAAATGATCCAGTCTTGATTTCGAAATATTTTTGAGGAATATATGACAATGCATGAACTTATAAAGGTCTTGGAGCATTGAAAATGTATGTATACCATATCATCATATGAGGTAAACACTTACAGATTTCGAAATAGAAACTAACTCCATTAACTCATAACATCCTGGGACAAATATGAGTTAATGCTGAATAAAATAGAAAGTCGTGTGTAAAATGTTATTGTATCTGACATGAATGAAAGCTGGCCATCCAAAGAGTAGACTACATTTAAAGAAAAGGTTGAACAACAAAGCTCAACTAATTCATATATACATTTTTGCTTCCCAGCAAACAAGAGCAACTGAGTGCAATCCACAAAAAAAATGATAAATAAAATAAAAAATAAAAATTCCCCAGTAACGCCGATTTCACGATAATACACGATAAATCTTTGAGCAAAGGAACTACTGGTAAATTCTACCATGAAATAAGTTTCTTCTATTTTTCACTTTTCTGTGTGCCCGGATTAATAATTCAGGGCTGATAATTCATGATAATTTTAATATATAAACACCTGGTTAACCAAATTTGCCAGAACTCATTTTAAGCCAGTGTTATGAATACAGGTAAATTCATTAAAACCATTCACACTTTTAAAATTCATAGTAATATGCAAATGTCATTAAATAGCAACAGCAAAATGTAATCTGAATAAAGTATTGACTTAAGAAGTTATAAAAATGATAAAATGCAACATTCAATTTAACTTAATAATCTAAAATTGAATAAAAATTGCGTGTCTGTTGGAAAAGAACTAAAACTTTTTTTAATCAACAAAGGTAAAAAGACTAGGAAAAAGGCCTTCTTTCTATTTCATGCATATAAATAACTGCACTGAAGACCACCGACCCACCACCAAACACACACACACACACACACACACACACACACACACACACACACATTATATATATATATATATTGCGAATTGTTTGTGTGTCTTCTCTTAAAATATCAATTTAAGACTGTAAAATGGGGTTAAAACGCTAACTGCATTGTAGTTAAATTTAGTTCTAATGCATCTCTTATAGAGTCCATATAGTAGACCCATTCCATAAAGTTCTTACTGTTTCCTGTGAGATGAGACTGGATTCTATAAATAAAAGTGGAATCCCTTGTTTCTGAATTAGAGAAAGCATTGTTTTCATAATGGGTCTCTGATACTTGTTCCGACTTGTGATGTTTTTAATACTGAATGACGTTATTTATTGTCGTAAAATTAAAAGAGAGATTCTGATTGGAAATTAGCATTGTCACTTGCCCATGGTTCAAAGTTCTGATATCATTGGATATGTTCAATAATTTTCGTTGTCAAATCAATCAAAAGCAAAAATTTATTATAATGATTCGACTTAACTTGCGATATTTGTTATATGTTTTGCATTTTATTTTCTTTTAACTATTACATTTTATTTGCATTTTAATATTAGCATTTCAATTTAAAAACGCAAATTTTTTTTAAATAATTTAAGAGCATTTCATCAATCCTCAGTCAAATATTAAAGAAATTGTCAAACAATTGAAACTTTTATCTTTGTTTCTTAATACATGAAATAATTTTTGGTGCATAAGAAATAAAATAATATGAAAAAACCTATATTTTGGTTTAACTGAAGGCCTTGAATTAAGATATCTTAATTCAAGAATCATACTAATATCACAGTAATTTGAAAATGAAACAGACCATTTGAGTTATCTTCTTTAAATTTCTAGACTGTTATCTATGTACTTACAGCTATAAAATATTATATCAATATCTTATGTACTTCCTGGTTGGATGAGTTTTCTTGTAATTATTCAGAATATAATTAAAATCTCATCTCTATATTGCAATGTGCTTCATTATCTAAAAAAAATGTTATAAAGTTAAAATCAGGCCTAACTTCTTTTGTTATAAAATTTTGTTTGTTCCTCTACCACATAAATTTAAATGTGGCTGGGAAATATAAGAACAACTACCTAAAAGCGTTGTTTTTGAAAGAGGCTACTTAATGTCTTTATGGAGTTGCTTTTTTTCTCGATGGTGTATTATATGCTACAAGAGTGAGACATAATTATTAATGCTGTCCAAATCTTTTGAAGAAAAATAACATTATATTTATCAAAATTTATTTAATGCCGATCTTTACATATCTCTCTCTCTCTCTCTCTCTCTCTCTCTCTCTATATATATATATATATATATATATATATATATATATATATATATATATATATATTATATATATATATTTGAGTTTTTTTAATATCGATTTAACTGTAGGCTTAATGGAACATTAGCGCAGATTACATAATTCAAATTAGGATATAAATTGGGCAAACTTCTGCTTTCTACATAGACGTCAGTCATCGTCCGTTTTCTAGTACATCATCAAGTTATGGCAAAGATCAATACTTCTTTGATGCCTCATTATTTCATGATGTAAGATGCAGATACCATTGATGAAGTATTAATATATATATAATTATTTAAATGCTATCTCAGTATAGAATTATTTGCATAGTAACTGACATTTGATACAAAGGATATTCCGAATAGAAGTGTAAACGCAAGTGAATTGAAATAAAGAAAAATGTATAATTATGTTCGTGAATTGATATAAAGTAAAATGTTTGTTCTATAAATATAAAAAGATGATACAAAATTGCAATTTGTTTGTGAGTTAATAAAAAATTTTGTTCATAGTTTTATTTTTGAGTTTGCGCCTCTTCGTCAAATAAAATAAAACCAGACCAGTGTGTGAATAATACTGCCCTGGAGAAGAGTTTTATCAACAAATTGTTGTTTCAAAATCTTACAGCAAATGCAGTGAAAATTGTCAAAAAATGTAAGCCTGATGCAGTATTAGTGTGCCGTGGGTGTCCGTGAGTGAAACAACTTGCGTTTATTTTTAGTTGTTATTTAATTACACCTTCTTATGGCAAATTTATCTTTTTATCAGGTATAAAAAAGTGTTAGTTGCCGAGAAGATTAATATCAAAGTACCATCTCCTTCAAGAGTGTTGAGACTAAAAAGAGCCATTGGAAACAGTGATGTGTATAAAAATAATTATGAAGAATTTGAAACTATTGTTGAAATAGTTAAATGTAAAATTAAAGATAAGGAAGAACTCGAGATCATAAACTTTTAGAAGATGAACGCTTTAAATTGGTGCAATTAGAAAAGGAATTGTATCTGGAAAAAATTAAATCAGATTCACGTTCGAGATGGAAGGAAAAAATTACCGAGTACGAAGACTTAAGTAATGTGAAAAAATTAGAAGTTTTATTGAAAAGTGTTAGAACTCTAATTATGCCGTTGCCGTCACGATCTGAATCTTATAATTTATACTTTCGGTCTCTTGAAAGAGCTTTTCAGATAAACAGCATTACGAATGAGTACAAAGCTGAGATATTGTTGAATATTTTGGATGAAAAATCTATCAATTTATTAGTTTATATGACCACGGAGGATTTGGCGCAGTATTCGAAAAAGAAAGAGGCGATATTAAAAGAGTTTCAAAGTTCAACTCAAGATGTCTTAAATGACTTTCGTAGAGCTCAAAAGTACAGAGAGTAAACATTCAATTTGCATCTCATTTGAGTTCACCTTTTGATTATTATTGATAACTGCGATAAGTTAGAGACTTTAAAGGTTGATGTGAATTAGCGTTCCTAGATAAATTATTTAGTACTTTGGATAAGGAACTAAATTTGCAAGTGGGAGTCAAACAGCAGAAAAGTGGTTCAATTCTTACGACTTGTCTAAATGTATAGATATTTATGTCTCATCATTTCGGAATAGCAAGACTGATACTTTGTCATGTACTAGTGGGACAGAGAACGAAGCAAAAAGAGGTGACAAGTTTCATATATCAAATAATTTTTTCTAAGACTTTTGTGTCTGAGATTAAAGTTTGAAAATGCGTTATGTGCAAAAATGATTCTCGCTATTTAATTCAATGTCCTGAATTTAAACAAAAATCTGTCAGTGAAAGAAAGAGTTGATTTAGTTCAAGAAAATAAGTTATGCTACGATTGTTTCCAGAATCTCAAAGACTCCTGGTGTTGGTCTAAGCTACAATGCAGAATTCACAAAAAGAAACACCATACTTATTCACATTTTACTGAAAATTTTGATGATAATATATTTTAAGTAATTGAAGAGAACAGTGTACTGCAAAAAGCAACAATTTTGAAACCCTGTGTTCGCCCATTTGATCCAAAGGAAAGGAATCTGACTGATCTAAAAACTTTCACTGCGATAAAAGCAAATGAATTATTTTCTAAATTGGTTTTGCTAAGTATCACTACTGTACGAGTGGCATATAAATGAATTATCACACTGTGCGTTATCCTTACTAGATAATGTTAATCAGTCGTGCTTTGCTTCTAAACGTTACTCGAAAAAATTAAATTTAAAATTAAATAAACATGGAATTTTGATTTGAGGATTGAATAATGCTTCTTCTCTGTTGCGGATACATTAATAAAAATGAATATTTATAATCGAGATGGTAGCTATCAACGAGTGATAGAACTGCTAATTGTCCCAAACATAATGGATTTTACTCCAATGCAACATTTAGATATAAGTAATCTGGAATTAGAAAACATATTTTCCAGATGCAAAATTTAATAAACCACGTGAAATAGATATATTATTGGGGCCTCAAGTGTTTCTTGAAATCCTAAAACCTGGTAGGCTGAAACCACCGAGTTCTGAGTTGATATTGTAAAACTCAGTAATTGGTTTTTTGGATGTGGGAAGTGGGGAAAAGAATGGCAGTTCAGCTGTTCATTGTGATTTAGTTTTGGAAGAACTAGATAAAAGTATAAGATGCTTTTGGGAAATCAAGCAATTTGAATTAGAGGGAGGTACCGGGGAATATCGCTTTGTTGTTGTGAAAATCACTTTGTTGAAACTCATTATAGGGATGAAAAAGGCAAATATGGGGTTAGTTTTCCAGATGATGAGGATGTGAATTGGAAGATTCAACTTTTATTCCAAATGAAAGATTAGTTTGTTTGTTAAAAAGATTAGATAAAATGAGGAACTCGCTGGAATCTACTGGAAGTTTTTAGATGAATACAAACGCCATGGTGACATGGAAATGATGCCTAATGCACCTAAGTATGTAATGCCGCATCACGGTGTTTTGAAACCTGTAATCACTTCAAGCTTTGTGTAGTATTTGATGCTTCTGCTATCACATCTTCAGCGTATTCGTTAAACGATTTTTTAGAAACTGGAATTAGTTCGCAGGAGGATCTTTATTTTACTGAAGTTTAGGAATCACAAAATTGTAACGATAGCCGATGTGGTTAAAATGTATCAATAGGTATGGATAAATCCATTGCAGACTGATCTACAATGTATTCTTTTGAAGGATAGGAATAGTATGATTAAGGTTTATAAATTACTCACAGTCACTTGCTGTATTAATTCGGCGCCATATCTAGCAACAAGTGCTCTAAAGAAATTTTACATTGATGAGGAAGAATGGTTTCCTATGGCAATAAAGTTCACAAAAAGGAATTATTACGTCAATGGTATCCTAACGTGAGCTGATAATTTAGAAGATTCAAAAGATCTTCAGGTACAACTGATTAATTTGTTAATAGCTTGGGGTAGGGAACTTCACGAGTGGACCTCAAAACAATCTTCTCTTCTTCAATTAGTCAAGACCAGGAAGGAATAGGTGTCGTTCGATAAATTATCAAATGGAACTATAAAGACTTTGATTTTAAGTTAGATTACAGAGCAAGATCACTTTGCCTTTCCAATTGATCGTCCTTCTTATGGGATTACCAAGAGACATGTCCTTTCACAGATTTTAAGACTGTTTGATATCTTGGGACTTCTAGGACCGGTTCTTGCCAAGGCTAAAATATATATTCAAATGTTTAGGTTGTTCAAATTATCCTGAGATGGAGAAGTTTCACCTGACTTGCAGAAGGAATCCAAACGTTTCTTTGAATCATTATCTTCATTAGACTCCTCCATTTACGTTCCTCACCGAATTCTGATTGATGATGCTAAAGAAATTTATTCTGATTGGATTTTGTTATGCCAATAAGTATGGATTTTGTGCTGTTATCTACACTCGATATATTAGTATGTCTGGCGAGTGTAAGGTTTCATTACTGTGCAATAAATCATGGGTGTCATTAATTGCAAAGCCCTTGAGTATTCCATGTCTTGAATGTGGAGTGGAGCTTCTATCAATGTTCTCCGTGAAGGTGATTTTTTCATTGTTTCTTAAAATTAATCACGTGTTTCTGTAGTGTGATTCTACTACAATTTTTGCATGGATTCGATCATCGCCTAGTTCGTACAAAGTATTTGTGGTTAACAGAGTATAAAGAATCCAAAAGTTGTTGAAAACTTTCATTTGGAACTACGTTAACACAAAGAATAATCCTGCCGATTTGGTATCTCATAGAGTCTGGGCTTAAAAAATACAGAACCTTTCTCTTTGGTTTAAGGGTCCGATATTTATTGGTGAGAACGAACTTGCTGATGAATTTTCAGTAAACAACAAAGTACCTGATGATGAAGAGTATTCAAATGAATTGAGAAAACATCAGCCTGATGTTAAGGACAAATTAACATTTCTCAATTTTATCAAGAATTGAAGTTTTAATATAACTAATTCTTATGTTAAGCTAATTAGAATATTTGCATTTGTGTTCAGATTTATTGATAACTGTAGAGGCAGAGTTCAGTGTGATCCCCTTCAAACGGGTGAACTAGAAAAAGCCAAGAAGTTTATTTTAAGGATACTACAGGCCCAACAATTCTCTAAAGAGTTAGTTAAGGTTTTTAGCAGATCAAAAACCTTTAAAAGAGTTAAAATCTCAGTACTTTGTCTCTTTTTCTAGACTACGAAGGTCACATCCGGGTAGGTGGATGACTCGGTAGGTCTGGCCTACCCTTTGACGCGAAACACTCTGTGCTGTTGCCAAAGTGTCACAAGTTTACAAAGATGAATTTTAGATAATATCATTTTAGATATTCACTTTGTGGTCCCCAAACATTATTACATAGTGTGCGTTAAGAATATTGGCCCTTAAACGGCCGGGATACAGAATGACGTGTTGCACTTGTATTACATGTTTTAAGGCAAAGCCAAGAGAAAGTAATCAGATTATGGCACACTTGTCTAAAGATAGAATAATAATGAGCCAGTCATTCTCCAAAACTAGATTAGATCTGTGTGGTCATTTTTTGATAAAGTTTAAAAATCAGAGAAGGGATGTATACTTTTTTTTGCATATTTGCGTGTTTAGTTAGAAATGGAATATATCTCGAATTATTAAGTGACTTAATAGCTGTTTGATAATGTTTGTAAGTCGAAGAGGTTTACCTTTACAATTGCTTTCAGATAATGTAAAGAACTTTTGTGGAGCTTCATCATAAATAAATAGAGTTCTTGACTGATTAAAACGGAAACATGTCAGGGATTATTTATATTCTCATGGAATATCACGGGGTTTTATTCCATCTCAATTTCCCAAATTTGAAAGATAGTGGGAAGCTGGAATCAAGAGCTTTAGGCACCATTTAATACGTTGTGTAGTTAAACTTACTTTTGAGAAATTCCTTACAATAACAACTCAGATAGAGGCAATGTTGAAAAGTCACCCTTTATCCCCAATGTTGTCTAATCCAAATGATTTTTCAGTTTTAACTGCTGGCCACATTTTTATTAGTAGAGCATTGAAGACCTTGCCCCAGTCGGATTTGGTAGAGATTCCAAACCACCGGTTGAACCGCTGGCAGTTTACTAACAAATAGTCTCAGACTATGTGGAAGAAGTGGTTTGTTGTTACCTTACCAATTTGCAACAGAAATATAAATGTAAGTGGCTAAGCTGCGCCAGGTATGGTTGTGCTACTAAAGAAAAATGAATTGTCAATTTGCACTTGGAACATTGGTAGGATTAGCAGCGTTACTCTTGAAAGAGATGGCAAGGTGAGAGTTGGTGAAGTAAAGACAATAACAGGTATTTATAGGAGAGGTATCTCAAAAATGTATGCATTTTACCAATTTGTGAGAGCCAAGTATAAATGTACAATTTTTCTTTCCAGTAATTTTATATGTGTGTATATTTAGTCATTGTGAGCATGTGTAATAATCTCAGTATCTAGCCGTTTTATTAAATTTAATATATTTGAAACCATTATATGTTTCAAAGGGGGAGGGGTGTAAACGCAAGTGAACTGAAGTAAAGAAATATGTATGATAATACTCGTGAATTGATAAAAAATAAAATGCTTGTTCTATGAATATAAAAGACGTTACAAACACGTTTGTGAGTTAATAAAAATTATTATTGAACGATATTTTTTATACTTTGCTCCTTTTCAAGGGGTATTCATTCAAAATATTCTTTATATTAAAAATCTGGAAAAATTAGTTCTTTTTTACGAACAGGAAAAAAAGTAAATGTAAAATATCAATCCAATCAACAAATTTACCATTTATTATTAGATTATGATAAAATACTAAATAAATTTATAATTAAGCTATGATATAATAATAAGACGACGTTTATATCCTAGTTCGAATAATAAGATTTTTCCTAAAATAAGCTTAAAGAACAAATATCATGCCTATTGACAAAGCGAAAATGATATCGTTTAGGTAACGCAAAACAATATTGTGATTTATCCATACGACTGCCATTTTAATCATTTAAAATGAAGAGATATACCTTCCGGATTGATCCAACAGATAATTTATTTGCACCCAATACAAAATTCATGGGGTTATCCTTGTATTTCTTCTGCTGATAAGCAACCAGTGATCAGAAATCTTGAAGTATTATGAAAAGACTTAATTAACTGAAAGAAAATCGGTTTGGGGTATTCTTATATATATATTTATAAAATGAGTTGTTGTTTGAATATCCTTAAGTGATGAAGATTGTTCATGTTAAATATTTTGGTGATGTATTCCATAATTTTTTCAGAAATCATAATTTTTCTTATGTTTTCCATGACGTCCAGATTCACGCATTCTCGCCTTATTTTTATAACCACTATCATTGAAATTATTTAACACGTCTTTTTTTTCGCAATTTATTTTCAAACACAAGGATTTTAGGATATCAACATCAATAATTTCTTACGTCGTTAAAAATTGATTAATGCATTTTTTCTTTGGGCATTAATTACCTACCTTTGTTTGACTGAAGATTGTTGATTAAATTGCTTCGTATTGACCAATCTCATCTAAAATGCAACCTCTACCGGTCGTAAAAAGTTAGGCTAACTCAGGTATCGAATTCGTTACTTTAGCTTTGATCAAAATTACAGGATAGTGGTGATTATAAACTTTGGTTGGTAGATATGATCCTGGGTAACAGTTCTTAATAACTTATCTGGATGGTGCATACACTAACAACAAAATATGACTACATTTTTATAAAATAATAGATACAAATATAAATGATAAAGTAAACAAGAATACGATTTGTAATACGAATATAAATACTAATTCCTAGAAAATATTAATGAGTCCAGAAAGCTTATATTTATTTGGAGCAAAATTATACACGAATTTACTTATTCTGACTTATAACTAAGCCTTACAGCTAAATATGCTATTTTCTTCATTTTTGCAATATTTGATCAATTTGAATCTGCATTCTTATATTCCATTGAAATAGATATTTCTTGTATTATTTATTCTGACTTTTCAATATAGTGCTTAAATTGGTTAGTTTTCTATATTTTTTCACTTTATATGATGTTTGAATCTGAAAAATCTTAGCTGAGTAATAAATTGGTAATTTAGAAAATTCAACAGTGTTCGTAGATGTCACCTTGTAGGAGTTTGCGTGTTTTTCTTCATCGACCATTTCTTAGGCAGGAATCTCTTCTGGTCAGAGTACAGCTTCTTCATTTCATTTTCAATTCCTGGGACTTTCTTACTTGAGGGGCAGGACTTTAATCCAGAGCATACCGAAGTACAACTGGATGATTTGTACACTTTCATAATTGGAAAATCTTTTATTTCATCTTCTGGACATTCATCGGCAGACATTTCCTCATTGAGAATTCCTGCTGATAATCCACCTGGCTCAAAACTACCATTGCTAATGATAAATTGTAATAAAAATATAAGAAAATCGCTTTTTTTCACTATTAATGTACATCAAATTTTTTATGACACCAATTTTATGTGAGAAATTACAATGTGTAAGCATAAATTGTTTCACAATAATACCTCAGGGCACATGAATGAGAGAAAACAGATGACTAAACCAGTGAAAAGGCTGAAATCCTTATATTGTTTTAAGACAGGAACTATTTAACTTCATTCTATTCTTCCATAGATTTATCAACTGCATCCGTGCTTACCTTGGAAACATTTTCTCGAAACATATAAAGAATATAATAAGTAACATATAAAACAAAATAGAAGCCGAGTTTTATAAGAGAAATATGGAAGGAGAGAGTACCAAATACAAATTTTTCTGATTTTTAAACATCTTAGAATTTAAATTTTGAAAATGAAATTATAAAAGGATGTTAAAGATTTTGTAATGGTAATGAAAAATTTCGGCTTTGAAATACATTGCCTAAGGCAGATAAAAAGTATAATAAGTCTTCCATAAAGTTACAGTATGAGAAATTTTTATATAGAAAATTGAAGGATAAAATCAGCAAAGTAAATTTGTCTAATTTCCTAATAGTATACAACGAAAATTTTTAAAATGGCAAAATAATTGCCATTTTAATGACAATGTATGAAATTTAGCTTTCAAAAGCGTGTCACACACACACAAAACATGTAAGAGGCACTTTAAATCTTCCATAAAATAAATTTATGAGTAATATTGTTTTAGAAAATATAGATGGAAACACAAATGTAAAATCTTCTTAGTTTCAAACATCTTAAAATGCAAACATTGTAAATAAGTTAGAAATGACATTTTAATATCAACAAAAGAAATTATAATTTGATATACACTATTAAAAACAATTACAAAGTTGTCTTTTTCGTTTTCAGCAGAGTGTATCGAATCTAATGATTCCAAGAAGAGAAAGTGACGTTAACATTTTCTGAAAACTAGTAAGAAATGCATTACGCCTTTTATGAAATTATGGTATGAGCAATTTTAAGCGATATAGGCGAAAGAATCTTAAATCTGCAGTAATGTATTAGACTGCACCAATTGGACATTACCACATGTTTACCCACAATTTCTTTTTCAAGAAAGTAGCTAAATAAATAAAATTGTCACCGTGTTTTTTCCGATACATTAATGCACATATGTAGGACATTCTAGGCAAATAATTCGTTAGCTAATTCTCATCTCCACATGCCTTTACAGAAAAGAAAATATTTATTCTAGAGAAATGGAGCAAAATCCAGATTCTCCTCATTATTATCTCACATTGACTTAAGTTTACAAAATTGTTCAAATTTGCAGGATTAGTTTTATATATTTTACTATCAAAAATATTTTTATTATGGAATCAATTATGCTATTTGTTTTTCCTAGTTTTTCAAATTTTTGTCTGTTTTTCCTCTTATGTATTCATATTCTCAATAAATGTTTCTTTTTCAGATAAATATTTGCAAATCTTTTCTCGTGTAGTCCACAGCCTTTGTCTATAATATTACAATCATCCAAATAATTCTTTAGCCTAAAGCCTTTCACAACCTCAACATACATTAATTGTTTCAAACAGCATAAGAAAGTTACCTTGACTAAATACCAATAATTAATTCTTAGAACTAATTTTTGACCTGTTTAAAGGAAAAATACTTAGAATAAATGCATTTGTCAAATAATTTAGTTACAATTTGAATTATATACAATTTTAATATTAAAATATAATTATAATTAAATAGGTTATAATAAGGTTTAAAAATTAATGAGAGAAAGCTAATGAATATAGAAAAAGCAACAATGAGAGATTTATGCAAAAAAAAAAGGCATATAAACTCTGGCTTGCCGAAGACAAAGGAGTAAATCTAACATATGATATGTCAAATATGAAAATTTGCCATCGTCAAAATAAACAATTACAAATCAATTTATGGAAGACTGGTAGTTTGGAGGGGGTGTTTTAAAACTACCAGGACTCAGGCAAAGCTGTTAAGTCTTGTATTATAATTTGAACATTTTTTTGTTTTTTAATTCTACGAATACAAAACATTTTATGATTTTATCACAGTACATTCTGATTTTTAATGTTATATTTTTACAAAGAATGAAAAAAACTAATTACTTTTTGCCTGAAGAAGCTTTTCTATTGATGTCTAATGTGCTTAATTGCCTTTCTTGAACCTCTGTTTTTTCCAATGATTCTTTTAAAGGTTTAAAACTCATTCGGAAAGTTTTCCTAAAGAAGTTTTTCAACTTATTTGTAATATAGCTTTTTTCTTTATGGGGTTTGGTAACTTGTGTTGAGTCACTGCTATCACGTAAAATAGCAGTTTCATGACTTTCATCTTGATGTTCCTCCATTTGAAGGCTGTCAATTGGCCCATGCTTATCTTTTGATGATTGAGGAGCATTAGTGGCAAAAATGACGCAGACATCAGAGTTGACCGAATTCCATGGATATTCAGAAGAAATCTCTATGTCAGCTTTCTTCGGAAAACTTTGTTGAGTGTTAGATTCAGTTATTTCTTTAGGCGAATTCTGCAATACAGCTTCCATCACGTTAATGAAATGGCTGACATTTTTGGAGACTGGCTTACTTTCAATAGGTTTTAGATTCAGATCTTTCATTTCTCTCTCAAATAATTTTTCAAAAATATTCTTTTTAGTGATTTTTGAAACATCCCCAAAGTCAAGATGTTGATCTTTTTCACTAATAAAATATATAAAACATTTTAGAGTTAAAAAAAGAGAATGATATTTATTTTCTTTTTCAGTTCCATAAAAATAAGAGTAACAAAATTTATCAAAATAGAATTTCTGAACTTTTTGATGCAATTTCTTAATGAAGCTAAATTAACTTTCAGTTTTCAATTTAAATGGTAAAATATAACACATTTTTGTAGATAAAGAGATATATTCTCGTACAATAATGAAATTGAATGCACACATTTAACAAAATTAACCTTTTTTATTCTTTCTACATCGTTATAATCAGGATAAAAAAAATGAAACTAGGCAAATGATGTTTGATACAAATAGGTATTTTTAACTCTTTTGTGTTTTTATATTCCACTTCATGAATTTTAAATGTAAATTTCTAATGTAGAAAAATTTTATCTATTTCTACGAAATAGGAGTTTATAAACAGATTCAGGTTAATTATCATGATAAAAGATACATATTTACTAAAATTTAATAGAGGAATTAATTTGGGTATGTATTCCAAACATTATAATATGGCACTAAAATATTTCCTGTGCGCGTTCTAATCAAAATCGCAGTAAAATAAGCATACTTAACATTACTAATTATGAATCGTGACCTATAACTAATAAATATATAAAAATAAGTTTTTTTTTTACTTGCTATCAATTATAGCTGGTAATACACATGCGTCTTCTTATACAATTTCAAGATAAAAAAAAATTGCAAATGGATGAGAAAATCGTTTTAAGAAAATGCAAGAAAATATTACATTTACAACTTGCATAAAGCAATTTCATAATTAAAAATCACCACTTCCTGTATATTTAGTACAGTTAAATATCCCATAATAACAGAATTATTCTTTTTGAAATAAAAGATTTCAAATGCGATTTTATCTTCTGTTAAGTAATGAAAAGTAGATGCAATGTTTATGCACATATATGAACTGAGGTAGATATATATATATATATATGTATATACATAATATATAAATATATATATATAATATATATATATATATACATATATATATATACGTAACCAAATATATATATATTTGGTTTAAAATTCTTGGGACATTTCAGTGCAGCAAAATATCTACTAATAAACATTTGGAGAATAACACGTGTTGCTTTTGAATGCCATAATACGACGATTTCCTATTTCTGCATTTGCCACACATTGTCGTTTAATAAACAAGGAGTTCACATAAAGGAAGTTGAGAAGTTACATAAACAAACAGAAGACTAAAAAGTAAAGACAACATTTAGAAATAATGACATTCTCTTGTTGCATCTGGCTTAAAAATAATTTTCCTTTTGCGTATCTAAATACAGCCTTAACCCCTAACTGCAGGTAACTTACTAGATTCACTCTCCTTTGCCACGGGTATTTACACAGACACCCACAGTTATGCCATGTATCAGTGGAAAAAGGAGGCATGCTTTCCATTATAATTGTTTATTTTTACGAAACAAGCGTAAGCTACGTCAAGGACATTCTATTGCATTCCGAAGCCATGAATGCAGCTTTATTGATGCAGAGAAAGGTACATTTTGGAAAGACGTATATATATTATTCTTTATCTTTAGACGCTTAGGTTATTTTTAGGCACATTAACATTAATTCCTTGCCCAGGGTAAGCAAGGAATTAATATCAATGTGTTTAAATAAGTCATAAGATGTGTTTTGAAACATTTAAAGGAACAAAATTTTAGATATTGCAGTTTAAATTTTCTATATCGATTATGAAAATAATAACTATTAACAAAGTTTGAATGTTTCATTCTAGTTTAATATTTTTGATAAAGTTTCAATATTTCTTTTATTAACATGAACTTTCACGCAAATCCTTCAAATCTAGTTTTGAATAAAAATTAAAAAAAAAATAAAATTAAAACTTATGTGGAAAATTATGTTGTTTGCCATTGCCATTATGGAAATTTGAATACAAAATAAAATACATAAAATAAACAGTTATGCTTTTTAGAAAATTAATATTAAAATGCCTGCATTTTAATCGCAAATTTTTAGGTGTAGGGAAAAGTTATAGAAAACCATAAGTTATAAAACGTTATGATGTTAGAGTTTGCTTCAATATAGCATTAACACAAAATTTTTCATAATGGAAAACCCATGTTGGTCACTTTAAGGCTGTATTATCAGAATAAATGTTTCATCTGATTCTTAAATCAAGATAAATGCCTAGATGTTTTCCAGGTTTCCTCCATTGTGACACATGAATACGGAGAATTGTTAATGGAATTCATTTAGGAAGACACTGCGTAATGGATGAACAATTATTCTAATGTAGGATATTCTGAGACAAATAGAATATGTAATTAAGCTTTAGATATTTTTAAATGAAGCTTTCTAACGTTTAAGATCAAAATTTCCAAATATTTCTCAAATAAAACCTGTCAAAAGAATGTTTTTTTTACAGTCTCCGCATTACATTTTCAAAAAATGTATATAACTCATAATTGTGTTATATATATATATATATATATATATATATATATATATATATATAACACAATTATAATTCTAATAATTTGAATAATTTCCCATAGAACATTTAAAGTAGATTCATAAATATTGTTATATGTTGACCTCAAAAAGACACCTAAACTGCAGCACAAGTTTCTTAAATTTCCTCCCATCTGCAAGGTGTTCACCAGATTTATTTTGAGTATTCCATATTTTAATCATGAGAAACTAATATCTCCTAATCCCTTGATTTAATTTATTTGTATCTGTTATTAAGCCTAAAAGAAAAAACACTATCACTTTGCACAAAATTTGAATAAAAATTATCATTTTTGTGTACCTTATCCACTCATTAATTATACGATATTACAAATGCTTATATCGTTTGTTAATTTGTTTTTCGTGAAAATGTTTTTTCAATATTATACTTACTTTAATTTTTTAGAAAACATAGCTTGTTGGGGATTTTGAATTCCAAAATGTTCTTCTTTTTCATTATCGATACTTTTCATGCAGTGTTTTTCCAAGGATTCTGTGAAAGTTGTTTGATTTTGCTCTGAATTTTTAAGATTGTTTTCATGCAACTGGAGGTTAAATGTACACTCTTCTTGCACACGTATATCTTCATTGTAACCATTGTTAAATTTCTCAGCAGTTTTCTCATCCAATTTTGATTTCTGGAGAATTGCAGCTGGGATATAAAGATCATCCATTTTTAAAACCGGTTTATTCATAAAATTAAAATCGTGTTCCTTCTTTTCAGAATAATCCATTAATTGCTCCTTTTTTTCATCTTCTGGAGATTCGATTGAAATTGAATTCAGTTTAATGTTCGTTTCGCATTCCCATTCATTCCCTGAGTTAACTGGAGTCATGACTGGAAAGGGATCATAAATATCTTCTTTTAAAATTTTTTCGATTAAATCTTCACTTGTGTATGCTACAGCAGGTAAGCAACCCTGATGATTAAGTGCAGCTTTACTGAATGATTTGACTGTTTCATTATCATTGGAGTAATCTAAAAATTTTATTAAGTGTATTGAAGAGGAAGAGTTTTCTGTATCCTCATATTTCTCCATATTAAAGTTCGAGCTACCTGAATTGCCATTAACTCGTTCTTCTGAAAATGTAGAATTTTCCACACTTCTTTTCCCATCTGAAAAATTGAGCTCACTTTCCAAGGGATCAAGTGCGAAGTCACGTGTAGCGTTTATTTTCTCACATACTTGAGGCTGCATACAGCAGCCTTCATTCAAATCTTTTGTTTCCTTCTTTACATTAACAAAGATGGATTTAAGACTACCTATATTTTTGGTGGGTTTCTTGGATGAATTATTTTTCATAATGTCAAAATTCTCAGTTCCAGATGACACATGTCTAGTTATATTTTCTGTACCTTGAGATCCACTGCCGCCATTTTCTTCTGTATCACCCTCAGCACTACTTTGGCAAGATTCAATATTTGGCAATAAAAAAGTTATCCAAAGGGTAAAAATCCCTAATATAGATCCAACTAATATTTCAAGGACTATTGCTGCAAAGAGAATTGATACAATTACAATTTTCATATAAGTATATTAATTTTATATAACGAATATATTTACCGGTATTATGATTCATAAAGCTAAATGTATGTAGAGTTGTAGCTTCATATATACATAAAATAAATCTAATTTTATGGAAGATTTTGCATTTTATTTATTGTTTTTCAATTAGGAAAATACTGAGCAAATTGTAAACCCCATACGTGAGTTTGAAAATTTTAAAAACATTTTAATTACAAACAAATGCTTTAATTCCTATACTTCCAGTTTTACCAACACATAAATTGTGCTAGTTTTAGAATTAATGTCGCCAATAAATCTTGATAAAATTTAATAAATGCTACATTATTAAATTTCAACACATTAAAACAGGTAACAGATTTACCTCAGGCTACTTAAGCAAATTCAAGTAAAAATTAATTATATTTATAATACAGTTTCTTGGACCTGTTAGTAATTCAAGCAATTTAATTCAATATTCAACAAAAAAAATTAAAGATACAATTTGAAACTATTAGAGATATGTTTGCGCAACTGATGTAAATATAAAAAAAATTCCAGGTGAAATAACAATTTATCACTGTAAAGATTCTCAAAAGAAATCTCAAAACTAGAATGGTAGTATGCTGTTTTAAACGCAAATAATAAATACATTACATATTGTCAAGATAGACTTTAACGATTATTGGTGTATTATGCATTTCTTGCCACGAACTGCTCAATTGGCTGAAAGGGAAAACAATTTCCATGCAAGGGATAATTATCCTTTTTTTCAAACAGTCACAAATCCCAGAAACATAAGCTGGGTATTGCAGGTTTAATTTTTCATAAATACTAGCATAAAATTATGCATAGTTTACAACACAATGTAAGTTTGAATTGAGCATTATGATCACAAGTTAGTGAGGGCGCAATGAATAGAGAATCTAGAAGAATTTGATTATTTTTTCTTTCGGCATTAGAAATAATCAGGGGTACGATTAAATGAGAAATATGACAAAAACGTGTTGGCTAGGAAATATAATTATTGTGTCTGGCATGAAAGATTAAATATTAATGTGTGTGTATCATAAAATATTTATATCTATGTAATATTAATCATAAATTTTATTTAAAAAAAAACATTTTTATTCGCATGGCTGGCTATATGTTCCGAACGAATAAGCTTGTTAGATAATGATTAACTGTCTTGATCACAATAACTTTGCAATCAAAGGGATTAAAAATTTAATTTTAAATTCCCTCTGTGATTTTATAAAAATATTTAATATTACTTCCATTTTGAAATTTACTTTATGAAGATCAAGTCCTGAAATTACAATATGATAGCCAAAACAGTTATCGTAATATATTTTGAATAATTATAAATTGTACATTACCAAATTTATTGAACCATTCATTTATTCCATTAAGCATTTCAATCATTTTTTATCTAATTTTCTGCAAATTTGAATGTTAGCATAAGGTTATTATTGTACTCAGTTGACGTAAAAAGGAATTTGTATCTATTTTAAAGGACAACTTTGCATTTGTGTTAGACAATGAAATAATGGTATTGTACTCTCTATTAATTGTTTAAATTTACACCATATCCTTGATACAAAATATATTTGTACAAACAATATAATATTTTAAAACAATGGCGTAAACAATTAGTGTTGTTTCCTAAGTTTTAAAATGCGTTTAACTCGAATGTTATGTATTTGTTTCCTAAGAAACTATTCTTTAAGAAATTTAATTTAATTATATAACCACACAGTTAAAAATATAAAAGAAAACAATCGCATACAAGAAAAATGTCATTGCAAAATACACAAAAATAATCGCATACTCAAAAAGAAAGGTCTCAGAAAAAATAGAATTAAAGCAGTGTTATCGTTCTTTAAGACACAATTGAGCTATAATATTTTATTAATTATTACATCTATATCTTTAAAATTAAGAAAATAACTCCACAAATTTAAAAAGCACGGTAACAAAGGATGATTTTTCATTGACTTAAATTCCATGGTTACGATTAAAATTCCATGATCCGTCTTTATAAATTTCTTGAAACCATAATTCCTTCTGAATTTTGTTTCAATTTACTTTAAAAAGGTTCACCATTGCATAACTCCATAGCTACTGAGCGAAGATGGTTAGTCCAATTCCTACAGGTGTTCAACAACAGAACATGATATTGCTCTCATGTTTTTGCATGTACACAGGCTCAGAATTTGGGAGTTTTCCTTGTTTTCTGCTTTGCATATTCATGCGTCCTTACATACATATGAGTAGGGTCATTTGTTATATTTTTAACTTTTCTATTCACACACACAAGTATTGTTGATATGAAATAAATTTGGCAGTGCATTATAAATGATAAGGAGATATTAATTGTAGATTATCCTATCAAAATATAAATGTACTTTTGTTGCATCACTCAAAACTTTAATGGAACTTACTTTTATTAAAATGACATAAAACATTTTATAACAGAAGTTATATTTTTGATAACATAATTTAAATTCTCTTTAAGTTCATCTGAATATGCTTACATAACCTTAAAATTTCAACTTAACATAACACATAAATGCCATTGTTTATCTTAGAGACTTCTCTAAAATTATTTACATTTAAATAAATTAAATTAATTTATTTGCTAGATAAAATATATAAAATTGTTAATTGTAAATTCATTCGCATATTATTTTTGTACACTTTCTTTATGCAATTATTCCAAAAACTAATAGAAATATTTTTTAATTGATAAATAATAATTTTGACATGCAAATTATTTTATGAAAAATGTAATAATCAGTATATATTATAAAATAAAGTATACAATTTGCGTGGCTCAAAACTAAGAAAAGAGTCCCGATACAATTAAAGGAGTTATATGTGGTGCAGTAACCCTTTATCTCTCGTCCATGAAAAAGGTTCCCGTTTTTATATGAAGGGCCACGCTTTTTAGAATATAATTGCTGGAAATTTCACCCTCTAGAAATTTCTTGAACAGTCCAAAACATTCGAAAATATTCCACAACACTTTAGAACATTCGGAAATTTCCCGAGAACAATCTGGAATATCTCGGATCATTGTGGAACGTCCCAGAACACACTCGAATGTTGTGGAATGTTCTAGAACACTGTGGATCATTAGGAACGAATTTTTATGAGGGGGGGGGGCTACCTATTTATTGGGAAATACATAAATCGATAGACACGATGGTAAACACTGAAGAAAGTTCCCCACAGAATTTTTGAATTCTTTGCAACTACCAGGCATGCCATTACATTGACTTCGACTGAAAACTGAATTTCCAGTAATACTATTGAGAGAACTCAACTTACCAAAAATATGTAATGTAAGATGGAGAATCATAAATCAGATATCGAATCGATTCACATCATCGAAGTCAAACTAATGACGACAAAGGACAAAGGACACCCAGTATTCATCTTTTGAATAACACTGATCTCTACTGAATTGCCATTGCAATTTAGAAGACTGCAATTCCTTATAAAATTAGCCTATAATTTTACAGTTAACAAAGCACAAGAACAACTTTTCAAATATAGTACATCAACTTTGAAACGGGCCTGTTTTTTTCACGCTCAGCTGTGCATAGCTTACTACCCGGTAGGAAATTATAAAAGTAAATACATATATGTCCCGAAAAATAAAACGAAAAATGTTGTTTATAAACAAGCATTGTAAATAAAAATATTGTAGTTAGGATACATTTTCAATAAAAATGTTTTACCTTTTTTATTTTAAAGTTTATCTATTTATTCGAACTGCAACAGAGTCCCATATCAGATCATTGAGGGATGCCGGATTGTTCCCCAGCTAGTTTACTTTTATAGCTTTTACACATGATTATTCAAACTTAGCATAATTATATAAATTATATATGACACTGAAATCAATTATGATTTATTTACTGAAAACACTTAAAACAAATAATTATGTACAACTAGCCTATAATCTTTGTTAATAATATCGTTAGGTGAACTTTTTAAATGCCATTGCTAACATAAATAATGTATTTAACACATTCTTATTATAAAATATTTAAAATATATCCAAATATCAAATGTTGTTTTTATCACTAAGTAATTTAGTGAAATTATTTAAAAATCAAATTTATTACATTTAATAAAATTTCATAACAATTTATTTTTTCAGAATATAAGAACTAAAATGCTTTTCTTAAAAATATGCTTACTTGGGAAATTTCCTTGTGAGCATCAGTTTACAATTAATTTGATTAATTGTTTACAATTAATCAGTTTTAATTAATTTGAATACATTCAAGTAAATTGGGGAAACAATTTTTATAGTAATATTCATAAATTCTAATTATAGACTTTAAGATACAAAGTTGAAAATTTCATAGTAATATGAGTTAGTATAAAAATCTTTCAAAAGGGAAATAAACTCGAAAAAAGGAATAAACTATGTCATACAAAAATTGGCTAGGTCATGATAAATTTAAACATTGATTAGAAATGCCAGTAAATGTCGTATGTAATCAAAAGATTAAATTAAAATCAAAATACACTTAATGAACTTATACGGTTTGTACTGTTAAAATAAAAGCAGAGAATTAAACTGACATTTAAATCCTAAAAAGTTGAACATTGTTTGTCAAAAATTGTAATACTTTTTGACGTGAGACCCGAAGGAACAACACCCAAGATTCGAAAATATTATTAAAAATGTATATTTGATTATCTTAATTATTGCATTAACTATTTGTGACACAAAACCTATGTTGATTAAGATCTTTAAAAAAAAATATGAGTAAATAAAGAATTGCTATTTTTTTAAATTTATACTACAAAAATGGGAGTGAAAAATAACAATAAAAACGAGCAAAAAAACTGTATAAATTATAATTTTTATTTTCATATTAATAAATATACACGAATGAAAAATAAGTATTTATATATTTTATGCATGTATATTATAGTATATAATAATAAATTCTTATTAATAAATTTAGATTAAATATATTCACTTTTATATCAAAATATAAGTACTTCTTCCATTAAATGTTCATTTAATATCAGTCTCTGAAAAAATGCACAGAAAAGAAAAAAATTTAAATTGCCTGCAACATATATTCATAGAAAATTGAAATAAATTGCTAAGAAAATTTAAAATCAAAGAAATGATTTAATTGGTTGTGTTTTGAATTTTCACAATAATTTGAGAACTAAATTTATAAAAATTGTAAAAATAAAAGAATTCACACACTTTTTCATGTAAGGAAGATCCAATAAGTAAAAAAAAACTTGATTGCTATAGATTAAATGATGCTAACAAAATATAACTTATATCTAGATTCCTTCTCAGCATTCTAATCATTGGATTAGTAATGTATCTGATCCAATAAACTATCACGAACTGCTATGGAGTCCAATTATTAAGATTAATTTTTTAAATAAATGGTTATTTAGAAATACTTATAGAATCTAGTACTAATATATCTGGAATATAGATTACTTTTTTTAATGTCGTCTGAACTGAAACGTTTAATTTCGAGATTTTTCATTTCATTAACTTTATAAAAATGTTTGCATAGTTGAATTTTGAAAATCGGGGGTGCTTATATAATGTAAGATGAAAAGAGAAATATGTTTTTTACTTTTAAAATTATATTATTTCGCAAATGCCTAATTTCACTATTTTGTCTTAGCTTTCAGGTAAAATGTGTGTTGCAATTGAAAACTTTCTCAATATTTTATTTCTTACAATTATACTACAGCTTGTTTTCTCTAAAAGGAAGTATGAGTACTCTATTTCAAAGATTAATTTACTGTAAGATATATACGGCTGTAGATATATAGATAAGTAAATATATATAGATATATAGACAAGTAAAAAAAATATATAAAATAAGTTACAGTATTTTTTGAATTATAAAAAAAGTAAGAATAATTACTATCTTAGTTTTGAAAAAATATTTGAAAAGTTTCCGAAGTAAGGATTTTTCATAAAGGAAACAGAGAATACTCTTAATAAAATTAGAATTTTTTTAGGTAAGAAAAGATAAAATTATTAAAGATTAAATTAGTTAAATTGAGAAAAAACAGTTGAAAGTTTGAAATAGCATTTTAGAGTATCCTTTGTTTTTAATTTAAGTGATTATTTTATTCAGCAACCAAATTATTTTTTTAAAATATCGGAAAACCTAAAGGAGAATTCAAAATTTTTTAGTCTCGAAAACAATTTACATATATGATTATTATTTGAGTACTTTTAAAAACATTTCAGATACAAAATAATAACATAAAGGGAGTGCATTTCCTTTTCTTTTCCATGTTTTCTCTATGATGGCAAATTATTGAAAAACAAACATTATTTCATTTAATATCAATTTTAAATTATAATAAACATATTAATATATAATATAATATGTTATGATATGATATGATATGATATGATATAATATAATATAATATAATATAATATAGTATATATAATATATAATATAATATATATGATTTGGAACTTAAAAACAAATATATTGAAGCAGTGAAAATGATTTTAAGAAAATCTTCTAAAAATCGATTTTCAAAATTTCAGGATTATTTATGTCTGCTTGCCAACAAAGAACTAAGGAAATCATGAAGCATGATAAAACATCATAACTATTAGAACATCAAACGAAAAACTTACACTTAGTTTTTACCACATTCTTGGGTACCTGGTGACTCTGAAATTGGTGACACAGCTAATTGGATCCATGAATTCTTCTTAGAGAGACACAAAATTTTAGAAATCGATTATTTTGTTCCGTCCAGGGAAATATGAATACGAAGAGATGTCCCAATCAAAATATTTACCCGACTAGTGATTATAATCTACTTAATATTCTTTGAAATTTTGTGAATGTCCGAATGTTTTTCGATAACATAAGAAGGATTGTTGAGAGGTGTCATTCTTTTTTAATAGACAGAATTCCATTTGAAACATTTTTTCAAAAATGAACTAGAATAAAACCATGTTTTTATGCGTAATTTATTAAAAAAAAATCTAAAAATATTGAAATTAAAGGTAAATAAACTACTGCTGGTTAAAGCGAAAATAAAATTCTTTTTCATCCGGTGATGAACAATTCTATTTAATTTTCGTCATAAAATTTTCATTTGTTGAGCAAGCGATGCAAAAGAACAGAATTATATATATATATATATATATATATATATATATATATATATATATATATATGTATATAAAACCTTTAAGCTTTAGGTAAATTTGTTAGAGATGGATGAATATTTGAATGTAAATTGAATATTAGCGTGTGTCATTTGATTTTCTTGCAATCCGAAACTTAATCATTTTTTTCTAACAAAACATGAAAATGGTGTAAAACAAAGCTCAATAATCTGTCAAAATCATCTCCTTTCATGTGAAAAATATGTTTTGAAAATTTCAATGTCATTATTTGAAAATATTTATTATCAGTAATAAAATCAATATGTCATTGTCCTTTCTTAATGACATGAACATCACATAGACATATGTAAATCAAACGGATATTTGTAGATAAAAGCAAATCAGTAACATAGCAACAATTTTACCCAAACAATATGAGTAAACTCCAAAATAATAGGTATCATTGATTGGTATACATCATTTTGTTAAACGTGTTCCTTGTTTGGAGTTTTTATTTTTTTGTTACCGTGTAAAGTAATAATATTTTTTAGAAATATGCCCTTTCTAAACACATTTTGATTTTAAAGTAATTAGATATAGCCACATGCTTTGAATCAACCGTTATTTAAGAGAATGCATAAAATATTGTAAGAAGGATAAAATTAGACAGGGTAGCAAAACATTTTTCAAAAGCTTAAAATGTTTATCTGTGTAATATCTCTCTTGAAAATAACTCGTAAATGATTTTCTTAATATAATATAATATATAAAGATAAATAATAATTATGACATTTTTTTCACAAAATTTTTATAGCATTAAATCAATCTTATTCAATTTTTTAAATTGAAATCTTTCTTTGATATCGCTTGATGAAGTTAAAGTCCTCTACATACATATACCTCTTAGAAAATACATGTTGTAAACATTTTCACATGTGAATGTGATCAATAGACATTTCTTCAGGTATGTTTAGATACCTCAAAGTAAACATGCAAAATTATATTTAAAATTCTACTGTTTTAAAAATTATGAATGTTTGCTGAGAATTGTAATTGATAAAAAGTTAACCTTCCTACCACATATCTTAGATTTGCGCAAAAGATACGAAAAATCACTAAATATTCTGAAAGTTCTCTCTAATACCTCTTGGGGTGCAAATCGTAAGGCATTACTCCGAGTGTATAAGTCAGTTATTCTATCGCGAATTGACTATGGTAGCGTAGTTTATGGATCAGCCAGATCATCAGTTTTGCGCAAATTAGATCCTGTTCATCACTCAGCTTTACAAATCTCCTCTGGAGCATTCCAGACATCTCCTGTCCAGAGCCTTCATATAATTTGCCACCAGTTACCTCTTGATCTGAGACGTAAGCAACTCTCTCAACATTACTATTTTAAAATGCTATCAGTATCGCAACACCCTTTGAGATCAATAGTTACTTGTCCCTCTTTAAGAAGGCTATATAATGCACGGCCCCATAACATATTACCATTTTATGAGCGTACAAATTCATTCCTGTCTTCATCTGAGTTTCCTGGTTTACATATTCAAGTCACAGGTGCTCTAGGATTTCCTCCTTGGAATACTCCTGTTGTCAATATAATCAAACCCTTTACTCGATACAATAAATCAGCTACATCTCTCCTTATTTTGCAACAGTTATTTCACATATTCATTCTCATTATTCCTCAAACATTTCTGTATACACAAATGGCTCAAAATCAAGTAGTCATGTTGGTTGTGGTATTGTTGTTGGAAATGCAGTTTACAGCTATAAACTGCATGCATTATATTCTGTATATACAGCCGAAGCTGTTGCTATTAACCGTGCTCTAGAAATAATACAATACAGTCCTCATCGAAAATAGTGTGTCTATACAGATAGCATGAGTGTGGTCGTGCAATTAGATCATTTTAACGATAAGTGTCATTCAATTATTATGGAAATATTGGATATTTTAAGTGTATTGAAGAATAAAGGATTTGGCATCTTGTTTTGTTGGGTTCCAAGTCGTGTTGGCATTGCTGGGAATGAACTTGCAGATAATGCTGCTAAAAATGCCTCTGACATTTTTCATACTGCATTAACATTTTTTGACACTAAGCAAATTATCAAAGATTTCATTTCCTCCCACTGGCAAAAGCATGGGATTTGCAGAAAAACAATAAATTACATAGTATATCCTCTCACATTCTTCCATTCCCAGTTGCTCCCATGCGAAGATTTGATGTAAAACTCACACAGCTTCGTACTGGACATACTAGATTTACACACAAGCACTTATTCTTGTCTCGTAGTGCTCTAATTTGTGACATGTGTAATGTACCATATACAGTACATCACATTTTAATTGTCTGTCCTAATTTCAATGATTTACACATAGTGTTTTTTAATACCACAAATTTAATTTTATCTGACTTGATTGGGTTTAAACCACATAGAAATTTGTTTGCATTTTTACGTGCAATAAGTTTCTTGAATTCTATTTAAGATTTTTATCCAAAATAATCTTTTACATATACCTTTCTTGAGTTTTTAATACATTCCATTGTATACATCTGACTAGTCTTTTAACACAGAATTTTTACCTTCAGTTTTAAATATTGTACGGTGCAGAAATGTCCAATATTGAACCTTGCATCAGTAAACCTTACAAAATTATCAATCAGCTAGGAATTGTCAATTGCCTTCAGATTCAATGGCCAAATGAAATAATGCAATGAAATAATCTGATTATTATGTATATGTTTAATGGCAATAAACAGTATTTCTGAAATTTAATTTTTCAGTTTATTCTTATTCCTTTTAAATTTTTCAGTACAATAATGAAACTTTGATACTAATAACAGAGATTTAATAGAGTTAAAATGCATTTAATTTTTTTGTATGTAGTATATTTTACATTTTGAATTTAACTGTTTAAAAAATTTTGTCATTCATCTATTTTTGTTGAAAGTGTGGTGTTTTTAATTGATCACTGAAGTTTCTAGTACATCAGTCCCAACCCTCTCTATGGACGTATATCATATCCTATTTATACTATAGAGCTGATCGTTGCATTCAAAATTTTACCATACTCATTTATATTAACAATATATTAAAAAATTGAACTAAGTTATCTTTTTTCTTGTTCTCTCTTCTTCCGATGGCATCGACCTAGAAAACGGAATTTATGGTTCAACGATCAATGCTGTTCCTTCACCTTGAGTTGCGGAAAGTGCAGACCTTGAGAAAGCAGAAGGAAGCAAGTGAACATAGCAACCCATTTGAGGTCGAATCCTCTTGAAGACCTCGAAATACGGAGTCTGATAGTTCAGCTCACTTCGATGACCCCCAAAAGAAGCGGATGACCCATTCAAGGACTCTTAACTCCCATTTAGGGCCTCTCCGATGGATTTACAGGATGCGACACATACGCCGACCTTGGCGACTACTGATGGGATCAGCACATTTGGGAATAAATAATTCTTTACTCTAATTTAAGAAAGCGTGGTGTTTATTTATGATATACGTAGTATCTAAAATATATCAGATATATTACTTGTAATTTTATTATTTTAGACACAATTTACTTACAACAAGAAGTGTGATTAAAATACTTTCTACAAATTAAGCACTTAGTGCCATTCATAAAATTAATATATTTTCATTTATATTTAATTTCAGAATGTATTATAAAATTATGACAAATTGATTTCAGTGAAAATTTCTAAATAAAATAAAATAACTTACAAACAAGAAATTAATGTATACGCAATAATTTTACTTAAAAAAATTTAAATGTATTACTTAGTAAATTAAAAACAACTTTGCTAAATTTATCAAAAAAATCATCTGTGAAATTTGAACAGATATATATTTATGATCATTTAAAGGAATAAAGTAATTTGTCACAAAACATTACAAAAACATAAATAAGCCAATGCAATCTGAATTTATAATTATCAGTTTTAGTTAAAGAAATGATATATTATAAGCAAATGTGAAATTTAAATCAAAAAAGTTAAAAAATGAAATTTATAAAGAATTTAAAAAAGTAAAAATCTATTTTTTGTATTTAAAGTATTGCATAAAAATGTATTACTTATAAATTTAAAATATTTAATACTTTAGTAAAAAGTATTTAATAAAGTATTAAATACTTTTTATAAAAATAATACCTTATTAAATTTTAATTACTGTATTATAGCCTTAAAAGTCAGGAAACGTGCTAATTTACTCAAATAAATTCTTACAATTTAAATCAAAGTAAATATTAAAACTGTGTAACATTTGCAAAGTGTATAAAAATAATAATTTTAAAAATATCTACATCAAACAAGAATAATTACTTTAAGCAGTTACTATGCGATTACTTTAAAATTTGATATTTTTTCATTTAGTAAAATATTCAATGAAAGGCAAAGATTTTTTCGAATATGTGTTATGCTGAAATTAAATAATTCCCACTACTTTTTTCTATAAAAATTATTTGATCATGAAATGCGTTCTTGAAAATAGAAAAAGACCAATTATTAAAATTATATATTTTTGAAAATATGAATTGTTGTAATTTTATAGAATTTGTTCATTTAGACTACATTAATTCATAATTTATTCGTAATTAATATTTAGAATATACTCCAGTGAGACTATGATGCAAATTACTAAAGCTTATTATTCTAAAAATTACGAAGTTTTTAAAATTACGTGTATAAAATTGAAAGACTAAAATATAATGCATATTAATTTGCTTTAGATAATTCTAGCTGAATATTTTTCTTGAATAATTTCTATTCATAATAGAAAACTCTAATTAAAAATGATTAATCAGATTTTGATGTCTCATGGCATGTCTTATATGACCAGAGAATATAAAACGTTTAAATTATTTTTAAGTATTTTATATATATCCCGTGAAGAGAGACATTTAGTAAGTGAAACAAATAAAGATTATATATATACACTACTGGCCATTAAAATTGCTACCCCTGGAAGAAATGCAGATAACAAAATGATATTTATTGGACAAATATATTATACTAGAAATATAACAAGTGATTAAATTTTCAAAAAATTTTGTTGGATAGATCCTGAGAAATCAGTACCCAGAACAACCACCTCTGGCAGTAATAACAGCAGTTATACGCCTGGGCACTGAGTCAAACAGAGATTGGATTGCATGTACAGGTACAGATGCCCATGCAGCTTCAACACGATGCCACAGTTCATCAACCGTAGTGACTGGCATTTGGTGATGAGCCGGTCACTCGGCAACCATTGACCAGACGTTTTCTATTGGTGAAAGATCTGGAGAACGTGCTGGCCAGAGCAACAGCCGAACATGTTCCGTATCAAGGAAGGTCCATACAATACTGGCAACATGCAGTCGGGCATTATCCTGCTGAAACGTAGGGTTTCGCAGGGCTCGAATAAAGGGTAGAGCCATGGGTCGTAACACACCAGAAATGTAACGTGCACTGTTTAAAGCACCGTCAATGCGAACAAAAGGTGATCGAGACGTGCATCCAATGGCACCCCATACCATCACGCCAGGTGATGGACCAGTATGACGATGACGAATGCACGCTGCCAGTGCGCGTTCAATACGATGCCGCCAAACACGGATGCAACCATCATGATGCTGTACACAGAACCTGTATTCATCTGAAAAGATGACGTCTCGCCCTTCGTGCGCCCAGGTTCGTCGTTGATCACACTATTGAAGGCGCTCTTGTCTATGACGCAGCGTCCAGGGAAGCAGCAGCCATGGTCTCCGAGCTGAGAGTCCATGCTGCTGCAAACGTCGTCGAACTGTTCGTGCAGACACTTGTTGTCTTCCAAACTACCCCGTTTCTTGACTCACGGCTCTTGACTCGGTTGCACGATCCATTACGGCCATGTAGATAATATGCCTGTCTTCTCGGCTGCTAGGTGGCCGTTAAGATCCTGCATGGCGTTCCGTATTACCGTCCTGAACCCATCGATTCCATATTCTGCTAACAGTCATTGGATCTCGACCGACACGAGCAGCAATACTGTGATAAGATAAACCGCAATCCCGGTACGCTACAATTCGACCTTTATCAAAGTCAGAAGCGTGCTGGTACGCATTTCTCCTTCTTAGACGAGGCATCACAACAACTTTTCACCAGGCAACAACGTTTAAATGCAATTTGTGTATGAGGAACCGGCTGAACAATTTTCTCATTGAAACCCAATGTAGTTGACGCTACTGGCGCCTGCTTTGTCTGAATGCTCTGAAAAGCTAATCATTTGCATATCACAGCACCTTCTTCTTTTCGTATAAATTTCACGTCTGTAGCATGTCACCTTCTTGGTGTAGCAATTTTAATGACCAGTAGTGTATATGTTTACCAAAATATATATTGAAACTCTTTGAACTTATGAAGTATGTTATTACTAGTATTATTCTAGTTTGGCATAGCACTACGTTTGGCATTTATTACAAATGGATTCACATTGAAATCAATCTATACTTGTACAGAACTGAGAAATATTGTGGTAATCTTCATAGGAAAGTTTATAAATTTCTGGGAGAGATGTCGGTGGAGGATATTAGAATCCCGAACTGAACGTTGTATAATTGATCATTACATTATTGTGTTATACTCAGATCGAGTGACTGTCAATAATAAGTTCTTTACAATTCTTTGTAGTGTCTTTTTTTTTCACTTCATGGTTACGAAAGGGTGAACAGAAAATCACCACGAATCAAATCCGCATTTATTCTTGATAGTTGGAAGAAGAACATCACGAGACCATACTCATTCATGAACAGGTGTCCTTCAACCGTGTATTTGTATAAGTTTTAAAAAATGTAGTAGATTATTCATAGGCGATATTTCTTTTCTACATTTCATGAACGTGACATCATTGTTGATGACAGAATTGTTTTTCTACATTAATTTTTTTATTTATGTTCCTTTCTCACTATAATCATTGAGACCATAGAATTCAAATGCTGATAGAAACATGTGTCCAATGTTTGGTGCAGTTAATCCTATTTTAAGCACTCTAATGAGTGTTAAACTCTAAATGCTTTACCAGTCTGTGAGTACGCTCGCATGTTTTCATGACTTTATCAATCGGTCTGTAGAATAGTAGGAATGGTTCAATCACACCTGTTGCTCGGCTCTACAGTTTATCTTTTTAGAGTTTGATAAGATAATTTCTACTACATACTACCGAAATATATAAATTTATATTTATAAAAATGCGATATTATTTAATTATAATTACAAAGCTCATTCAATCTATTATTCAGAGTTACTTCTATAATTTTGGTAAACAATAGTGACACTAGTTGTTTGTGATTAATTCATCCTTATTTATAACACCATTTTCATTCCACTGTTAAGTTGTTTATGCTATTACCAAACAGTATTTCTTCAAGAATGAATACGATTGCCTTTTTTAAAAGTGTCACATTTCCTCATCCGGTAATGGAAAAAAATTAATCTTAGATTCCTGCACTCGCTGGATATTTACACAATGCACTTTTAACTTTACTCACCATTTTTCCTATTTAAAGAAATATTATTTTTGTTGCCTCCAAAATATATCATTCTAAATTTTACAGCATATCGCCCATCGATAATGATTTGGAGCGTGATGAAGAAGAGTTTTGAATTATTTTCTTAATAACTTGGTAAAAAAAGAAACTTTCAATTATTTCACCCTTCATTTCATTTATTATGAGTTGATCTATATTTGATGGGTCATTATTCAGTGCAAAATAGAATTTTGAACAACGGGTAGAACATTTTAACTATTTTCCATCCAAAATTTTTTTCGAATTTTTTTTAAATAAATCCCAAATTTTTTTCGAAATTTATGACACGTTTCCCACTTGAGTTCTGCGTTATGAACGCTGGTGACTTCAGCCAGCTAAGTTTTGAACTGAAATTACTGCAAGCTTTGTCTTATCAAATTGAACATTATAAATATATGAAATGCAATAAAATTGGAATTTCGCTACATGATAACTTAAAAATACATCAGAATATTGTATAAATGAGAATTAAATTTCGGAATTTACGACAAGTAAATTGAAAAAATTTTACGTAAGTAATTGACTTTATCTCGATTGTGTTCTAATATACATTATATACCATTTAGTAAGACAATCGGAATACATATTTGCTCTCTAATATAGGAATTAGTACTCCAAATTTGACTATATACAGCTGGGAAATAGTTATAATTTCGAAGCAGACTGAATTCATGCTTTCAAACCCATTTTGATATGATAAACTTTATAATGTAATATATCGAGTAAATTATCGCCAATACATATTCTGATGTTTAATTATTTAAGCACCTGTAATTCAGCAAATAAATAGCATATGTAATATCGACATATTTTGCAGTTCTACTTCATTACATTACGGTGAAATTTATTGTTAAACATATACTATTATATGCGTTAATTTGATAACGATTGCGATTGTTATAGATACGAACTTATTACACATTATCTCTCCTGAGAAATCTAGTTAAAATTTGTAGTTAAATACTATTAAACTTACTTTCAGCTACCAATATTGTATCTAAATGTTTTTTTCAGAGTATAAATAACAAAGTGGTTTATTTTGATTCCAAAAATATTAGGAAAAGCATGCCTAATAATTTTAGCAAATATATTTTGTTTCAACATTGTAAAAATATTTAATATATGATACAATTAAGATTAAATCTAGTTACTTTCACTAGGAAACGCATATTATTTAACATTATTAATCATTGTTTTTTTAATTTAAGCCACTATTAAATCTTCAAATTAAAAGTGGAAAGTATTAATTTATATATAATATATTTTATTGCCTTATAACTTAGAATTTTTTTATTTTAGTTTCATTTTGTATATTCATAAGTTGCGCTTAAGTTTCTCATCTTTAAAATATATGAAACAGGCTAAAAGGAATTAAATGTTAATCAAGATTGTTAAATAGAAATTTGAGACCAAAAAATGTACTATCAATAGAGAAAACACGGTATGAAATAAATATTATTGAAATTTTCTAGTATTTCAACGCTAATATTGTAATTGTTCCTTACTCCAATGTATTTTTTGTTCAGTGACCACAAACTTGACTGCTATTTGATGGAATTTAAATTGAATACATTTAAAAAAATAACAATAATATTAAATCACTGTAAGAAAGGATTTAAAAGTAAAATAAACAAACATTTTATTTCAAAAACAGGTATAAATATTTGGGAAAGAAATGTAATTTAAGTCAAAATAGAAATCAAAAAAAGTAAATTATAATAAATAACTTAAAACGCAGTTATATATTTTAAAAAACAAATTTATTTACATAAAATTCCGATTATTTAAAAAATTTGTTTTGAAATTATCACTTATATAAATGAATCCACAATTGAGAAATGCTTTATAATTGATAGAATTCTGATGCTCTTCTTAATTTCAATAAATTTGTTGAAACAAAGGGAAAAATTTATAATTTCTCGTAAAGAAATGCGACATAAAATTTTTCACAAGTTTTCAAGTACATTTGATTTAACATACAGTTAGCATTTCGCAAAATTTTATTTATTGTTTAATACTCAAAATAGTTAAATTCTTAGCTTATGAAAACGGGGCTAAAATAGGCAACTTATCAATGTGACGGAAGCATTTATGAATATTCCATACTATACAGTATCGAAACTTCAACTTAATTTCAATATTTCTCAATTAATATTAAAAAAACAATGGTTTCATAATCATCTTTTATTTACTCTTCAACTGTCTATCACAAAGAAAAAGAGCGGTACAAGGGAGTCCTGGACTGCACCTTTAGGTTAACGGGTTTGAAATACTCACCCATTACCAAGTGCCTCGTAATTTTAAACCACAGTCCAGTGACGCCTGAGCTGGCACCCTCCTCTCCACTCTCACGCCACTCTAGCGGAAGGAAGTTGGACGTCACTTATTAACGTGGACACATCCCCAGCCCTTGGAACTCCAGCAACGCATTGAGGGGCAGTACATGGTCACCCTTCCAATCACTGCCAGTGGCAAATGATGCACTGTTTGGCTGATCTTGACGGGAAGTGGCGTACAGCTACTGAGCCACTGGAGCTCAGACTCTGTATCTCATGAAAACGTTCTTTAATTTGCAATTATATTTACTAAATGTTTTTGTCTTAGATATTTTATTTATAATCTGTTTTAAGAAAATCTCGTGAGCAAATGTGCAGCTTTCATTTTTTATAAATGTGGATATTTTCTATGTGTCAAAACGAATAATTTTATAATTTTTAACAAAAAAACATAAATTACTGATATTATATTTGTAATAAATTTTATTTATTTAGAAAAAGCAAATTTTGCACAATAACTATGTTTTATTTACTTCCATAGTAACTGTGTTACTTTAGAATTTAGTGTATTATTTTGCTTATGAATAAGACATATATGCAGAAATGTCTATAACAAATAACGATTTTATCAGTTTAGTCAAATTTTATTCCTGGCGCATCGTCTTAAACGAAAAGCCGAAAGAACCACACCCTACTGCAGATGAAAGTTTCCAAAGGATATCTTAGACACAATACTCTTCTTTCGAAGTACATAGAAAAGCTTTTGAGGGATCTAGCGCATAATAAAGTACCGCTATATATGTCAAAGTATTTCATCACAAAGTGCAAGAGAGGCCAATTATCTATTTTAAAATAATTTAAACAGGAAGTTTTTTTCACAAAAATATCTCAACGGCGATCATAGTGCAAACAATGTTTTATTAAAATTAGAACATTTTTTTTTCTTTGTATTAAAACAACATAAAGTTTCTGCTTGGAAATAATTCATACCACAAATTTACAACTGAATAAACTGTAGTTAAAATGATAATTTATGTTGAATTTAAATTTAAAAGAAATTGATATATGCAATATAAATTTCATTTAAACAGGTTAAAAAGAATTAAAAACAACATATTTTAGGTCTTACATAAAAATAAATGAAATTATATAGTCTACTGCATCTTAAAATTCATGAAATAGATTAAGTTTAAAAAATTTTCCATTTGCAAATTGGCGAATATGTGAATTTTTTAAGTAAAACATTAGCAATATTTGGAAAAGAAAAAAAGATATATGCAAATGCAAAGATTTTTTTTCCAAAGGAGAGATTCATAAAGACAATAAACATGATTGATAATATTTAAGATTATATATAATAAACTAGCACTATGAAATATAAGTAGTGTGCATTTGCTGGAACTGGCGCAGTAACATTTAGAGCATAAGCCCGCCCCCCATAAAATTTCCACCCACTTTTTAAAGCAATGGTACAAAAAAAACCCCATTAAAATCCCACCTACGTTTAGAGAGTATTGGCTCTGTTTTAGTCACTAAAATCGAATCCTTTTTTAGAAATCAATGGTACAAAAACGCCATAATTTTCTCACCCCTCTTTAAAAACAATGGCTCTTAAAACCCTATTAAAATTGTACCCACCTCTAAAAAGTAATGACTTTATTTCACCCATACCAATTCTATAAAACAATGGTTTAAAACTCACCACTCTACCCACTTTTAAAAAGTAATGGTACTGTTTCATCCACAAAAATTTTATAAAATGGTGCCCTCTTAGAATCGTAAAGTCATTGAGACAGAAGGGTAACCCCTTTGGTGAGCACCCCCTTTTGAACAGCACTATAATTTTAAAATATTCATTAAAATATTTAAGCATGAACCCCCTTTGCTGCGTTGGATTAAAAATATTATTTAATCACCACTAAAAATTTCTTAAAAAAATAGCAAAATGGCCCTTCACGTCAGTGATACCAGAAGTCCAGTTCCAACAGCTGTTTACGAATTCTACAACCAGAGTTCCAGTATCACTGGTGGTAGCGATACAAGACAATCAGGCAATTCTACAACTGTTCTATTTCCATATTTTGTGGTTATCTGTTTAGTTTCAGTGACAAGATATTTTTCATGGATGATGAGTTCCCTCATTTTCTTAAAAGTCTTTGCTCCATCTTCAAATGAACTGAGTGTGTTTAATTTACTTAACAATTCCACTTTGTGTTTATCTTAAGAGAAAAAATGTTTCTTGCTTTAAATTTTAAAAAAAAATTATGTACTTATCCTCACTTATAACTTTTATTTGTTTCTCTTTTAATGATTCTACCTCTTCCATATTTAATATGCCAAGAGATATGTGAATAAAGGAACCATTCTCCAAGCGAATTAAAATTTTATCAGTATGCACTGCGATATCAAAAATCAGATATGCCTGGTCCAACTCATTATAGGTTCTAATACGCAAAGAATTAAGTTTCTCCATTTATTTATGAAGTTAAAAAATTCTAACTTTTCAATGTGTAAATAGGGTTTCAATTTACATTGTCCTCCTGTAAGTACTGATAAGGTTAAAACATCATTCTGCTTCCCATACACAAATAAAATGATTGATTCTTCCTTGACATGTATTTCCTTACCAAAAAAGACCTCTTTACCTTTTTCAAATGGTATCTTTGGTTTCTCATTCATGTTATCACATGCTAAGAAAATTGATAATTTCATATTCATATCGTGTAGTAATTTTAAGTTTGAGTCGAATATTTTTAAGTAAATCTATTGAGCGGGAAAGTGTCTTGAAATCATTACCCGTAAATTGTATTAATCGACCTGCAGAAGAGCAGAATGTCATAGTATCAAAATAATATTTATTAGCACAATCTGTATTATATTGAGGACTTTTCACACCTGAAATTCTTTGATTGTGAGCATAATTTTAATTAAGTTTATTCCATAGAATACAGTAATAGTCAAGATATTTTTAGTAACAATACCGTTTACCTTTACATGTTCTTTCACATTTGATACTACTTTATTGTTAGAATCATAACAATCATGTTTTAAAATCAAAGCATTATTTTCAAAATATTGTTTATTGACACCATAGTGACTAGCACTCGAATCCGCAAGATGTGCTGTTGATCTATTTTTAGCATTATAAGCCTTGAAACAAATCATATAACTAATAATGAGAATGCTTTCGTTCAAGATTTTTGCAATCTATTATCTGGTGCCCTGGTTCCAAACTCAAATAATCTAGAAATACGTTTTTTCATATTTATTACAAAACAATACAACACATACAAACATAAAATTAGATTGAAAATTACAGAAGCAATCGAGAAGTGCTCCTTCGAGAGGGTAAATACAAAGACCATTGAGTAAGGCTATTTACAGATTCGAAAGGCGGCAGCAGAGGCTCCACTATCAAGAAAATAGTTCTTAACAAGCCTCTTCATGGAGCATCAAAGCATTATTTTCAAAATATCGTCTATTCACAACATTTTTCTCAGATTCCGGATCCTTCACATTATTTATCGTTTTGCCTTTCGCGTCAAAATTTCCTTGAGGTGTGTTTTTTAAATTTATGTTTCGCAACTGATCAACTACTATATCTACGTAATTATTTGTAGCAGAATCAGACTGCTCAACAGGATTTAAAATATTGCTAATTCTTTTTCCTTTTGCATCATATTGTTGATCATTTTCTGAAAGAGCTAAACTTTTGTACGACAAATATCGAATGATGACCTCAGATTTTTCCTACATCTGTCTACGTAAAATTTTGTAGTTACGTCATTATTTTACAAAGGTTCTCCAGCATTCCTTAATATCTTTTCTTCCATATCATAATTGCCATCATGTGTCAGCTTAAACCCTATTCCTGGATACCAGGTGGTCCTTCTTTAAGTTCTTCCTCAAAAAGTGGATACTATGCTGCCATTTCTTTATTTTAATATGAATAATTTAAATAGTCTTCCGACTATTAAAATTAAAATTCAGTTCCATTTATAGCTTTAATGTTTTGATCATGGTAATATCTTGATTTTTTATTTTCAAGTAGCATTTCTTGCGTTTTCATAAGATGAAATAGAAGACATAATTCTTGGTGGTGTTGAGTCTCAATATCCAGTTGAACTCTATATTCAGGTTATTCTTGTCTGTATAATTTTCAGGGTGAGCTAGATTAAAGCAAATGATTGGATATAATTTACCAAAATTGCAATAATTGACCATACACCCTGTTTCTGGTCAAAGAGCTGTGTATTGCCGATTGTAATCACCTTTCTCAAAATCCATCATGTAGCTAACAGTTGGAACACTTACATTATTAGCCATTGTACAACATTCCATCTGTTGTCGAATAATATATTCTTCTGTTTTGCATTTCCATATCCTTCAGTGTATTTTGATATGACGTACAAGGACAATACTTCATCTGAAGTAGCATATATGCAATAAGTCACACATGAATTATTTAAGAAAATATTCGACTTTACAACGCTGTGTTGGTTCCAGTTTATTTCCACAAACTGATCTGGTAATCTTAATTCATTAAATTTTGCAGCTGCTGAATTCTTAAATCTAACATAAGGAAGCCAAAGTGCTAAATCTTCCACAACAACTTTGTAATCCTTATTTTGCTCATCTGTGTACAGCATATTCTGACTATGATTTCTCTGAAACTCATACTTGACTTAGAATCTTGGATGACCATTTTGTATTCATTGAAGAAATCAAATATGTATTTTGATGGGATATATACAGTGACAGTTTCACTATTTTGAGTAAGTTGGGATCTTTCTTTGAATCCCTGATTATACTTCGTTAGTTCCTAATTTTTCGAAATATTCAGTTATCTTAGTTGCGTCTACAAAAGTCACATCATATTTCAAGGGTTTTCTATCAGCTGTGCCTGACGTATCATCATAGAAGAGCATATTAGTAGCTTCCGAAGTAGAGCAATCTGGTGTAAAATGAGTTAGACCTAAAACATGACGCATGAGAGCAGACTAATTAATGTTGGCTTCGATTTCAGTGTTGCCTAATGTAAAACTGTTGGCGTTTACTAAACCACCTCTATTCACGAGAGCTACATTATCATCTGACATTGCCATTCCATTACTGTTAACAATTTTTAGCTTTTGTTGTAAATATTTGTTAGAATATAAGATATTGGAGTTAGTGTCTTCTATAAAGAAATGGTAAGTAGCATTCTCAGTAGAACGATCGCTGTTTTCATACCTCACTTCTCTATTCTCGAGACTTTCGATGTCATCATCGTAATAAAAATCAGTGTTGTTGAAATCAAATATTTAATTCATTTATTATAGAAATATTTTTTTACTCTTCCTTATTTAATAGCTCTACTGCTATTAAATCAAAATTCACAGAAAATTAAGTCCAGCTCATTTTTTTCTTTGAAAACATCTCGTTCAACTTATCACGGACAAACTGTTTGGCCTTACCTTCTAAAGCAGAGTGATCCTGTAAAAATGTAATGGCATCTGAAAAAAACCCTCTTCCTTGAATCTTCTTACTCTTCCTTTGAAGTCTGTGTTTATTCATATCTTTAGTTAGCGTGCAATAAAATTGTATTGTATTTCTTATTTCTTGTATTTCTTGAGGGGAATTAAATTACCTCTATGGTTCATTATTCTCATTCTTATTCTGTGAACACTTTCCATCCGAACAGAAAAGAATAGAGGTTTTTCAAATGATTTTATGATTTGACTGCCTGGACGATTAACGTTCGTAAAGGAATAGATTATGTTTGAAGAGTGAAAGCCCTTGATGTAGGCTAACTCCGCGACATCGCAATGTATATAAATGTTATCATTCCCACCGTATAAGTCGGCAATATACTTACCTATCTGTTCAGACTCTTCATATATTTTGGCTTCGAATCTAAGAGTTTATGCAGGTTGTTGCATTTCGTTAAATCGATCTTATTCCCATCTTTCAATTTGATGGCAATTCTTTGCCGTTCCTCAACTATACCAAATAGAATTGGCGGATTGTTTCCAAAAAATTTCAGCATGTAATAATTCAGCACTTTCACAGTGTAATTTCTATCTTGGAGCGATAGATCTAACCACTGATGGCTGTAATAGTATGAAAACTTCTCATCTTTGATATTATCCCAAGAAACGTACATTGAAAAAGACTGAAGGGCGATCTGCTTAAACCTAAACGGTCTGGACTATTCAATTGTAAAGTCTTCCTACTTTTCAGAGTTTTTCGAATCCAATATTAATAGTTCCATTTACTTAGAGAGAATATTTTTTCATTATAGTCAAGGTTCTTGGGTTTGGGGTAAAGGAATATAAGACATCTTCAACAGATTTACCTTTGTTTCTATCATTAATATATTCCATACAAAAGTGGCCACATTTGGCAGAGGCTGGGTGTTGTAAGAAGCTTGAGTTTTACCCTATTTTTTCACAGAACTTTCCAGATATTTCTTTATACTGGTAGGAATTTTGTAAACATGTTCTCCAAAAGGATCAAAGTACTCGATTAAATTTTTATTAGGCTCGTTATAATAACACACCCAGTGTGTACCAGGTCTCGTGGCTATGTTCAAATTAACAATACAGTTCTCAAATCGTCTCAACCTTTTAGGTAACAGATCCAAAGTGAAGACACCCCTAAACCCTTTTTCTAGTTTCATATTGTTTTCAATTACTTCGTTGGATATTCCCAGTTTTGATAGACTCCCTGTCCACGATTTTTTTTTTCGAGCACAACTCGATTTTGAAATTTTATCCAAAGCATTCTTTGCTCCACATCCACCTGCCCCACTTGCGGCATCTAAAGCCAACGCCTTATCTCCGGCAATTAATGCAGGCAAAAAAGGAGCTAGAAAGGCTAGAAAGCCACCTGTTTTCTTAAGTTGAGTCTTGCTTATAATAATTCTCTTTCCCTTCCCGATTTGAGCTGTTTGTGTTTGAGTTAAGTACATGTCAAAGTTAAATGGTTTTGTCCTATCTATTTGCAGGGAAACTCCTTCTCCTTTCTGGTATACAGATTTTAATTTAGGAATCTGATTATCGCTTAGATGTATTTTGGTTTTTACGTAGTTACTCATTTATTTAATAAGAAATTTTTATAATTTTCTTTTACTTGCTCGTTGCTTAGAGTTCCTTCTTTTAATAATGCATCCTGTAAAACAACGATTTGAGCATGTAACATTTTACTTTTGGATCCATTGTATACTTTATCCATGAATCCAGCCAAAATTTCCAGTTTATCTTACCCGCCCTTACCCAGATATATTTCCTTTCTTTTTAAGTTCTAGAGTCACTCTCGATAATCCTATAATATAATCATATGTTCCCTTAAATAATCAGCTTTAGATAATAGTCTGTCTTCTCTTTCCTCATCTTTTTTGGTCATTCGAGCAATCTGACTCATAAAGTTTCCTTTTTGAAGAGCCAATTTTAAGTAGGTACTCTTTACTCTATTGATAACTTCTTGCAAAGCATCTTTTGATTCATTGTACAATTTTGAGGGTCATGGAAAATTATTTTTCTCTAAAAACTCTACATCCAAATCTTTATCAAATAGCAGATATATGGAGTCTCCAGAGGTGGTTCAATCGCAAGAGGAATCTTATCAACAGTATCATTTATAGCATTAAAATGTTCTTTTCTAATAACATCTTGTTGTTGAAGTTTCTCGGTTACAGGCTTATGAAATTCAGACAATATATTCTAGAGACATAATTTTTGTTCAAGATTTTGTTCGTTGTTTCTTCTAATCTCCACATGAATCTTAAGCATTTTCAGGTCATTCTTAACTTCTTCTCTTAGCTTCTTATTTCGCTCTTTTTGTAAAGCATTTATTTATTAATAAGCAAACTATTTTTTACTGGAAGCAAATAAGCCGTCTCCCACTGGAATGTTCTAAAGCTTTTTGCAACTTTAAAAAGCCAGAGTCGGAACCTCGGCTTTTATGAGATGAAATTAACAAGGATTGCTAAAGCAGCGCAAGTTAATAAGCTGCGGTCGGTATTCTAACCACAGCTTTAAAAAACTGACGCGTCGGCTTTTACGAGATGAGGCAAACATTTTCACATTAAATAAAGATGATTCCAATTGAAGATTATGCAGAACAAGAAGAATTAGGTGATGCAAATCAGTATTATTTATTACCGAAGCACACTTTCAGACTTTTGATCGCAGGAGCTTCAGGCATAGGTAAAACGAATTTATTGCCGAATTTTATTTATGATTATCTCGAGTTTGATAACTTGTTCGTTTACGCTAAAGACATGTTTGAAGCCAAGTAAACATGTCTTTAGCGCAAACGAACAAGAAACAATGAACAAACAATGAAAGAAAAATACACCATGTTTGATGGTGTGGATATTAAAGATATATTAGCAAAGTATCCCAAAAGGAGAAGACAATTTTGCTCGAGTGATTTGAAAAATACGGCAAGAAAGAAACCTTATTCTCTTCTGATACAAAACACTATATTACAGTGGACGTTCTGGACCCCTTTTGTAAAAATGATGCAGTCTTCGATGTCTGTGTGACAGAGAAAGACCAGAAGAGTATAGAAGATTTCTTCATCAAATGTAGGAAGAAGAATACCTTTATCATTTACCTCTCTCAATCTCATTACAGATCACCAATTATTAGCAAGAGAAACTGTAATTATTTAATATTTTGTAACCTCCAGTAAAGGGAGATTCAACAGATCATAATTGAGGTAGATGGTTATCTAGCGAAAGAAGAGTTCAATCGATTGTACAAAAAGTGCATGCAGCAACCATATAATTATTTTATGCTTGATTTAGTCAAACCGGCTTTAACATACCGAAAAAATATTTCGTCAATGTAAATAAAAATGGAAGAGTAATTACGGAAGAAAATTTACGTGTATATAAAGAACTACCATCATTATCATAAGATAAAGGTTTCACTATCCATTACAAAGTTCCTCTGCAGTTCATTGGGTTCCTCCAATTTTGCGATGGTACCCTTAGCCACTCTGGGCTTGAGTTCTGGTATAGTTGAAGTTATCGAAAAATCTATGAATATTGAGGAAAGGAACAAAGAGTATAAGCAATCATACAAGTTTTATAAGCAGCTGCTGAATTCATTCAAATCAAATGCATTATCAGATGAAGAGATGTACTGTAGAGATGATGATTTCATCAACAATTCAGTCTACATACCCAGAGAAAAATACATGAAACAAACCCAACTGAACGGCTATGACTGTGTGAGTAAATATTTTTTTGCATATAAATAAATGAAGAAAGGAAAAGGAGTTGTTAACTCTGCAATTAATAATTTACCGTTTGAAATGCATCTGCCTGGTTACCAATTTACTGGGACAGGTACTCATTTTCTCAGAGATAAAACTAGATTAATTCCCGATTTAACATAGAAATAATGGAGTAAGCCAATTAATAGAATCGATGAGGCTGCTTATAAACATGATGTGTGTTACCTAAAAAACAGAGATACCGAAACAAGAAACAAGGTGTGTGACTCAGACATGATAAAAGAACTTTGAGGATATTCCTATTCCTACTCTCCGGGAAAGGTTAGATAGAGCTATTGTGAAGGCAATTATCAAAGCAAAGAAGACATTTGGAATGGGCTCAAATAAATACTGCCTAAAATGTAGAAACAATACTGAGACTAAAAATGTACAGGACCCTACCTCTAAAAACGGGAGGCCTATGATGAAATGAATCTGCATGGATTGTGGTTCTAGAAATAGTCGTTTTTTACCGCCAAAGGGGTAACTGAGGACCCCATAAAAGTTTATTACCATCCAGAGACTGGATATTGCGGTATAAACGAACTCTGTAGAAAAACAGGCTTAAGTCGAAAAAAGTCTCAGATTTCTTAGATCAACAAGATGTTTCCACAAAACATAAACCAATCATTAGTAAATTTAAAAGAAGGGGAACTTATGTGTCACACATTGATGATCAATGGCAAGGAGATTTGTTATTTTAAAGTAATTTTCAAAATCTAATGATGGCTACAATTACTTGCTAATGGTCATAGACATTTTCAGCAAATATGATTGGGCTGTGCCTATTCGTAGAAAAACAGAAGAAGAAGTGACTAAGGCATTTAAGAAGATATTTAAAGTGAGAGTTCCTCTTAAAATCCAGACTAACAAAGAGACACAGCTTCTGTTTACCAAGAACAATATTCACTGGTTCACTACTGAAAGCGTAGAAATCAAATTCTCCGTGGTGAAACGATTCAACAGAACTCTAAACAGTAAAATTCGGAAATATTTAGTGGATAATAATACCAATAGATACATAGATATATTTAATCAGTTAGTAAAAAATTATAACAACTCTTATCACAGAAGTATAAAGATGAAGCCAGTTGAGGCCAGTCTAAAAGAAAACAGTGGTGAAGTCAACCAAAATTTGCTTAAAGAAAAGGTCAAACATAAACTCAAATATCAAATAGGAGATAAAGTTCAAATATCAATATATAAAATGACTTTTTGAAGAGGTTATCAAGCAACCCTTACAGAAGAAAGATTTGCCATCTCTGAAGTATTAGAGACTTATCCAGTCACTTATAGAATAAAGGATTTAAACAATGAATATGTAAAAGGAACCTTTGATGAAAATGAGTTGGTAAGATATGATAAGAAGGACAATTTGAACAAAATCGAAAAAATTCTCAAAAAGGTGGGAAATAAATATCTGGTGAAGTGGTTGGGTTATCCAGAGAGTAGCTAGATAGCTAAGAAAGATTTAGTTTATTTTTAATAGCTGACAAAAGCTATTAAAACCTATTATTACCGGCTTCGAAGCTTTAAACTGAAATTTTTAATAGCTGACAAAAGCTATTAAAAATTCCAGTTTAAAGCTTCGAAGCCGGTTCGACAGACTTCTTTATTCTGATCAAGCGTTTTCTTCATTTTAGGTAACTTAAGCAGTACCTGAAAATATCTTTTCCGGAACAGATGAAATAAAATGTATTCTTTGCTGATTAAGTTTTTCGGCTCTGGAAATAATTCTTCATATTTAAGAATAAATGTAAGAATTCAAACAAAATCACATCTTCTAATGGGATATTAAACCCATTTAACCATTTAGTAAGATTTTTCACTCTGCTTTCACTCCTCTGTTGCATCTTTATCATCAAATAAAATTGCTTTCAATGGAGAGGACGCTTATTAGGATTGTATCTCAGCTCTTCATGACATGTCATACACACTCAAAATTCATAATCGTCTTTTGTTACAAATTAGTGCTCATACTCTTAAGCTTTATTTTCCTTTGATTTGTCTAGACCAAGGAGTTTTATTATTTCTATCAATTCTTCATCCGACATTTACTATTACAGGTTTTTTCTTTAAATACAAAAAAATGTTCACCATGGTCTTGAATGAACCCCCTCAATATTTTAAGCATTTGAATAAATACATTCAGAATATAAATACGTAAGATGAGTGAACATAAATCTTTGATCGATATATGTTATGAGCAAATCAAGGATAACTTTTAGTATGGGCAATTCGGTGATTTTAAGCTTGTTATAGTTAGGAATACGGGTTGCTTTAATGCTGACAAACTATGTGGTTTGAACCGAAATAAAAGCTTTGCAGACTGGTCAAAACTTTCAAGATTTGCTTAAGTTTTATAGTTGCCTGGAGAATTCTCCAGTCAGCTTTTACAGATCAAACTACAAAACAACAATTCTCTCAACAACATATAACAGGTCAGTATGTCCGTAAGAAATTTATCCTTGATATCGCCTCCTGGATATCAGTCGAATTTTATGACAAATGCAGCAATATCATCCTTAACTACTTTGTGAATGAACATAAGACGATGGACGAAAGCGTTTTTTAACTGAAGCTCAAAGAAATTGATGATAAAATGCTAAGTATTGTTCTTGGAAAACATGAAGAAATTAAATGTGAAGCTGAAAAGATTGATGAATTATTAGAAATGAGTAAACGCGTATGGAAAAAAAATAGAGAGCGCGATAGAGCTATGCTGAGAGAGCTGGGCATTCATCTGCAGGATGTATCGTGTTAGAACAATGAACTTCTAGAAAAACTTGAAACGATCCAATGCAAACTTGACGTCTCTGTTGAAGACCGAGCCCCACAACCTGACAAGCCCCAGAAACGTGAGAGATTCATTCTTATTAAACGAGATGATGGTGTATACCCCTACTATACAATCAGAGCACAGGACATTAACGCCAAAAGTGCACTACGGCGTCAACGATCCCTATTTACAGAGATCTCTATCCTATTAGACCGTTCACTTCACTCAAACTCAAAAACACTATACGCCAGAGTTAAAGATGAATTGAAGAAAAAAAAGAAGTCGTCTTTAATTTATGTAAGATTTCGTTAGATTGGTCGACTAGAATAAAGAAGAGTTAATAAAAACAATGAACACCATAAATGATGAAAAACGAGACCTCTAGTTTGCGATATATTTTAATGGTTTAACAACTATTAAAATGTTTCATGTCTTTTAAAATTGAAGGAGAACCCCTTAATATTTTAAGCATTGACAGAAATACATTTATTTTATAAATATATAATAAAGACGGGAACTGTTCAAGAGTTGAAAAACTACTGTCGAGAAAATAAAATTCGAGGATACTCGAAGCTTAAAAAATCGGAACTGATTGAGCTCATTCAATAACATAATGACTTTTCCAGTTTCTATAAGTATTTGTTTAACAAGCCAAGGAAGAAGAAGGAACTTAAAATGAGGTGCTGTGGCAACTTAATTAAAGAATCTAGCATAAATAAGCACATGCAAATTAAAGCTCATCAAAACTATCAGCCTAAGAAAGCAACCACCTACCAAGAGGATGATTTTGACAATATGCAGAGCTTGCATCACATGACCTTTAGTCAATTTCGTGAATTTTGTCGGACGCATAGTATTAGGGACTTTTCCAAATTAAGACAGACATCATAGCATACATTGACAGCGCAATATAAACAATACGAAAATGAGCTAAATTTTGAAGGCATTGAATTTCCAGTAAAAGTTAAAGATTGGGTACTCGAAAGGTTTGAAAAGATGAATAGTGCATATCAGTGAATGTATATTCATACGAGACTAAAAGCAAAGATATATACCCCTTGAGGATAACTAAAAATAAGGTTGAGAGACATGTTAATTTGCTTTACATAAAAAACGAAGAAGGGGGCATTCATTACTATTGGATAAAGAACTTGTCAAAATTAGAAAGTGTTCATTTAAGTAAACATGACAAAAGAGTATATCCCTGTGAAAGGTGACTGTTATTTTATCACTATGAGGAAGATCTGCAAAAACATGAATCAGATTGTAAGAAAAATAAGGCTGTTAAAATAGCAATGCCTAAAGAAGGTGATTCTTTAAAGTTCAAAAGTTATCATAAATGATTACGAGTACCTTTCATGATAAATTCAGATATTGAATGTTTAACGAATGAGATGGATACCTGTCAACCTGATGGAAGCGTATCGTACATGCAAATATACCAAAAGCATGAACCAATGAGTTTCTGTATTTACGTCAAATATGAACATGAGGACTATATGCTACCCTTTACATACCGAGGGCTCATAAGTATTTTACGAAGAGTTGAATTCAAGAGACTTAAAGGTAAAGAAAATTTACGATAAGAAACATCTAATCAAAATGACGCTAAAGATGAGGAACATTTCCAAACGACTGATATATGCCATATCTGTGAGTTGAATATCAGAACATAGCCATCCCCTATTCAAATAATAATGAATTGGACAATCAAAAAGTGAGAAATCATGACTCGTTCCGTCAAAATGTGAATCAAACTATAGTGGTTCAACTCACATTTTATGCAAACTACGCTATCAAAGCCCTTCCTTTAACCCAGTTTTTATTCATAACTTATCCGGATATGATGCACACCTGTTTATAAAAGAACTAGTTAGCAATAATGGAGACATTGACGTCATACCAAAACCGAAGAAAAATACATCACTTTCAGCAAAGAAGTGGGGGGCAAAAATGATAGAAACTTGCGAAGGAAAGAAAGCTAAGATCTCAGAAATAAAATTGAGATTTATTGATTCATTTCGTTTAATGGCCTGGACAGTTTAGCGAAGAATGTGAAAGTGTTCAGAGAGGCTGCTAAATACTTCCCCAAGGACAAGTAAGACCTCGTCACCCGAAAAGGTGTATATCCATTCGATTAAATGGACTCCTGGGGAAAATGTAAAGAAACCAAGATACCATCAAAGAAAGATTTTTACAATAGAATGACTGTGTCACATATATCTCAAGAGGAGTATAAACACGCCGTGAGAGTATGGAATGGTATGAAAATCAAATATTTAGGCGAATATTCCGATTTATACGTGAAGACTGATATACTGATGTTGACTGATATAGAACATTTTAGGGATGCCTGTATATAGACGTACAAACTGGATCCTGCATGGTACTTTACTACACCTGGGCTCTCTTGGGATACTATGTTAAAGTCTACTGATGTAGAGTTAGAGCTTAGAGCTATTAAGCAATTATGATTTGATACTTATACTAGAAAGAGGCACAAGAAGAGGTGTATATCAGTGCTGTAACAGATATGGGAGAGCTAATTATAAATATATTAAGGAATATATAAAACTATGGAATCTCTCTAGCTTTCAAATGTACCTAGACGCAAACAATCTATATGGTTGGGCAATGAGCCAATTCTTGCCATATGGCGGTTTCAAGTGGGGAAATGCTGATATTGATGTGACCAAAATAGCAGATAAGATGCAGATAAAAGGTAGATTCTAGAATATGATCAACAATATCCTAAATACTTGCATAATTGCATAATTCCCACTCAGACTTACAATTAGCCCCTGAGAACAGAATTATCGCTTATTCGAAAGCAGTCTAAATTTCTAACAACCTTGTATGACAGAGTGATACGTTATCCATTACAGGGTTCTGAAATAATATTTGCAGTTGGGGATAAAGTTGAAAAAGGTGCACAGAGTATTGGAGTTCAACCAGTTCAATCGGTTACAGAAGTATCTAGACCTAAGCACTCAGATGAGAACCAGAGCAACCAATGATTTCGAAAAGGACTTTTACAAACTCATTAACAATTCCGTGTTCGGAAAAATGATGGAGAATATCAGGAAACGCCTCGTTATTAGACTTCTGTGTGATTCCAAGAGAGCGGAAAAACTTATAGATAAAACCAAATTTTAAAGGTAGAACTATATTTGAGGAAAATTCGGTCGCTATACATATGAACAAAACTAAACTAACCTTTGATAAACCCATATATGTTGGGATGAGTATATTGGATCTATCCAAGCATTTAATGTACAACTTTCATTATAACGTAATGAAGTCGATGTATAGGGAGGATGCTAAATTGTTATATATGGACGCGGACAGCTTCATATACGATGGAAAAACGAAGGACTTTTATGAAGATATGAAAGGAATGATTGACTGCTTCGATACGTCGGATTACCCAGAAAATAATAAATATAAAATGCCAAGGGTAAATAAAAAGGTTCTGGGTAAAGGGAAGGATGAGCATGCTGGAAAAATTATGGAAGAATTCGTCGGATTAAGATCAAAAATATATGCCTGTAAGACTGAAACAAACTTGGTGAAAAAGTCGGAAGGAGTAAAGAAGTGCGTCGTGAAAAATAGGATAACCTTCGAGGACTACAAGAATTGCCTATTCAAGCGCGAAGTACAGGACAGAATTATGAATCTAATCAGAAGAACAAAACATGAGATTTTAATGTAAATTAGGTCACCCTCTCTGGGGAAGATGACAAACGTCATATATTGCAAGATGGTATTAACACATTAGCCCTCGGCCATTACGCTACAAAAAATAAGCAATGTGAATAAAAAATATAATATAATAAATGGCAAATGAAGTAGATTGGAACGAATTTTCTAAAAAAAACTCTTTCCGAAGATGTTTTGAGGGGACTGGCAGAATTCGTTAACTGGCGATATGTCTTCGAGTTCTCACCTCTGAGTGAAACATTCATAGAATAATATGCTACTGAAGAAGATTGGGCAATAATCTCTAAATACTAGAAATTTTCGGAACATTTCATGGAAATACACGAAAACGATTTAGATTGGAAAAGCTTATCCAGGTACCAAAAAATGACAGAGAAGTTTAAGGAAGAACACATCAATTTCATTGATTGGAGAGCAATATTTCATTATCAAAAGCTGAGAGAATCCTTCATCTAAAAATAGCTTGAGAAACTAAATATGGAGATAATATCTGCTTTTCAAACACTTACTGAAGATGTAATGAGGGAGCATAAGGATCGGCTGAACTAGCGATATATTTTACGATATCAATCTTTCGATGAAGACTTCGCTATGGAATTCCAGAATAAAGTAGACTATTGTTACATCATTAAATATAAACTGCATATTCTGTCGGATCAATTCTTCTCTCTTCATTACAGAGAAATGGTTTGCATATTACTGGCTGAAATATGCAATCAAGAAGCATTTATAAACCCTTTCAATAAATCCTGAAGGGAAAAGATAGAAATATATTTTTTAATAGTTTTCAAACTATGAAAGCTAAGGCCTTGGAATTCTTCTTTTTTGTATTCATAAAACAATATTTTTCTTCAGCTCTCATCAAAAATCTCAATTATTTTTTTAATCGTTTCTTCTAAACTTCCTAAGCATTCGATCAATGCATCCCTTTCAGATGATGAAAGTATCATTGATTGAAACTTCTGAAATTCTGCTCGAAAGCTATAAATTAATGAGATGTGTGTGCATAACTTAATCAAATGGGTTTTCTTTTTATTCATTTTCATTTCTTTGTTTACATATTTATTGTCTTTAAATACTTAAAATATCTCTCTAGCATATACATTCATATCCCCTTTGGAGAAGTTTTGAAACCATCATTTTTGAATGCGGAGGCACATCTTTATTTGAGAAAAAAAGGGGTGCTCACTGAAGAAAGCACCCTTCTGTCACAGAGACTTTTCAGTTTTAAGAGGATGCCATTTTATAAAATGTTTATGAATGAAACAAAATAATTACTTTTTAAAAGTAAGAAGAGTGGTGAGTTTTAAGCCATTGTTTTATAAAATTGGCTTGGTGGAAGTAGAGCTATTACATTCTAGAGGTGAGGTACAATTTTAATGAGTTTAAGAGCTATTGTTTTTAAAAGGGGGTGGGAAAATTATGATTATTTATACCATTGTTTTATAAAAGTGGATTTGATTTTAGTGGATAAAATAGGGCCATTATTCTCAAAAAGTAGGTGGGGTTTTATGGGGGGTGTTTCGCAACATTGCTTTAAAAAGTTGGTGGAAATTTTATGGGGCGGACTTATGGTCTAAACGTTACTGCACTAGCTTTGGCAAATGCACACTACTGAAATATCACTAGGCTATTTCATACCAGGCTATAGGCAAAGAAATAGCACGTCTGGAGATCCATTTACTTTTCAGACAAAATTAATCGTTTGTTATTGATATATTAAAAAATTTTCTAAAATGCCAAAGATAAATGTAGAATCAATAGACAACAAACATGAATGTACAGTTAAGATTATGATAAAGTTATACAACCGAGGAAAATAATGATTGGTATTTAACATTGACATACAGAATAATTTAAAGTATGAGCAATGTTCAATGGCAAGGACATAGTCAGAAAACTGCTGGCAAATTTGGTTTACTGCTCTAGTTCATTTTAATTTCTACCAAAATAAAGATATTTTTTTTATATAATTTTGATTTTAGTGTTTGCAAAGTGATTTCAGTTTCATCAAAATAAATCTAGAACAGAAATCTTTATTACAGAATGAATCTCTCATCCTAAGAAAACGAAGTTTAACTTGTGCCCCGCATATCCCGATATAGTTCATGGAAGTTTAGAAATACATAAAAATTAATTCAAAAAAGTTAAAAAGTATTATTTTTCTATTAAAAATGCAATAAGTCTATAAAGAATTTTCTGAATTATTGAACATAATGAAAACAATGAGTGTCTGAGATTTTATCTAGTACAATAATTTTGTATTGCCAGAAATTATGCAATTATTTTTTGAGACATTTTATATGAAGATTCATATTTGGAAATTCTCTTATTACTATTAAAAAGTACTAATATTCCAATAACGTAAAATATGGAATTTTGATTGGTTTCATATATCTATTATTTGCAGGTAAATTTTCTCATCAGTTTTTTGAACTTGTGTGTGGAATCCTATCTTGAAACATATACACAAAACACATATATATTCATAAGTTTTATAATTGTACTTAAATGCTTTTAATCACATTTTGTATCATTTGTACAGATTATAAATGCAATAAAACGTTATGTAATAAAAAAATTACATAAAAATATTATATGTATAAACACTAAGGATACATAGCTTAAGTTTAGGACAAATGTTATGTGGTATGCAAATTCACTTGATGATAATTTTTAAAAATTAAAATATATGAATGGTAAAGAGATATTTAAAATGTTATTTTCTCACATTACCTGTTTGTAATTTATGTCAAAGGTATAAATAGTTTAAGGAATTATTATTTGATTTAAGCTGAGAGTCTCTATTTGAGAATACTAATGTGGGAAAATAATTAATACTGAATAATTCCCCGGGTATACTGAAAAAATCGAGCTCTATATATGAAATTAGCTTTATTTATATTTGAGTAAATAATGCCTTCTGAAAATATTATTCAATCATACAGATACATAAAAATAAAGTTTGAGAACAAACTTCATTTTTATCTCATATCAACGAATTTGTGATTTATCTTTTGACATTACATTTTCATTCACGTATGAAAATCTTGAATACTGTTGGATTTTAACGACATGCCCTCTTAAATACAAACACAATCAACTTTTGTCTAACTCCGTTAACTCACAAGCATAGAAAAATGACAATGAGTGTTAGAGAAAATAATGAAACCAGTCTGACATTTTTACCAATTAATTTATTTTTTGAAAAACAGATAGATTAGGTTAGATTCCCGACTCCTTATTTCTGCAGCAGAAAACACAAGCCCCCTTCCTTTAGTTTTGAACTATAGTTAATCAGTAATTCACCAAGCTTCCAAAGCATCACGGGATGCCAGTTGAATTCCAAGCTCGTATCCGAATAGTTAGAACTCTTGCCTTTGGTTCCACAGTTAGTGATTTGGAATCCCATGAGTTCAAATATTTTTACCAACAGCAGTAGAACACACAAGTACCTTTCGATTACTTTTGAGTTAAAGTTACATCAGTAATTCACCAGGCATCCTAAGCACCACACGATGAAATTTAAAATCATGCAGTGGAGTTTCAAGCATGCAGTTGAATTTCAAATTCAATACCAGCGGAATTTCAAGTGGTCGCTAAATGGTTAGTACTCTTGCTTTTAAATCAACAGTTAGTTTTGATCTATAATTACATCAGTAATTCACCAGGCATCCTAAGAACTGGCATGGCGTGACGGTCAGAATCCATCACACCATGCAAGTGAAAATCCAAGCTGGTAGCCAAATGGTTAGTAAGTACTCTTTGCCTACTATTCAAAAGTTAATGTTTTTGAATCTCATCGGTTAAATTTCTATCGTGTACAAAAATTTTCGTTGACCGACAAAAATAAATAAATAAATAAATAAAATAAAAAAATAAAACATGCCAATGAAAAGATGAAAAAACTGTCGAATATTTAACATGCATAGGCTTTTTTGGATTACGAATGCGCCGTGTAAAAAATTTTCTACTTTTCAGTCACAGCAAATTACTCAACAAATTAAATTACAATCATAGATAGGATCATATATATATATGATAAAAAGCAGGACATTTTGTTTTTATAATATTAATGATGTATTAAAGATAGTGGTAAATTACAAGAAATGGATTCAAATATATTAGCAGCATCTTAAAGGAACAATTTTCATAATTTCCTTCGAAAATGTTTATTCTGAAATTCGAAAAAAAACGAGAATTCAGAATTTTTAATTTTTAAATGTTGCATTGTTATACACTCACAATTGTGTTACTTTATTGCATTTATGACAGGGAATCTTGTATAAGTTTTCATATTTATTTCAAAATATAAGATTCAGTTTGATAACAGATATGAATTACTTTAGTTAAAAAGAAATCATTTTGATTCCTTGAAGAGATTATAGTATTTTCTGTAAGATAATATTTAATTTTGAAATTTAAAATTCAACTCAAATTATTTAAATTTATTAACGTGCAATTATTTGTACATTTATTTGCTTTTATTTATGAAAATATTAAATATTACAAAAATGATTATTTTAACTATACCATCCGACATACAACTAAAAGATGAATGAAATCATTAAATATTTTGCCAAGAAGGTTTATAAGTATTTTTAAATTGTTTATACATTTTTAAAACTGATATAAAAATCAAAAATACATCAAAATATTTTCTAACATATTAAACTCTGTGGCTAGTCTATGTGTCTTACCGTAAGAGACCTACAAGTCTAGACATGAAATTAAATTTCGCATGCTGTCAAATGCACGACATATATGAAGAAATACATAACTCCGGCAGAAAAGTGAAGCAGAAATGATGCAAAGTATATCTGAAACTTGGAAAACTCAGTAAGTAACTTAATGCCCGAAAACATATTTTGACAGTCAAACACATATTTCTACTTATATTAATACACTTTATAATGTAAATATGATTTAATTTTATAAATAATAAAAGTTTAATATGAGTAAATTCATTTATAAGAAGATTGAATTTTGTACATATAACAGAAATAAACTATTTTTTTATTTTGAGGATTTTCTTTTTTCTCAACAGTTATGAATCTAAACAATATCTGAATTAATTACCAATACACCATATTTTATTGGTAATTTTAGAGGATATGATTGTTTTTTTTTTTTTTTTTTTACAGTTGAATTAATTTAAATGCAATATAATTTAGAGTGAGAAAGAAGCATCCGATGATTTAATTATGTTTATTAATTTCTAAGAACGATTGCTATACATTTATGACACTTTATTATGCTGACAGAAGGAAACAGATGAATAATTAATTCAGAAAAGTTTTAACAGACACAGTTATTTTTCATTTTATAAACTATCGCTGTGTAAAAAGAGAGAAATGCTGGCGTCCAGGTGGGAAAAGAATAAAATTCGTATAATAATTATATACAGGGTGATAATAAAGTGACTCTCCAGGCATTTTTGGACCCTAACCGTTGCCAGCAACTGAAGGAAAATTTCGCATAAATTATTTTAAGGTTTGTGCTCAAGAATAATCTGGAAAACAACAGTGTCTCTCAAAACTGTTATAGTTATAAAATTTAACAGGAAAAAAAAATTCAAATATAAAAGTTTAAGAAATGAACTTCCTTTAAGAATTCAGTTAAACTACTAAACATTCAACTTTCCAATAGGTATTCCATTTCACTACTTACCTCAGATATTTAAAGGCACAGATGAGCATCTAAATGTTTAATTTTTAAAATTCGCAAGTAAACATATTAAGAATTTAAAGAGAAATTTATAAATGGTGGTTATAATATATATTCATACAATAGAAACTGATGAAATCATTACTAATTTATAAAATATTATCACGAAAGAAAATGCTTATCAATATCTATTGATTTCCTAATGTGAATTCGCCTAGTCTTTTTGTTTGTGATTTAAAATATGATTTTGTGTGTCAATTTTAATTAATATTTACTTACAAGTGGAAGCTCTTTTACTTAAGGAATTTTATTTGCCAATACTAACAAAAGATTTGGATTTAAACTTTGTTTAAGATATAAGATAGATATTTTTATTTATTTTAAATATCGCATTGTGTGTGTACTGAATCGAAACTGTTAAGCATATTTTGTACTTCCATGCATTTTTTTAGATTTCTAATATGTTTGGTGTAAACTCCAAACTGTCACATATCAAAAAATTATGATTATATTTTCTTTTTCCAGTCTTCCAAAGCTGACTTCTTCTTCTTAAATTTAATATTGTAATACAATATTACGAGGGTTGCTCTGAAAATTTTATGATACGTGCAGACGAGAATTTACAAAATAAAAATAATGGTTTAATTTTAAAATATAAAGTATTTTAACACACAAGACGATTTTTTACTGACTTACTACAAATTGTTTAGCGTAGAATAAATTTTAAACAGAAGAGAAAATGGAGTTGACGCGAGAACATTTTCACGCAATGATTTTCTACGATTTTAAACCAGGATTAAATCAAAAAGAATGCATTCCACGGTTGCAATTATCATTTGGTGATGAATCTCCAGCTCGTGCTACTGTATTCAGATGGTTTAGAGAATTTAGAAGAGGTCTAAATTTTCTTCAGGATGAAGAACACACAGGAAGGCCGCCATGGGCAGTAATCCCGGATAATGTGTCTGCCATGCGAAAACTTTTAATGGATGATAATCGCTGTACCTATCAAATGATACAGAAGGAACTTAACATTGGATCCGCAGCCCTACACAAAATCATTCATGAAGAATTGCAAATGAAAAAAAGTAGTTTGCCGTTGGGTTCCCCAAAATCTAACCGAGCACCAAAAAGAGGAGCGTGCCAGAATCAGTAAAGAAACTCTTAAACTGCTAAATGATGGTGGCCACAGCATCATTTATAAAACTCTAACAGTTGAGGAAACGTACATACCAACACGTCAAGAAAGCAAAGTATGGGTCTTTGAAGAAGATCCCACGCCGACAATGGTGAAAAAACAACGCGCGCTGAAAAAAGTGAAGTATGCCGTTTTCTTCAGAAGTACGGGATCGGTCAAAGCTATCAAGTTGGAAAGACAGCAGACAGTAACAGCAAACTGGTATACCACTAAATATCTTCCATAAATTCTACAAGAACTGAATGTTAGGGGACTAATACTTCACAATGACAATGCATCTTCACATACAGCCGGATTAACAATTGGGTTTCTTAAACAAAAATAAATTAAAGTTATCGAACATCCGCCGTATTTACCTGATTTAGCTATGTGTGACGTTTGGTTATTCTTTAATCTAAAAATGAACTTACGTGGACGTCTTTTTCATTCAGAAGAAGAGATTGATGTGGCTATAAATGCATTTTTTCATCTATTCCAAGAAATGAATGACTTGAGGCATTTAATATGTGGAAAATTCGTCTATAAAAGTGCATTGGTGCTAGAGGAGACTACTTTGAGCACACCTAAAATTTTGAAAGTATAACTTTAAAAATCTAGTTGTATCTCAAAATGTTCAGAGTGAGCCTCGTATTGTACTATTTATACAGTATAATTTTGTTATAATAACCAGTTACTATAAATGTACATCATATATATATATATATATATATATATATATATATATATATATATATATATATATATATATATATATATATATATATATATATATATATGAACAAGTCATCACGCGTTCATTGCGAAGTTAGTTTCAAATGAAATATAATTAATTTGTTTCAAAATTAGCACTGAGCTGAATGAATATTTCTTGTAGAGTATATTATTCAGTAATTTTTTTTCAACTTTTTTTTAATCAAATCACGAAACATTATGTGTGGAGTATAATATCTCTTTCTGTAAACTAAATATTTTTCATTAACTAATAAAATTCTTAAAATAGATTACATAATTAATTTTAAATAGTTCACTTTCTTGTATTGAAGTTCAATACAATTTAAATTATAATTATTTTGTGGCTTTGTTATAAAAAAGAGATAGCTTTCATATTTTAATTTATAAAATGTATTTACATCTCTGTACTTACTAAGAAAGCGATATAAAGTTTTACCATCGGTTACGTATTTTCGTTTTCGATCTCATTTCTCTTGTGCTCATATTCATTAATGATTTTTGAAAAGAATGCTTACCATTAATATTGCCTAAACAAGAAAGTTACTATTTCGAAGATTTCAAATCTTTTGTGTGGACATTTGGTTACAAAACTCAATACAAGTGTCTTGAATTTTTAAATCATTCTAAGACACCAAAGCGCAATTTTTAAGCATGATAAAAATGCGCTTGCATATTTACATGGAATATTACTGTATCCAATAAACTTAATGTGGTCAATATTTGCTGAATAACTGAAGAATTTTCTGGATTAAATGAATTTTTCAATAGGACAACTTATATAACATCAATTTCTTTTTATTTCTTTATTTTCCTTTCAAATATGTTTTATTGTTAATGAGCTGAATGTGGAAATTTTTCCGAACAATAATGCTCACAGTATTTATCAAATTAAAATTTTATGAAAATTTTAATTTAAAACATACAGATTTAAGGTAATGATAAGATCTAGTGCATTTTTTAAAACATATATTTAAATATTCAATATTAAAGTACAAACTTAACTATTTATATGTATGAATATTGAGGTGTATCTTCAATTTTAACCTATTTTATATGAATTTTATGTGTTTGCCACAGCAGAACATTTTTGTATACGAAATAAAATTTCAACAGTTTGTATAATACGTTTCTAGAATAAATGCAAAAAAAAAATATTTTGTTTTCGATAAACTGTGGCAGTTTATCCATCACCTAATTACTAAAAACTAAAAAATAAAAAAAAGTTAAATTTAAAGTGTGTTAAGAATCTTATGCTGGATGAAGATTAGATACTTAGTTTTTTTAACGTTAAATGGAGATGATAAATTGAATACATTTAATTTATCATATCCATTACGTAAGTAAGAAGTAAATAGCGTTATACACATTGCAAATGCCATGCTATAAGAGCAAAGCGCTCATTAAAATTTAAATTTATGACTTGGAATTTTTACTTTTATATTTAGTTGTTGAATTTTTATGTGTAAAAAATCACATTTCCGTAATTATGTATTTTAACAGTTAGAGTTCAAAGTCACTTCGCTAGTGTGGTAGAGCAAAACACACAAAGAATACCAGTTAAGCTGACCTCCATGTTGATTGACCATTGTTCAGTATTGCAAAGTGGTTTGTCGATTATGGTTTTCAGAAATAAAAAGTGGTAGATTAAAAAAAAAATTAGTAAAATAAACAAGATCTTCTCCATGTGTAGGAAATGAGATAATATGCATTTTAGGCATGATCCTTAAATTTCCTGCTTAGGACCTTAAAAGGAGGACTTGTTTCGAAGTTTTCTTCTTTTGGACTCTATATCAGTTTCATTTATTTGGTCTAGTTTAATTGTTTACCAGAAACAGCAAACAAAAATAGAAGTGTACCTATCGAATCAAAGTTTTGTCATGGTGCATTTAGATCTATTACTCATGAAAGAACACATTTAATGGAAGAATTTATTTCAATTAAAATGGGTAAGTATAATCTGACTTATATGACCAAATATTCAGTTATTCATCTTCCATGTGGTATCTGAATGTTGATAGTGATTCAAAAACCCTTTCAAGTTGTATACTCCACCTCTCTTTATGAAATTATCTCAAAGTAATAAAAATTATCCACTAAAAACTCTTGTAACAATTTTATCGAATTCGTTCATCTTAAATATAAATTTATATCTTTAACAGATTGATGGTGTGATTGTTTTTTATTCTCATTAATTAACTTAAACTCTAATATAAATGGAACACTCTAATATATGTGTACATTTCTCACAACTAGTAATAATTTTTATAATCATCAGGTATTTCATACTTATTGGTTGAGTAACTTGAAAATTGCTTCGTAAAAAGCAGTAAGAATTTACTTTCAAAAGGAAATCAAGTTTTGTAACTAATCAAATGAATTATCTGATTTATAATATTTTGAGTTTAGACAACGAGAAAATACAAATTTAACTTATATTTCTTTAGGTTAAAAATTTGTTTGGATGTCTCGTGTAAAAATGCAAAACGCTGCATTACTGATTTTGAAAGAGAATTAAGGAATTTATAGTAACGTAATTTTGCTGTTCTCATATCTGACGAGATAAATTTTCTGTGTTCAGAAAATTGATAGGATAACAACATTCATACGAAATAACATGCTGTATCTCATTGTCTCCTATCAAAATATTTATTGTCATGTTAAGAACCGAAATATAGCGTGTCATCTCTCACCCTTAAATTGGTGTAACCTATACGATATCTAAAGAACATACTGTCATCTCAGACTTCAGAGTCAAATTGAGGATAGTAGTGAAACAACATATATTTAAACGAAAATTTCAACTACTTTTGCAAAAAAACAATATGGGCTATCATCTCAGATACAATAATCTAGATATCCTAAATTAAGCCATACTATGTAAAATTAAGGTAGTTTAAAAATAGTGATATACTATATTGCATACTATTGCGACTTTAGTGGTGTAATCAACAACGAAGTCACATGAAGTACCTAATCATTACAGATGAATCACAGCTTTGTATACAATATGGGGTCACATGCGTGTTCTGCGATGCGAAAATGAATGAATATAGTCAACATATATCGTGAAAAAACATTTTCTCGGTTGAAAGTAAGATTTGCTAATACAATGAAAATATTATAGACATTTCGCATCCACCATGAAAATATTTTGAATAATAGTCATTTCATTTCAATATAGAAACATGCGGCTTTAATGTTTATTCAAGGCCAGTGAAAAACTACGTTCCTGCAGAATAGTGAATAACAATATGTTTCCAATATTGCATGAACTTCCTTTTATATACATACAGTAACTTTCACCCACTACACTTTCAAAAAAGTTTTAGGTATATCATGAATTGGAAACATCTGATTATTTGCAAAAAGGAAATTGATTAATCGTCACACGCTAGTCACTATGATTAGTTATTTGTGAATCTTCATAAATAACTATATCAGTAGGTGGAACTGAGTTTTATTTGCTACAATGAATACATAAGGTAAGTGCTTTCAGATTTTTTAAAAATTTAATTGTTACATATTGCCAAATATAATGCAGATATTTCTGTTAAATGTGAGTTTTTATTAAGAATTCTATTAAGTGCAACAGTTTTAATTGCCATTAGTATGCTTCTTCCTGTAGTTAGTTGCAACTTTGCCGATATAAACTGTCGTTTAATTAAAATTTAATGCTCTATAGAAAAACAGGAGATAAAATGTATTCATTTCTAGTAACATAACTAAATTGCCGTTAAGCATATCTCATAACTATTCAACTTTTTCAACTTATATGTTAAGATATCTATAAATTTTGGAAACCTACCTTTAGTTACAACCGCAAGAAAAATCTTAACAATGAGAATTTCGTTAAGTATTTCCTTCACTTGTTTGTTCTTTCAGTTAAGAGGAAACTGAGTATATTTATTATAGGACAATCGATAAAGTGAAAGTGAATATCGAACATTTATTGTAAAATATCTGCTTCATCAGGGGATTTTAACAATATATTACGAAAAATATGGGATATATATATATATCATTATTATTAGTAGTAGTAGTATTCATTATCTATTTATGTGAAACACACATTTTTATATAAATAGTTGTGTGCATATTCGATTCGTTAGATGGAATTTCATGTCAGTGATATTCACTGATTTTCAACAGAACATATATTTTCAATACCAATGCATTCTCTGCAAAAAGTTATAGCCTTGTCAATCTTAATGATTCAAGTTTCCTTTTCTATTTTTATATCAAACATATAAACAGTGTAAACATTCCTTACGGATACAGAAAAATCATCATTCGTTACATTTATACAGGAAATACATGGAAGGAGGTAAATTACACATTCGGAACTATTTATATAGTATGTTGTCATATGGTAGAATTTATTTTGTTTAATATGTATTTAGATGGAATGCTTCTAATGAAAATTTGATTATGTTTGGTTTGTTAATAAATATAAGCAAAATAATAAATATAAGTAAGTTAGAAAAATAAGGTAACTGAAAGGTTGAAGTGGATCACATGGCTATGCAAATGACACACACACACACATATATATCTGTGTGTGTTATTAATATTATTCAATAATACTAAATGTGCTGTATTTTCGACCAGTTGGCGAAATCTTTAAGATAACGAAATTTTGAAATTGAAAGCAAGTATATGTGTCGCTTTATAAGTTAGAATAAATTTCTTGCAAACTCTTTCCTGTCTAAATTGGAAATTTATACAAAAAGAATTAGAGAACGCTAAGAATGAAGACAATATTAGTAGATAATCGATTATTCTAAAGATGTAGTGGAATGAGAACAAACTGGTCTCTCTCCATGAGTCTGCAGATGACTTGTTCGCATATACATCCAATGTTTACTGGTTGAGGTATTGAAGAAAAAACGTAACACATCCTTTAAAATTAGCAACACTGATAGAATTATGTCCATATGCATCTTAACTAAGCCGCAGATTATTTGGCGATATATTTGGTTCTTGATGCTTTCAGATATTCATTAGCATCATGAAAGCTATTCGTGATGATTTCAAATCAATCACAGTCTTTTTTTACCACTTTCTATCTCATCATTTACATTTACAAAATCCATGTAGAAAATTCTGATTGAGTCAAAAATTTACAACTTAACTCTACTTTTTGCAATAAGTAATGAATTAGAATCACATGTAATTCAGAGTAGCATGCTGTAGTCTTTTCAGATGTTATACTTTTGTTTAAGCAATGGCTACTAGGGTATTCAAATTTTGTTAAGTTTTCATGACATGTCCAATCCAATCCAAAAGTATTTACAGAGCACCTTACCGCGCAACAGCATAGAATCATAATTTAGAGTACCATTGTCTACGTTTGTAGTTTACCATTAATACACCTTACTTGTATTTTTACAACTCAATGATAAATAAATGACTTCTTTCAAGGATGATCTAAGACATTTAAAGGAGAGATAAATCCAGACCTCTCTTATAGTCAACATTTTCTGCAAGATATTACGTTCGTAAGCCACCTGTCTCTCCGGATTTCTCGCCAATTTAGAAAGTTCAGTTCCTGATTGGATATGAGTCACGTAACTGTCATTAGATTGCTTCGAGGAAGAATTGTTTCAACTTCTTGCGAAGAAATAAACAGCTATTCTTCAGGAAGCAATTCTCAATATCTTTGAGTACACACTTAATTCCGTTACTGAATTAATTGATAACAATGGAGCCAAATTATTTATAAATATTTCATTTCATAATAAACATCACTTTATACATGAATGTATAAAATTGATGTTTATTTTATGAAAATGATGTTATGTATAAAAGTGATGTTTATGTTTACATCATTTTATACAGTGAATCTTTTATATACCGTGATAACAAACGTTCATCAGAATATAAATTTTTCATATCGTTAAAAAAATTTGTCTCTCCCCGACTTTCATCTCTTCCAGCACATACGCGTTCTACCTGTATCATTTTCACTGTCTCATAAAACTTATTTGTTTAAGGAAAGGAACTTTATTTAAAAATGTCAGTACTACATGAATACCTAATTTAACTTCACATGTCGATTTAATTACAAAAAATGTTTAAACTAATTACATGGAATTAAAAATATGTCTTTTAAAACTGTTCTTAAAAATTAAAAAAATATTTTTTGTAACTTAAGGAAAGATATAAAAAAGTTGCATTATATGAAGGTTATTTACTATCTTTTTATAAATAAAATAAGCACTTTATAAACAAAATTTATCTTATTAGAATTTGTCTGTCATCAGTTTTATAATGATATATATTACATGGACATTAAATAATTTTTTTTAAATAATTCGTATTTTCAACAAATATTATTCAAAACAGTTTTCCAATTTTATTCAAAACAACTTTTATTAAAAATGAATTTCTACACACACTTTTAGCATGAAATAACATATATAACATACTATATATGCGGATATATTTGGTTGTTTTATACACTTAAAATACTGAGACTAGAAAATATTTCAATATCTGAAAATTAGAAACTAAGATTAAATTGAAAATCTTTGTATTAATTTGTTTTGTACTTTAAATAAGAATCGTAGAAAAATTACTTTTTCAAGAAGTTATTCAAATTTCTCCTATCTAGTAATTAAAGTAGAAAAATAAGAATTTATATTAAACTATTTCATGAACAAGTTTATCCGCATTTTATGAAATAAAATGGTTTAATTTCATATCTTTATTTTAAAGAACTTATTGATATGTTTGTGTTAAAAATTTTAAAATTTAAAAAAAAGTAAGAATAAATTATAGAATAAAGATTTTTAATTTTGAAAAATAGTTTCTGCGCTTTATTAATCTCTTGTCAAAATTTTATTTAGGTGAAATAAAAAACTAAAAAGAAATAAAGAAATAATAAAATTTAAGGCACTTTTTAAAATATAATTAGATTAAATAATGCAAATATACAAGAAAATTTGGAGTTATAATGACATTTCTAATTTAACTGCTTTTGGGATTTAAAAATTAAAACAATCCGTAATAAACAATAAAAGTAACCAAATTAATTTAATTAATAGAAATATAATCATTGATTTATATATTTCTAGAAAAACATTGCATTATTTTATTAGCATATAATACTAATTTCAATTAGAGTATTCATTAATGGATATAAATTTCAGCATTTAGTAATCAAATTTATATATTATGACTTCTTACTTAATGAAACTGAAAAACTGGAGCGTTGTAGAGTTTATCAAATAAAATATGTAATGTTGAATTCCTAATTGTAAGTATTAATCTTCTTTATTTTCTACTTTACAATAATATAATTTTTTAAGTTATAGTCTCGTTTCCCATTCTTTTCCTAATGAAAGGATTCGAATTCAAACCAATCTACTCTTCAACAGAATGGCATTTCTGATCCGTGAATAAATGCATTCCCAATTATTTCCTTACAATATACTGTTATAAAGTTAACTATCTATTTGAATTTTTCCTCTCAGACAATAATTCTAAATGATATTTTAAAAAATCCGTAAATTATTTTTGCAGTGCATTACACGGTACCAGATTTGTTAACGATGGAGATATTGCTTAAAATTCAAATCTTAAAAATTTGTATATATATATATATATACATACATACATAATTTTATTTTTCTTAAGTGAAACTTTCATTTATAACTATGCCATGAAAAATATGATGTGTTACAAAGAATATGTATGAAAGAGATAAAATGGGGACTATATACTGTTTGACATATCTAAATATGCTTTTTAAAAATTTACTCTGAGTAGTTTAAATTTAACGAGCAGCAAATTAAGGATAACGTAAAGTATATTTAATTAAATTTCGCAAAATTTGATGAAAGGGAGAAATTACATGTTTCCTTTGAAACAATAAAAAAGTGAACTTTCATAATAACCTTAGTTATTAATGTATTGCAAACATTTATTGAAGATAATAGATGGAAACAATTATGAAAAATAAATTTCAGAGGTGTTATGCAACATTTTCATAGAAAATTCTTAAGTCTGCACAAGACACAAAGTGCGTGAGAATGAAATTTTATTAAATACACATTAATAATATTAAAGATTCGCATGCTGCACAAATATGCATTGTTAATGACGCCAACTTCACTGTTTCTTGGGAAACATGTCAACATGCAGGCTTCTTAAGGGAATGGCGCCTGGTGTCTGCTTCACCGAACAGGATGACAACACGAGAGTCGTGGTGCGAAAAGAACTGTGGTCGCTCCGGTTCTTGAGTCGTCTCCCCATTGGATGAGGCTTGGTTGTGCAACAACAGCAAAACAACAACTGTTTCAGATCAGTCTGTAGGGTGAAAATACTTATCAGATGATTTTATTTTAATTCTTTTTCTACTCTTTAGCAGAAAAATGATGATTTTATAATGTCTCACTTTAGTTAGAAATATTTGTGTGAAGTGTAAACCCCATAAAAAAAATAATTGGAGTGTTCTACTTCAGTTTTGGCCAACAATGGTAAGTTATGTATGAAATACAATTTGACTATCAGTAAAATGTTTTCCTTTGAATGTTTTTCGTTTAAACACGTTTTTATTATTAAGAATATACTCTAATGACATCCTCATACGAAGACAACATAAGTGTTTTAGGACAAGGTATTTTTTAAATAAACTATCTTAAAAATAATTGCGTTCTAAAATGCAAATTCCACTATATTGCTTTTTAAAAAAATCAGCATTTTGTTCTCATTGAATGTGAACAGTATTTGGGAACAAAATAGGTGTTGATTTAAAGAAATTTGCGCAAATTTCCTACTTAAAAGAATTTTACACATGGACCGTCATACTAATTTACAATCACTGGAAATAATAAAATCTGGTTAAAAAATAAAAGAAAAATTATAAATAATTTGTTACTTCAGAAAATTCTCTTTAAATGTATGATTGAATATCTTGATTAAAAATTATCTCATTTTATAAGAGACACATTTGAAAACCTTTGGATCATTATTTTTGAATGGATTAATTTTTTATTTTTAATTTAAATTTCTATACCTTACTGGATTATTTGTTTCCTAAAAATATAATTTCTCATCTTTATTTAAATTTTAAAATAAAATTAGTTTCAGTATATTTTAAATATAATTTAGGAATTTGTGTGTTATTTTACATTAAAAATAAAAGACCATTAAGCGACTAAACACAATTGAGATACTTTACCCTGAAATTATCACTCATAAAGCAATAAATAATTGGATTTGCGAAAGAATTGGCCATGGACAACCAATGGCATGTGAAGAAAGCTGTTATGAAATGAACAAAATCCGAGTTTGTTTCTGGCATGACGCTCGCTTGGCTGAAGTAGATGAGTAAACTGAAAATTTGAATGGGCAGCCAGCATACAGCAAACAGCACCACTACTGTCGCCATCATTTTCACAACCTGTAAATGAAAAAAGCTAATTTAAATTTCAGTTTATTTTAAAGTAGATAAGCATATCATTTTGATTCACTGTGACTTTATTCTATAAATGAGGATAACACGATATAACTCAATAACCCAAATAAGTCAGTTGCTTCACATCCTTTCTCGTAAGATCTCTCTCTGCAAATTTAAGCATCATTTGAAGCTGACAGTGATTGGGGTGCCGACCACATTCTCGGCACAAATGCTATATAATCTAGGATGTCAACTTCTAAATGTTTTAGAGACGAAGAAATGTTGCTAAGATGACATATTGGGTGATGACGTATATACTAAAGTTTCCAAAACAATATTTTCGACGCTATAGGTCTACATCTGTTTGAGGCTATAAAATCAGATTGTCAGATAAACAAGCAAATTTTCGAAAAAAAAATCCTCATACTCCGAATTTGGCATCCTACTCATACGGCATCTGTGCTCAAATTCTCTCTCAATATTTTTCTGAAGCTTCATGAGTTGGTGATGTGACTATGTTAATCTGATACGTCCAGAATTCTACCGCTGGCTTGACATCGATGTGAAGAGGAGAAAGCCAGCTTAGGCAGGAGTTCGTTTATAAGAATGATCATGGTTCAGAATCTCAAGATAAATCCGGGGACTTTAATCTTTGGGTTAAACCGGAGCTCGTTTACACACCGATGTAACTCAAAAAATTATTTTACAGTTTTACTTAAAATGTGGAAAAAAATGGAAATTTGCCTCAAATATATGGCATAATTTGTACAAAACGGGATGAATTATTTGATTTCTCATATTCATCATACGCAAAACAATCTATACATAGTAAATAAACCAAAATTTAAAGTCAAATAAAGTTAGCCATTCAATGCTGCTTCTAGGGGATAAGTAAGCTTGTGAAATCATTTGTGGGACAATTGATAACCATTTAAAAGAGCTAAACCCATTTCAAAATAAAAACGTAAGGACAACTTTTGAGATACATTAGTACTTCAGTATGAAATTAAAATACGTAACTTATCTATAACCCATATTTCCTTTCCCATTTTCTTAAAATATTTAATAGTTTGGTATAAAATTCCTAAATTCGACAACAAAGAAATCCATGTATGATATCTATAATTCAGATGATAGAAATAGATAAAGATTAATATTGAAACAAAATTCCAAATGAAATTGATAATAGAACAAAGGGGAGGGAATCAAAATAAGAAAATCATTATAAACATCAAATAAACTAACATTTACTCTTATTTTCTGCCTTACGAAATAAATATAACATTCACAATAATATATAGTGGGAAAATATGTATCGAAGACAGTTACTGGTTTTTTAGATTTTTTGAGAATTAGTGATGGCATCATGGATCTGGTCTAGCTTTGCGGACCAATTGGAGGGGGTTTTGAAACTACAACAACTGTAATATTTATATATTTTCTTTCCACAGACTTAATAAAGGAATTAATTTATATGTTAGATTAAACTAGATAATTTTCTCTTAGAGTGTTTCTCATCTGATTCCCAAGATTTTCTGAATTTTTCAACCTGTAGAAAATAAAACTTATTCCAGAACCCCAAGCCAAAACCATCACCTTAAACAGACTGTAAGAAATACCATAAATTATCGAGGTGCCAACCTGTGACTAAGAACAGCTGTTATAATTCTCACTGTATTAAGTAGGAAATATCTAAGGTATTTATAATATATTTTTATTTAACTTGATCAATAAAAAATTACTGCGTTGCAGCATAGTGAAGTGTGATACCAAAATGCCCAGGCAAAAAAACTAAGAATTAAGTAAGATTAAATATACATAAATAAAAACCTTGTTTTACTTGTCCACTAAATTTATGCTTAGCTTAGAATTGAAAACGACAGCATGATATGCTATAAAATTTACTTCGGTACGTTGATTGTTGGCTAACTTGACATATAGGCTGTGTATTTCATTTTGAATTTAAATTATAATGACAGTAATTAAGCTTTATTCTTACTGATATGAATTTACTGCAAGTTGGTTTACAGTGGTATACAGCTCTAAAAGGAATCCCGATTGAATATTTAGTTATTTCATAACTAACAAGAATTTTCAAACTATCAAAATCTAATTTGATGTTTTAACTGAGACAAAAACAACACATACAGTTAAGAAAAAAAATTATTAGTTTTATAAATCGTCATTTTTTCCATTGCAAACGTAACTCCCCGCTGAAGATGCATTATTTAATATTTATCAGAGGGTGTGTCATCTTTTTTTTTTATAAGAAAGACTGGAACAGAAGACATTTAGGACAATGAATCCTGATTTACATGAATTGAAACTTCCAGTTGAAAAAATAATGCATACTATTTCGTGTTCAAAGAGATTATAATATCCTTACAGAAGTTTCATTAAATAAGTGCTTTTTTATCTTACTTTTCTCATGAAAACACACACAAGCCCACTGTACTATCATTTATAAAAAGCATTTTATAATATGTTATAAGTTTTTCTTCCGAAAAACTAACAACACATTATAAAATGGATAATAATGCAATAGAATATTATGAGGAAATCTGATTTTTTTTTTATTAAAAAAATTCAGATTCTAAGTTAATATTCTATTTATTACTAATAAATTGATACAAAAGTTTGCTATTGAAAATAAGCATTTCTATTAAGGTACCCGTACACGTTGAAAATGTCAATTTCGACCCAAAATGATATAAATTTATTTTATTCTTTCGTTAAATAAGGAATTTGAATAGCTTTCTAAAACAGGTTTGTTTGTTTTTGTCTTTGCGTTACATTCCGAGATATAAAGGATTTCGTAAAGATTAGTAAACCAAAAGTGGACATATTTAAAGGACCGGAAGTGGGCGTTTAAAGGGCCAGAATGATGTTAAAAATTAGTTTAAACAGTGTTTAATTTTGAAATATAAAATTAGTAAGCTTTTAAAAGATACATAAAATAATTACTGTTCCGGAAATCAATCAGAAAATCAAATAAAAAATTAATCAGGAAATATGAGAATTTCTTATGAAGACACAACACATTAATCTTTAAATGCGATTTTCTCAGAAATGGGTTTTTTTTTTTTTTACAGATAATTTACACGCTTCAAAAACGATAACTCAAAATATGTTTATAATATCACTATGGAATTTCATGAGCGTGATCTGTTTATTGTTTTCTAGGGAATGTACTAAAAGAATTTTAATTACTAAAATATTTCCCAAATTATAGCCTGTTATTCGAATAATGGCATAGAAATTTTGGCTAAAATTTCAGTATAAATATTCAACTGGCCATATTTTTTTAATTTTTTAACAAAAACTTATAATTTTAATACATTCTCTAGATAACAACATATAGATTATTTGGTATTAATTTTTTTTAATATGTTTAATAGTTTTTGTTGTAGCATTTTTTAAATTTTTTAAAAAAAGTTTAAAATTGTATACATATTTAACATTTCTGTAGAATATTATTGGAATATATCAATATTTAGCAGCTCAATATTAATGTTTTCTAAAAAGGAAATAAGAAAAAATCGTTACAATGTATATTATGAGCGTATTTAAAAAAAGTGCTCTGAACGTGTGCGGGTACCTTAAATGATTTTGGTTTTTCATGCGCTAGTAGGACATTAAAGGAACTTGAACAAAGTGTTGATACTTAGGAATAAGGAGTAACTAAAATAAAAAATGTTACTTTTTTTCAGAGAAATCATTATTTCTCTCATTTACTAAGTACCATACCAATTTTGATTTAAGAAATTTTAAAGAACATAATATTAGAAAGCTTATAATATTCTGTTTTTGCTACTTATATTATAATAATGCTCAGTGAAATAAAATTTCAAAATATTTTTATTAGTAATAACAACTTAAAAAGGAGAAGTAATTGAAGAATGTATAATCTAACAAAAATTTTATTAGCTTTACCACTTATGTAAAATTCCAATATTAGATTTAACTATGATTTTATTTGTGATAAAGATGGTATTTGTAAGACAAATAAATATGTAAAATTACATTGAATATATTGTTTAAAAAGTAAGTGTATCAAGAAATATTATTTTGATATCAATTGCCCAGCTAAATAAAATTGGGAAATACTGTAACGGGAATTAAATTTAAAATAAAATATGCCTCTACCATTTTTAATTAAATTAAATCATAAGTAAATAAATATTTTTGATTTTTTAAAATTCAAAGTTATTTGACAAATGCCCTTTAAATTTCCATTTATATTTACTTTGCATAAGATAAACATTTAAATGCCTGTTTAAATAAATTTTAATTAGTAAGTATAATTTAATACAAAATAAATAGAATATATTTTCAAAATACTTCATTCAGTGTTTTAAGATTAATAAAAAATATACGATAATAAATGTTGGTTATCGCTTTATTGTTAAATAATATAACAAAAATTTATGTAAGGAATTAAACTAAGGCTTTGTCTTTAAAAACTATATATTTACATAATTTTTAGCAAACGCTTTAATGTGTCATTTATTTACAACATGGTGCATGCAAATATTTATAGTAAACAATTGAATTATCTCACCTTCAACGCTTATCGTAAAATAATGAGAATTAAGTAATATGTGCTAAGTAAATAATTATAGAAAAACAATGCATAATATTATTTTCTCAATCTGATTATATTTTATAGATTAAGGCCGAATTTTATGTGATTACAATATTTCATATGAAATGTATAACAAAAACTAGCTAAAAATTCTTAATTTTTAATGTTTTCCATCACTAAAATAACTATGATTATTTTAAAAGTGCTTGTACACCTACGAAAAATTAATTATTAAACTTTTAATAATTTTGTAAGCTACACTAAATTAGAACCTTAAAGTTTTTGCTCCAAATTGAATAATTAAAACATTTTGGTCTATGGCATAAAATCCAAAATTTTATTGAATTTGTTTACTGTATCATAATCTAATTAATATTTTGCATTGTTTATCTTAACTGCATTCCAAATACAAAGTTTCATTAAATTTAAAATCATCCTTTAAATTAAATTTAAAAAATACATTTTAATTTTTGATTAAAATACTAAATATAAAATACTTTAATTAATATCTAGAATTAAGAAAAATTATATGTTTAATACCTTCCAAACAATTAATTACTGCCTTATTTTAACTAAAAAAATGTATTGAACTAAAAAAAAATTCCCAAAATATTTTAAATTAATAGCAAAGAAGCCATAATTATATTATATTATATTGAATATTAATATTGTATTGGATAATTACTTTTAATAAATTAACCTTATTTGCAATGATTAACTTTTGTAAGTGTGTCTAATTTGAACAAAATATATAATCAATATTTAATTATATACATATATATATTGAGTACAATAATTTTTATGTTTTATTTTTAATATTTTCTAGTCGTATAAATATTTTGAATAATCAAAGAATTTTCAAAGTTTTTAAAAGAGTAGAAATAATAAACGTTAATAAGCAAGTTAATGTAAATTTCCCATAAGATTTATTAAAGAACATAATATAATAAGAAAATAATGAGATTTTCCATAAAGATTAGTGTTTCTACTTTAACTTTAAAGTATTGATAATTAGGCCTTGGAAGCATATTTCGACGTATAAAAAAATAACTTTGCATAACAATACTAACGATTTATAACTTTCCGAGCTGTAAAATTCAATAACTAATTCCTGTGTAAATTTGATAACTAACTCCTGTCCGAATAATAAATAATTCCTGTTCAATAACTAATTCCTGTCCGAATAATAAATAATTCCTGTTCAATAACTAATTCCTGTCCGAATTTCGGAAATATTGTTTTTGATATCCATTCTGAGAAGTACTTTTGTTGGAATCTACGCTATGTCAATTGAGCATTATACACTTGTCCCTCTTCCTATATTAGTCAGATATTATAATTTAGAGCTACATCTATATTACGATTTCGAAATTAATTTTTCGCAAATTTTAGATCAAAATTAGTGGCATTGTAAATCCTCTTGTATCATATCTCTTACCCGTACTCACATCGTCTTGGAAACTTTTTAGGATTATAGAACTAAACAAATTTATTACTATTCAAATAAAAATAGTCGGAAGGAATTTTAATAGAAGCATTGTAAAATAAATTAAATTATAATTTAATCAGTCACAAGAGATAGTCTTAATACAGGCGTGCAAGGCATATTTTTTATATACCTCGAAACCTTTGTTTGTGAATATAGATTTTAAAGTTCCAAATTTAAATGTATGACATACGAACTTATTGGAAACCCAATAGAACTAATTGTAAATGATATATTTTTAATATTTCATTAGATATAATTTTTATACATTATTTACTCTTTCTCTCTTTTTCAGGATATAGTTTCTGAGGTACATTTTTAAAATATGTGTTTAATGTGTGTAATATTAATATAACATTGTATTATTGGTGTAGTTTTAATATGCCATGACAACTTAGGAATATAATTTTTAAATTACCAAAGATAAGAAAGAGAGAAATTTTCTAGAAACCTTGTGAAGTGCAACTCTAATATGGTACTAATTTTTCACAAACAGTATAAGTGTTCATTGGGTACAATTCTCGAGGCGTATCTTTAAGCTAGATGATCACTAGGTATAATTCAATACCTAGCGATCACCTAGTGATATGTTAGTATAATCTGACAATTTATTTCATGAACATAGCTTCAAGGTTATAAATTTAAGGAAGGGATGACCGAAATTCACTTTGAACCCTGTTAAACAAAGCCCAATTCGTATAATCTTATGATTTTAACACCTTTATATTTTACAATGCAAACAATTCAACAGGAGAAAATTAGAAGTAGAATATCAAGCAGAAAATTACCTTCATCTTGGCCATAAGTTGTTGGTGATCTCTCGTAGCGTCGGCATTGCCTGGAGAAGTGTGTCGCCACATTTTTAATCCAATACTACTATAGGTGAACGTCAGAATCAACATGGGCAACATGAAAGTGACAACAAAGATTGCAACAGTGTAGACCTAAAAATTGGGTGAAATGCGATGAAATACGTTCATTTCCCCCGAGTGCAACTTGTCTTCAATTAAATTATCAATTTTATCAACATAATGATGCAAGAATTTAAGATAATTAATTCTGACTTGAAGAGGCATGATTAAGAAGTGGATAAAAACCACTTCCTAATTACTATTCCTATTCCTAATTTTTCCTTCTTAATTTATTTCCTCCAATAATTCTTCAAAATGATACATTTGCAATGTAAAATTATTTCTGGTGCTAATCTCTACTTAATAATTAATATAATGCTCGTGATAAATATTCAAGGAAATATGACATTAGTTCAAATGAAAACTGTAAATAGTTTACTTTGAGATTTAACGTAATATAGTGAATATTGAATCCATAGACCAGTTATATTTGAAAACCTAACAAAAATAGAATTTGAAAATACTTTTCATTTGAGATTTAGGTATGTTTTTTTTGTGGAAATCAGAATTAATGTATTTAATGACATTAATAACAAGCTTCTATGCGTATGAAACTAACATTTGACTTTTAAATCAAATTTTGTGCAATAAATATGAAACCACAGTAATTTTTATTGTGAAATTATCGGATGTATTAAGCTTTTTTTTTCTATTAGTTCAAAAATATGGATTTAATGATAGTTAATTTCCTTACATTTTATAAAATTTTACAATAACTAATTTTATGCGGTATCTATATAAAATATATAATTTTTATCAGATTCATTAAATAATGTATGTTAACATGGGCATTTCCAAAGAAATTTTATCTGAATTATTTATAATTAGGATATTTTAGTAATTTATTGTATAAAAAAATATATGTTCATAAAACTTAAAAACATTACATCCTGTTTTATAAAAAATAAATTTATTACTCATTACGACAAAATTGAATTTTATACCAAAAAATCAACATATCTGCATTTAATCTAAAAAAAATACGTCCTATAACGTATCAGTGTAAACGTAACTCTAATAAAAATATTTATTACAAGTCATTTCTTAGAAATCCTATATTAAAATTCGTCGAAATTTTTATAATTATAAGTAAGTGGTAGTTTATGTAAATTTAGAAAAGCATAAAAAATGACATATCACTGAAAATTTTGGTTAATTAATTTAAGCGAAAAGAATATTATAAAAATTAAAGGCTTCTTTACATATTTCCATTAATGCTCTGGAGCTCAGAAATTGTTAAAACAGGAAGTTAAGAGCCAGAAGCCAAACTTAGGAAAAATAATAAATTATTTCATATTTTTTCTAATTTAAACAATGCTTGAATTTTTTAAACATCGATGAAAAATTATTTCCTTTTTTTCCTGTATGTCGGGTCCTTGTGGTAAATTTTTAAATATCTGCATTTCAGGGTAAAACGTTTGTTGAATATTGAGTGTCTTTTCTGTAGAATTCTTTCTATAAGTATGTTAAAGATATTTTAGTTCAAAGAATGGAAAAACAATTTGTCAATTTAATATGCAGTATTAACTATGTGCAGTATTACTTCAATTTAAATTATAATATTTATAAAGATGCTTAGTTATCTGTTAATTTATCATATTTCATTATTACTCAGGTCACTTAATTTTTCAGAGTAAAATGATTTAATAAGAGTGTTATTTGCAGTAAAAATCTCACTATTTATTCATTAGTGAACTGTTATGAATTTGAAGACGATACAAATCATGTCAATTGACGTTAGCTACGGACATCATTTTTCATAAAAACTGTAAATATGATCATAAAATTAAATGCAAGAAATTATCATTAATTTTTCTGAATTTTTAAAATTATTTATCTGTAATTTCTGTCATACATTTATAAATATAATATTTTGTTATAATAAAAATTTAATGATGAAACAATTCAATAAAAGAAAATCAAAACAATTCTCAAACAATTTTATTCCTAAAACTCTTTACATTCTTTAGATCATTTAATATCAAAATTTGCCTTTATGTATTTCTATTATGGGTTTTATATATCACTTTGAAGTTTTCAACTTTTTAGTTATCATTAGATAGCTGAAAAATACACATAACTTGCTTCGTATACTAAAATACCCTAAAAACTTTTATCTTCATTTTTTATTTAGATTTCAGGTAAATATGCTTAAATTACTTTCGTTTACAAAGTATTTTAAAGTGAGTTATTAATTCCCTTAAAAATGAAAAATTTCAAGGGTGTTTTCCATGCCTTGATAGGACAGAGCTTTTCGCCACCAAAGGTTCAGAGCTACTTTTGAGCAATGGGAAATGGATGTTGTGCTTCTCCATTGCAAATCTGTCAGAGTGAGTGTTTGGGAGATTTTCAGGTTTTACCCTTGTAATACTTGAATACATTTTATAATCAAAGAAATGTTCTCCTGGAAGGCAGTTCAACCTCACCAAATTACCTTACAGCTGCCTTTGGTAGTTAAGCTGTTTGGTGTCAAATCTGTAAGCTTCAGCCCTTTTATGCAATAAGTGATCACTGAGTGACAAACAAAATCTAACTAAACTTAACAAGTAGTCTCTCTTTGAAATATCAGTAATTTGTTAAAGTACATTATGAAACTTAACACATATACCACAATTTTAAATATTTATTTAAAATTAGGTTATTTATATTAATTTATTTAAAATTCAAGTACGATAGTTTAGTCGACAGTGATTGACAAAAATTTTAATTTTAAATGTGTGGTCATGCAATCTGTCACCCTTATAAAATTAATTTGTCTTTTTTTTTTTATCAAAATTACGTACAAGGAATATTTTTCATGATAGAACAATAAATGATTTAGAATTTTATAAAATAACACAGTGGTAATTTTGGAAAAATATAAAACTTATAACTCGTTATTTTCAACGTTCTCTTCCGATAAAAGATAGTTCTCAGTGGAAAATTTAGCATATTTATTTAAACTGGTTTAAGCTAATAAATATGTATTTATCATTAAAAAATGATAACGTGAGTATTAAATATAAAACATGTATTTTACTGCACGATGTAAAAATAATCTTATGTAAATATAATTCAAAAATTTCTAAGTATGCTTGAATAATAATAGTTCATTACAGATTTTTGCAATCGATCATAAGCATTTTCTAAAAGTTATTAACTTCTTATATAAATGTCTAAAGCCCTAAAACAAATTATTACTGAAAATTCTTAATTATTTATTCAAATGTGTCCTGTTCTTTTTTTCAGCTTTTAATTTATCATTAATTCTGGGGGGAAATATTGATTGAAGTTAAGAATTGTCCCCTTTAGGATGGCACAACGTACTTTAAATATTGGATCTGAGCTTAGAGCGCAATTTGAAGACTTTTCACTTGTGTGTGATGACCAAAGTATTTGCTCTCTTCAGAATATAATGAAATATTAAACATCAGCCTCACCATTGGATTATGATTTAGTATTACTTTTGCCAATAAATTTCATTTACATATGAAGCATACATTAAAGTTGTAAAAAATTTTAGGTAAAAGTATAACAAATATTTTTCTTGAGAAGAAACGTACATTTTAGTTCAATTTAGTCTATAAGATAAACTCTAAATGCGAATTTTCTTGTTGGAATTTTGAATGAATTATTAAGAGGGCAGTGAAAGTTTCACAAATATAGTATTTAAATTTATATGATGTATATCATGTTTAGAATTAACATATTTTAAAAAAGATTTTAGTACAATATGAGATGAGGAGAAGGTTTTTATTAATTAAGATAAAATATGAAACGTATTTATTATTTTAAAATTTATAAAACTAAAGATTTTAGGAAACATTGTATTTTTATTAAAATAAAATCATAAAAAATTTCTATAAACATAATTAATATTAATATTAATAAAAATTTTATGGAAATTGTTTTCTTTCAACAACTTGTGTCTCTTTCATTCAAAACACAACTCTTTTTAAATGGAGTGAAAAGTCCACCCACCTTTCCATCGAACTCATCCCAGACTTCGGTGCAATCGTAAAACTCTTCTCCGTCGTATGAAATCTTCTCTGCTCTGCCGTGGATGAGCTGGAAGCTGGACAAGCTGAAGGCGGACAGCCAGATGAAGGCCATGATCAGAGGTCCTCTCGACTTCGTCCACCTTAAACTCAAGGGGTACATGATGGCATAGTACCTAATGATATACGATGTTTGATTTATTTCTATAATTTCACATGAAATTTGCAAAGAATTCATTGAGAAAGTAATTTCATTACAAAGTCATATTAGCCTAGTGATTAGAGCATTGGACCTCTGTCCGAAAGGGGTGGGCTCGATCCCCAAAGCCGCTAAAGATTCACCGAATACATGCGATATAAGTGCTCATTAAATCAGTGGAATGGAAATTCCTGTGGTCAGTCATTGAACAGTTACCAAGCGTGAAGTGGTCTGGAGAAAAGTTCCTACCCCTCTAGATCAAATCCGAAATTGAAAGAGTAGATCCTCTAGTTGTGCCATCTATTGGAGAAATCTTAGAGCAAAGACGTACTTCGTTGTGCTCTGGCTTTGAAAGAAGTGTCCGAAAATTAAGTCAGAAGAGGCACTCCCTTTCGACTTAATTTCGCACATTTCTGAGCATGGTTTTTCCGCAAGAATAAAACTCATAAACAACAACAACTACATTGGAAACAAGGAATTAAATAAAAAGCATGCAATTTTATTTAGGGTTTTATAAATACAATTTTAAAATGTGTAATTCATAAACCATTTTAATTCCTAATCTGTATGTTATACTTAGCAAAAATATTATAATTACATAAAATTTTAGTATTTAATGCCAAATTATAAACAGCTTGATTTCAAAATATTGTTCTGAGGGATTCTTTTACACACTAATTAAAATACTCACGAGCAAGTGAGTCTAACTCTTAACTGATATAAATAGAAGGATAGACTGAGTAACATGCAATTATATTTTAATTCAAAAGATTGCAGAGTGTTGAAGTGCAAAGTCTATCTCAAGTTATTCAATAGAAAATGGATTTAAATCTAAGAAATTACTTGCAGTACATATTTTTTCACTTTTAATGCAGCTTTATAATAGTACGTCTTTTGTATAGTAAATAGATAGTACATTAAAAAATATGTCATAGTTTTTTCTGACTCAGATACAGAATACATTAACTTTTTGTTCCGAGAAATACGTTTTTCCGAACCACAGTTCGGTGGCCCACCTATTAATATAATTATATTTTTTATAAAAAGTATTTTGTAGTTTTACTAAAAAGCTGGAAAGTATTTCTATCGAAAATACCAACTTAAAAATTTATCTATTCATTGGATGTTCTTAATTGAATGTGTGATCCAGTAAATAAAATATATTATTTATTTTCATAAAAATTATAAGTTATGCATTCCCATCACTCAAAAAAATTAAATTAACGGGATGAAACAATTTAAATGTGCACTTTTTCTAGCCAGTAAACTTAGACTTTATCAATGGATAGTACTTACTTTTATTAATGGATTGTAAATCAAAATTACAAAGTATTTTGTATGTTAGTGGCTTTTCATGCCAAAAATAAGAACAGTTGGAGACATAGTACAATAACTATTATTCTTTGAATTTCTTTCTAAATTATTTATTAACAATTTTTAAATTATTTTATGAAATTTAGATCATTAAACATATAAGTAATTTATTAATGATCAAAAATGCTTCACGAATAATTATTCATTTATAAAATAGTATTTCACGATTTAATATTAGGAACATTTATCACTCAATATTGTTAACTGTTTCGCAAAATTAAAAGTTTTGCTTATTATTCAAGATAATTCATATATTAAGATAAGATAAATTTTAATTAAAATATTTGCAGATGAAAACTTTTAATTTTTCGGATTCTAGTAAGTTAAAATATTACATTAAATTTTGCTATATTTTATTTATTATGCTGATATATGACAATTATTTTCATGTAAGTTGGTTAACAAATTAATTCTTAGCTTTTACAGTAACAAATGCCTAAAAATTTTCAATCAATAGAGTATAAATTGTTTTTGTATATTTTTAAATAATGCCAATCGCATTTATGTACTCTTTATAGTGATTAAAAGTAAATTTTTTCCTCAAATCAAAACAAAATGTGATTTTTAAAAAAAAATAAAATAAAATTCTGGGAATGTAAAAAGCAGGAATCTATCCAAAGCCTTGTATAACTTTTCACTATCTTTATTGGTTACGTTGGGTTACAAGTTTTAAATGAGAAATAGAAAAACAAAAACTGTATAAAATAAAATAAATACATTTTAAACTGTTATATTTTAATATTAGACGCTAAAAAGAGTTATGAATACTTAATTTACGTTAACTAAAACAGCAGGGTTATTAAAATAAAGCTTATTGTATGTTTTGCTTAAATGCAGTAAGAAAATTGGAAAAAATATTAAGATGAATGTTTATATTTTCCTAAACAATTTTTCTGTAAACTTTTACATGTTAATGTTTTTAGCACATTGTGTGTGTCGCAATGTGTAAAAACTTTCGGTTTGTGTTAAGATTAATAAAGTGTTTTGTTCATTTATAAATATTTGTTCAAATTGAAATAACTATATTTAATAAAATAACAATGAAAATTAAGTAAATGTGAATATGAAGGATTTTAAAGTTGCACGTTTTTAATAATGAGTACTATGCATGACATTAAATTTAAATTGCATAAATGTTTAACAAAATAAATTAAGCGTCACTGATTTGTGGATAGGCTGTCTGAAAACCAGCAATGAATTATACATTATTACACTCAAGTCACTATTATATTGCATAAGCAATTTATATTTATATTTTTTAATATGCTTATAACCTTTACTTAATTCGACAGTAAAACCTTTTTATTATAATGAAACAATTTTAGATTCATACCTCGACAATCTTAATAAATAGGAAAATTGAATATTATATTTAGTTCCCTGTTTTAAAATGAAAATTCTTTTAATTCAAACGAATAGGCAACCATTTCTTATTCCTTTAAAAAACTGCGTATACTATTTTCAAACAACATTTATTCTGCAACAAATGCATTGACAAGTTTAAAAAACAATGTAAAAATACCTTATATGAATCATATATTTAAAATGGTGATTACTTATAGACATTTTAATGAAAACGATGAATCTGATTTTGCTCGAAAGTTAAATTTAAGACCAATTTAATCCTCATGGTAGTAAAATAATTGCTTGTTTGTAAGATATATTGTTTCAAATATATATTTAATGGGCAATAAAGGTAAATTTATGACTCGATAACTAATTTATTTCTAGAATAATGTTAACAGCAAAAGTTTCCAATAAATGACTTTTCAGAAAAGTTGAAAATACGAAGCAAAATAAAATTACTAGCTCTGTCAAAGAAATTACGACAATGATAATTTTAATGAACAATAAACAATATTTTTAATTCTATAATTTTTTTCTCGAATAATCAATTCTTAGTTTTCTTATTATAAATAATATTACTGAACCTTTAGAGTTGTTTGAATATTAAACTGAAAAAAATTCTTCATAGAAATATTAATGGGATCTAAAAGAAGCTATTGATTATATATGTACATATATATATATATATATATATATATATATATATATATATATATATATATATATATATTTACATATATATATATATATATATATATATATATATATATATATATATATATATATATATATATATATATTAAAATTATTATTCAAATATAATAGTATGTAGTATAATAAAAGTTATTGGAATATTACTAAAATGACAGTTAGGTATTATATGTTCACTAAATCGACTATACTTTCAAAAAATAGATATTTCGTTTAATAAAAATTCAAAGGAATCACATGAATTTTACATAAGTGCAGTAAGTGTGTTTTATGGTCACTATTGCATTGAAATATTTTATTTTTAAGTACTCAATCATTATCAATCAGCTATCATTATCTGACAGCGTTAGCGATAAATATCATTGTAAGGTTTTTAATAACTTCAATATGTTTCAAGAAGATCCTGGGTGAATCTTTTCCATTTATTAAGAATCCATTACGATTAGATACTTTTACTTAAGAAAAAAGAAGGTCATTGAGGATGGAAATTGTGGTGATTGCTTATAATTTCTTATACGTTCCAGAAGACTTTTAAGCACTTCTGAAAACTGAAAGCATAAATTTATTGTTGTTGTCGTGACAAGTGAAAAAAAAAGGGCAAGTTATATGGGACTGAAGGCATAAAGCCTTGCCCTGCCTTATCGGTATATACGGTTTATGACAATTGAATGCATAAATAGAAATGCTTCTTATAAAAAGTCCTGTGTAATTCTAATTTCTTTTTTTTCTCAATTTCTGTATTCAAACAATAAATATAAATTCATCAAAGCTTATGAATCGTTAATTACAAAATGAATCGTTACTCAAGTTCCGTTTCACTTTCCTCCTAGAAAATAAACCGACAATTTCGTGCGCTAAGATTTGATGACGTCAAATACAAGTATCTAATTATTTTATAAGAGTTTTAAAATCCGGATCTTGGCACTACGTTCTCAAGAATTGACTTTTGTGGGATGTATCACGATGTTGCTGAAGAAATATTGTGCTTCTGCATATTAATCTTATTAATGCGATTAGAATTATACTGACTTAGTGGTAGGACATTGTTGTTTTTATCATAAGGTCTCGGGTTCAATCTCAGCTGTAATTAAAGATAGATGTTGGATAATGAGATGCAGATATTACGCTTATGCTTTCAGTCAGGATGAGTGCTTTGGAGTTATCACGGTTTCCACCCTTTCTATATGCGAGTATGGCCTACGATCTATAATAAAGTTCTCCCGGAAATTAATTAAAGTGATAAATACTAAAATGCCTTAAAATGACCATCAAGTGTTGGGATTTCCTCTAAGAGGAGTTGATGGTATGTGCGTGAAAGATGGTGAACTTTAAGCATCATCATACATTTCTCTCGAAATGGATGCTTGAAAGTTTTCCAGCTTTTCTCCTTTGAGATTTTTAGGTATAGTCCGATATCTGTGAAAAATTCTTAAAAGGGCAATTATACGATGGATGGTTAAATACCATTAACACTCCTATGCTGACCTTTACTTACGTGTGCACACATTATTTTAGTTGTCTAGTCCAACCAGAAGTTGGTCTGTTCGAATTCCGAGCCAACCAAATACCAGTTTTTTCCGGTATATTTTCGGTTAGAGCGCGTAAAACATTCATGGTTGCTCTGTTCTCTATATGAAATAATATTGGGAATGGCAGGCCAAGTTGGTGGATTTTCTGCATGGTACATTCTTGAGAGATTACGGAGACCTACCCACATTCAGTGTCATGTCCACTGGCTGTCCTACTACATTAAACTGCCTTTTTTGTAATGCTGAAATGTAAAATTCCAAGTAACCACTCATTGAAATAGTGTTACATTCAAGAGTGTGACTTTTTTCAAAGGCTGTTTATGTCACTCAGACAGCAATCACGAATGATAGTTTTTGTAAGAAAATGTTTCGTGACTCAGATTTGTTTCTTATCTCTTAAGTCGTAGCGAAGCAATATATACTGTTAGTTGTATTCTAACTAGGAAATGAATGTTGAAATTTTAGAAATAAGTTTCAGTTATGAGAAACATTTAATAAATTATTTTAACCATTTCTTAAAATAAATATACACAATCTTTCATTGTGCTTTACGTAAGCAAAAATCACTTTGTACAATCTGAAATTATTATAATAGGTGTTTGTCATCTGCATAAATTAATTGTAGAGCATGCATTTATTGAATTATCAGCCTCTTTGGCATTTAAATTTATCTGTTTTTTAAGATGCCAGTAGCACAGGAGTGGAAACAAATTCTATTTCTTGTGAGCTATATATATCATAACCGCAGCATAAACTCACTCTTGAAATGCAAAAATGCCTCACAAAAATTTAACTTTAAGGCTGAGTAAACCCAAATACGTTACTACTAAAAATCTTAACGCTGAATGGAACATCACAGCTTGTCACTCTGTCCGTAAAACTTTAGCGTTCCTCCACATTTGAGGAGTTTCATCTCTTGCATTGATGATTTTATCGATAACAAAGACTTTCACATATCTCAAAATAAACTTTTACTGCTGAGAGTTTTGAACGTAAGCGATTTTAAAAAGTAGAATCACTCTCTACCAAGAAAATGTCCCAGCTTTAATCCTAGCTATTTTTAAACAACGGGGAATGAATATTATTCAAGTTTGCTTTCTGCATTGATATATATATATATATATATATATATATATATATATATATATATATATATATATATATATATATATATATATATATATATATATATATATATATATATAATGCTGCAGAAGTATCATAAGCGAAAATTGAAAAATACAAGAATAGATATAGAATTGAAAATTACAAGAATAGATAAAAACATTTATATTTAGCAATACATTCAGCGCAAAAGCAGCTAAAATACAATTACTAAAATATAATAAATAGTATATTTTACAAAATTAATAATCAAACATTAGATGGAGAATAATATATTTAATATACAATGAAAATACCAAATGGAGAATAATAATATATTTATAAATTACAAGAATAGATAAAAACATTTATGTTTAGCAATACATGAAAATATATGAACATATTATTATTCTCCATTTGGTACTTTCATTGTATTTTAAATGTATTATTCTCATTCTAATATTTGATTATTAATTTTATAAAATATACTATTAATTATATATATAAATATAAAATAAATTATATATATAAATATAAAATAAATTATATGTATATATATATATATATATATATATATATAATATATATAGATATATATATATATATATATATATATATATGTATATATATATATATATATATATATATATAATATAAATAGATAGATGTATTCATTTTTCTATTACATATTTTCTATTTTAGACCGACCATATAATTATTATATATGAATAAAAATATATTTCTTCAATTTTTAAAATTATTGATTATCGTAAGTGTTGCAGTTGTAGAAAAGTTATTGACGCATAATTGTATCATTTGAGATAAAAGCAGAACCAATTGGACTTAATAGCTCATACTTAGAGTTCAAAACTAGAAAAACCTTAGCAAAATTATGAAATGGGTAAAAAAGTTTCAATTTTACAAATTTTAAAGAACAGAAGAAATTATTTTGGTCATATATATAATCTGATGTTCAAACGTCATCATTATCATTCATGGGGGGCCAGCCCAGGGTGGGCCAAAGCCTTTTGAACAAGTTTCCTCCAACCATCTCTACTGACAGCCAAACTCCTCGAATTTTTGTTCCAAGGACCTCACAATCTTCTTCAACTGCAACCACCCATCTTAGCTTTGGTCTTCTTGTTACGCTGGTGGGTTTTGCAAAAAAGATTTCCCTTAGTGTTTTGTTGATCTTCGTTCTAATAACACGTCCAAACCAACTAAGACGTCTTACTTTAATGTGAGGTACAACGTCTGGCTCCTTGTACATTCTTTAGATTTTTATATTGTTTCTTCTGGGCCAAATACCGCTTTCCTTCGTACCTCCAAAGATACTTCTTAAAGTCCTGCGTTCAAATAAGAACAACAGCCTCTCCTTTCTTACAGTCAAAGGCCAGGTTTCCGAGGCAAGCGTTCTTTAGATTTGTAACTAAGTTTTTCGTGACAAAAACTAATTTTTAATAAATATCTTTAACCAAGAAAGGCTTTGTTAGCTGTAGTCAAACGTCTGGCAGAAGATGTTCTAACGTAATTCAGAAATACATTTTAAATAAGTAACACTAAAAGTATAAATTTAGTGAAAAGCATCAGTTTACTTTTAAATATCATTTGCCACTGGTTTTGAGCTTTGAAAATAAATTAAAAAATGAGTGAAAATCAAATATTTTTGAAGAAGAAGGAAACTTCTCAGAATTTAAGAAACATAAACTTAGACCCCTACTTAAATTTACAAATCACGTATATATTGTATGTTAATATTTAATATATGTATACATATATATATATATATATATATATATATATATATATATATATATATATATATATATATATATATATATATATATATATATATATATATATATATATATATATATATATATATATATATATGTATTAATGTTATAAAAATATTTAGACTAGAAAATATTTTCATAAATTCAGTTGATAAAATTGCTAAAAATAATGCGCTCTTACATTAAATTTCAGTACTTTATTTTGATATTTTATTTTGGTAATGTACATTTTGTTAACGAGACTAAATACGGACATACCTTATTTTGGTAAACGTGCATCTCATTCTGTAGTTTCAATTATGAAAAATGTATTTAACTTTGTTATTGAATCCAGCATATATGCTTAATAAATTTATTCATGAAAACGTTTGTTGAATATTTTTCTAAATATTGAATAAAATTACTTAGGAAACTGTATTAATTAAAATCTAATAAATAAACTTAATTTAATTAATTTATTTTATTTATATTTATTTTGACCTATTTTGTGAATCTAAAACCTTATTCTCAGAGTAGGATGTCCATAATGTTTACATGAAATAAAACTTCATTTCATTCGAAACTAATAAATTAATTTGAAAGCGCAGCACTCGCATATTTCTTAACATTTTATAATTATCTTGAGTAAAAGAACTTGAATGATATTTTCAACGCAAGTTATTTACTGGTAAAACACGAGGAAACTAATGTTTTAATATCAAATGCAATCAGAAGCTTGTATATTTTAATAAAATTGATTATTTATGTATGCATGAACTGGAAACAGACGTGAAAAAAGCATTTTCTAAATGGAATACTTTGCTCATCAATATTTATTGCCAAATTTAAATTTTTTATCTGCTTATGTATGTAATTACTTATGCTAACAGATTGCCAAATGTAGTGGATAATTGCATAACCCATATAGCACATAATGATGTAACATATTCTAAAGCCGGTAAAAAAGTTATTTAATTTTAGCGAAGCTTTGAAAATAAATTAAAAATGAGTGAAAATTAAATATTTTTGAAAAAGAAGGAAACTAATTATATTATTGTCATGTGTTAATTGAATTAAATAATTTAATTTAAAAAGTAATAGCAATTTATTTTTTAAAATTTAAAAATAGAAAGATTTCCTCTGTTTGATATGTTTCTTACGATTCCTCAAGCCAAATATTTCCCTTTATATAATATTTTAAGTCTTAATTATTAATTTAGAAAATATATTTGTAAAAATGAAGAAATAGAAAAATAAAAAAAATCTTTACTTATACGAATAAAATGTGGCAATGGTTATAGAAAATATTGAAGAATTTTTAATATACAATTTTCATAAAATACGTTAATAATTAATCAACTTCTACAAAACTAAAAAAAAAAAATTTACACAAATATATATACTGAGTAATAAACTGAAAGAAAAATTCATGCGATTAAACTTAAAAATCCTTTTTTATGAAATTGGGAAAGTTGAATATTTTATTTCAGATATGTTTAATTGAAAAAGAATTGAAAAATGAAAACAATTCTGAAAAAAAAAAACATTTCATTAATATATTTTGATATTATTTATATATAATTATCAAAAATAAGTACACAATAGTTAATTCAAAACAAATGAAAGTAGTTCATCTTTTTTTTCTTATTGCATAATTTTAATCTGTTATATTTTGCACACTTTAACACTAATTTACGAATTTGAATACATTTTGTATAATATTTTTGATACTGATTTATTAAAAACAATATTTTACTTTAATACGTTAATTGGTGAAAGGGAAGGAAATTAAACTGAATGTTACGGAGAGAAGGGAAATATTTCGTATTTACTGATGCGTCATTTTCTCCTAACCATCAAAAAGCAGAAATGTCCGGCCATCGGAATATAAAGTACTTCTTATGAGCAGACACATAAGAGATGGGACTTTTTTCTCAGGAAATGTCAATTTTCCTGTATGTTGTTCCACTCATTCTGTCAAGAATCCCTCACTAAACATAAAGAAGCTTTTTGGCAGAACACGTCATTCTTTACACTGTCTCTCTACCTGACGTTAACATTTCATTACGTGGACTTGGTGGAACGCATATTAGACAAATAATCCTATAGAAATGATTTTATGGTAAACCATGAGCACTTTATTCAGGAAATTTCATTAGTTATAAAATCAATTTATACAACTGTGAATATACTTCTGAAAAAATTATTTCAACCGTATAAAATAATTTACAAATAAAAACGAAAAATCTGAAAAGAGTTTATTTAATTAAGGATTTAAATAAACCCTTTTCTTTGTATTTTTACTAAATAAACTTTTCGTTGTTAAGTTTTTTATAAAGAAAGCTTTCATGGAATGGAATGCAACTATTATTTATGTGTTGGCCTTTGACAAATATGAATACACTTTGAAATTTTGATTACAGCATTTGTAACTAATATAACAAATAGCAATCGCTAATTTGAACTAACTGCAAAAATGTACAAATCTCGATGCTCACCTTGCAATTCTGATCGCTTAAAACAAAGAGCTCTGTGGTTATTTATTGTTATCATTTTTGTTAGAAACGGAGAAAAATAGCATACATAGTTTTGGATATCTTATCTTTCTACGCTTCACAAATATGTTTTGTATAAAAAGAGCAAAATTATGTTCTTTATTTTGAAAAATTATTGCCTTAATAATTGCTTCGTACGCTATTTTGATTTCTCTAATACGTCATGGATCGGGATTAATTTACTGTATGAAAATATACCATACCTCTATAATGAAAAGAAAAGATTAATTATATAAAAACAAAATTATATATGACTGAACATTTCTCTAATGATAATTTTTTTCTAATTTGAATTTCATTTAGGCATATTACTAATGGAAGAATATGAGCTGAAATTCCAGATAGCATTGATGGAGCTTAATATACGAAAACAAAGAAGTTTTATCTTAAAGAAAAAAAATAATTTTTAATTGTAAAAGAATTATTTAATAAGACATTCAACCCAAAAATAGAAAAAATGATTTTATTTATGAAGAATTAAAGTAAAAAATTTGATTTTCTTTAAATCTGATGCTAAAATTTGTCTAATAATTTAAAAACATGTTAAAAATAAATTTTTCCTAGAGAAATATACAAATTGGGGAAGCTCAAATCATTAAGATACTCTAACGTCATATTAATTTATACAAATATTTACATAAATAAAGGTTTTTCACCATACTCTTATTTTAATTCATTGAGTAAAATATTTATATTTGTACTTAATAAATAGTATTATTTAAATAAAATATTAACTTATCAGGCAATGATAACTGAAGCATGAAGCAATTCTTACTACTTTTCTATAAACAAAACTTCTCAGAATTTAAGAAACATAAACTGAGACCCCTACTTAAATTTACAAATCGCGTATAATCATAGATATTGTATGTTAATATTTAATATATATATATATATATATATATATATATATATATATATATATATATATATATATATATATATATATATATATATAAATGTATTAATGTTATAAAAATATTTAGACTTTAAAATATTTTCATAAATTCAGTTGATAAAATTGCTAAAAATAATGCGCTCTTACATTAAATTTCAGTACTTTATTTTGATATTTTATTTTGGTAATGTACATTTTGTTAACGAGACTAAATACGGACATACCTTATTTTGGTAAACGTGCATCTCATTCTGTAGTTTCAATTATGAAAAATGTATTTAACTTTGTTATTGAATCCAGCATATATGCTTAATAAATTTATTCATGAAAACGTTTGTTGAATATTTTTCTAAATATTGAATAAAATTACTTAGGAAACTGTATTAATTAAAATCTAATAAATAAACTTAATTTAATTAATTTATTTTATTTACATTTATTTTGGCCTATTTTGTGAATCTAAAACCTTATTCTCAGAGTAGGATGTCCATAATGTTTACATGAAATAAAACTTCATTTCATTCGAAACTAATAAATTAATTTGAAAGCGCAGCACTCGCATATTTCTTAACATTTTATAATTATCTTGAGTAAAAGAACTTGAATGATATTTTCAACGCAAGTTATTTACTGATAAAACATGAAGAAACTAATGCGTTAATATCAAATGCAATCAGAAGCCTATATATTTTTATAAAATTGATTATTTATGTATGCATGAATTGGAAACAGACGTGAAAAAAGCATTTTCTAAATGGAATACTTTGATCATCAATATTTATTGCCAAATTTAAATTTTTTTATCTGCTTATGTATGTAATGACTTATGCTAACAGATTGCCAAATGCAGTTGATAATTGTATGAACCCTATAGCACATAATGATGTAACATAATCTAAAGCCGATAAAAAAGTTATTTAATTTTAGCGAAGAAGATACAAAAAACTAAAATAAGGTTTATATTTGAAAAAAATTGTATGCAAATCAAAAGACAAATATCAAACAGATATCAACCATACACATGTGCACATACTTATTACGTATCAACTACACACAATTTTTGTTTTTAGATTCTTCAATATCTACAAAAATATATCACAATTCTAAAGTTTTAAGATTTTGTTTTCAAATTAAATGTTAAAGATATGATTTAAATCTAATTTATGAAATAAACGAAAAGATTACGTGTTTCTAACTTTAATGCTTTCTAAGAATGTAATAGCAACATTGGGTGTCATTGTTTTTAAAGACATTTAAATTAAACCATGTTCCTAATAACTCGAGTTATTTTATAAAAACTGGAAATTAAAATTTTTTATTTAATGTATTTTTATGGTGCAGACACCTTTTGAAATATTTTCTAAGAAAGAAAGAAATTAATTGAAAAAAAAGAAAGAAAATTATATATAAATTAAATTTAAATCATTCCAAGCTTTTTTAAATGCTTTAAATAATTAATTGCAATGAAGCACATCAAGTTATTATCGAATGAAATATAATAATATTTATGTGGAACGCACATGAATCATTTAGAATCTAATTTATGTTAGAAAGTTTATTAAATCTAATAGTGCAAAAGAAAGTTTTATAACTTTCACTTAATGAACGGTTAAAGTAAAAATGAAAGTTAAAATTTTCGTTTGTTTATTTTAGTATCTTGCAGTATTCCTTAGAATGAGATATAAGTATTCAGTATTTAAACTTAGATAATTAGTAAAACACTAATTTAATGAGAAAATAAATCTATTTTAGGAAATAAAAACTATTTTGATTCCATATATATATTTAAACAAATTTTAAGTGTAATTTACTTTATGTTTTCTTAAGTAATATTTCAAGTATCCGAAAATGTAGGTTAAAATCCAGGAATTGTTATGGTCATGATAACGCACCTTGTACATTATCTTAGTGAGATGATTATAGTAGTGCAGTCTTTTTCCCCAGAGGTAATCAAATTTAAAATTGTAGTTACAGAAAATATATAAATTAAAATTCAAGATGTTATTTATTATTTACATGCTAATGCTTTACAGAAAGATAAAAGTACTTTTTTATGTATCCTTCCTTTATATTTATTTTTCCTATATATTTAAATAAATTAGAATCAACTTCTTTTCTATAATTTAAGTCTTACTGTTTCCTAATTGATTCTAATTATGCAAAATATCCATAACCTTGAATTAAAGAAACATTTTTAATTTTTCTGAAACTTGAAAATCATTTTTATTTGCTTAAGTGAAAATCGTTATAATATGCATAAAGATTTATAAGATATTTTTAATGTCTAAGATTATTAAAAATATAATGTTTTACTTCAAGAAATCGTTCCTCTGCATTAATATTTTGTTGATGAACATAGAAAAATATGTTTTTATCGCAATAGAAAGCATAGTTTTAGATTATACTGTATTAATTACTAATAAGAATTATTTTCTCATGTTGTTAGATTATATATAATAATTTATTTAGAATTAGTAAATATATATTTTTTTTATTCTGCAGATAACTCGTTTGGCTTAATAGGTGCGCTATGATAGAAATAGAAGAAATATCTTTCAGCATTTTTTTTATGTTAAACACGTCAATAAATTAAATACTTAAATTTTTACAAGCATTGAACCTAAATGTAAAACATTGGTTATAATAAACATTTTAACATTAAAATATTGGTTATAATAAACTTTTTCAACATTAAAACATGGTTATAACAAACGTTTTTACATTATTATTACAAAACATTAAAACATTTTGTAATAAAACATTTTTTTAAGTATTTTACTCTTAAATTAACTAATTTCAGAATATAAAGGAGATACTCATACCTATACATCTTTAATTAAGCTAAGCATTTCCACACCACGTTATAGACTGCCTAACAGCCTAAGGCTAATATAAGGCTCATGAGTTATCTCAGTGGATTCTTTTTGCATGGGTAATGGATCTAATTCAAGTGTTGAAAGGGGGAAAACCCAGAAAACACTTAACCTCCCTTCCCAGACAGTCGTGTATGAGGCAATGTAATATCATCATCCATCCGCGATTGATCAACAGTGGTTTAAATCTGTGGCCCCGAATCTGTGGTCCGACAAGTAGGGAGGGCTCATTTCTGTTTGAATGGTCATATCAATAAGCGCTATTTCTGTATTCAATATTTTAACATGTAATAAGATTTCCATGTTTTAACATTCAATGTCTTAAACAGTTGTTATCCTAATAATTGCAGGCTTTTGTAAGGCGTTTTAATAATTAAGGAGTAAACTGCTTTCAGAGAAGACATTTCTTTATATAAAATGCCCAGTATTTTCGTATTATGAAGAAAGAAATGAAAACTCTCAAGCACGCATTCCAAAACGCATGCATGCTTAAGTAATATAATGTATAGTATTCAAGAGAGATTTATGTCAAATTCGTGATTTTGAAATGTGCTATACTATTAATAAAACTTTGTATTTAGTATTTGAAGAATAATCGATTTTTATTAAAACATATTTTACTGTCCATTAGGATCTACAGCTTCAATCTTTCCTTTAAGAAGTGAGAATTGATGCCATTTACTGTTAAATGATAGGAAAGAGACGTTACACTATTGCATACACATTGATTATTGTGAAGCATTTGTGTTTTCCACTTTTTCTTCTTTGTAATACATGAATAAATTTCACTGTCAATAATAAGTGATAGAACAGAACATATATATTTGACTTATTTCGTTTGATAGTAGCAAATATTTTAATATTTCTTATATATTTTCATTTCAATTATATGGGTGAAACAAAAAAATGTGAAAAATAACGTTTTCAGCTCCTATATATCTTAAAATGATATTGAAGTCAAATTTTCCTTCATATCTATGCAACCAATTGAGTAAAAAATTATTTAGGAGAAAACATCATTCTGAATTTCTAGCAATCTTTTTTCTTTTATCTGCATCTAAAATATAAATTCCAAAATATTGATGCGAGGTACATTTTGTAACCGCAAAATATTTTAAAAATGAGACAAATATTTACTAAGATATCATTGTGTATTATAAAATGTTGCATCAATTGGATTAAAGTCAATAATCCTGAATATCTTTAACTCACGCTTAATTTTTAGACCATATGTTTTTGCAAAAAATAGTACATAAAGACCCAAATACTATTTACTTAATGAACAATGTATGCATAAATATGCATCTATACTTCTTTACCAAATTTGTTTAAGCTTATTAATCATCTAAAGAGCATGATGTTTGTGATGCATGTAATATATTTTCATGTTAAAATCTGTTGTGGTGCAGTTTTTCTACAATTAACCAGTAGAAAAACTACACCACAACAGATTTTAAAGTCATTAGAAAATCATTTTTCCCACCTTTGTCTAATTTATTATTCCATTATCTCCTTTACTTTACACCTTAGACACACTTGCAATTTTTTTTTTCAAATCAAGCAGACTTAAAATAAATCATTTCATAACTTGATTTACATATGTATGAAATTTAACTGAATCATGATCCTGAATCTGTTACTTTTCCAATGTAATGCAATGACCAAAGATTAAGAGTTACATCCTCATTGAATTGACTTTATATAAATGGATTAAAATCATTGAATTCATTCATTTTGTCTTTAAATATAATTTTGCTTAACTCAGAGTGGTGTAATGACTGAATACTAGCACAAAGTGTATAGTAACTTTGTCTTTGATCCCAACTACTTCGAAACAATGGGAGATTGGCGTTATGTTTTTGCTTTTATGTAGCATATCTTTCCTATTGCATTTTAATATATATATATATATATATATATATATATATATATATATATATATATATATATATATATATATATATATATATATATATATATATATATATATATATATATATATATATATATATATATATATATATATATATATATATATATATATATATATATATATATATATATATATATATATATATATATATATATATATATAAATACATACACATATATATATATATATATATATAATTTCAAAAGGGTTTTGAATTTAAATTTTGAACTATATCAATATAAGTCAATAAATTAAAAAAGTATTCACAAGAAAATATCTTTACACATTTCTAGCAATTTTGTATCGGTATCTCAAATATCAGAGTATATGACTTGTGTTTGATCTCGTCGTAATTGTAATAATGGGATATTGATGTTATAATTCTGTTTTTTGCAGCATACTCTCCAGCTAGAATTTAAAAATTCACCTCTTTTTCTTATTTGTGATAAAAGACCCACAACCGATCATACATTTCCTTAAAATACCAGTAGATACTTTAAAAATACAATACTTTTACAACATCCATTACTGAAGGTCAAAATATCTGGTTGTAATGCAAAATTTACATATTAATATTTTAAAGGCAATTCGTAGTAACTGAATTCATATTGAATGCATGTTATTGTAAAAGTACGTATTCAGTAAACTTATGGCATATATATTCTTATCATATCGAAATAAGTTATGTATTTTATTCATTGTACAAAATAATAAATACATTGATCATATTTCTGTAAATGTAAATATATGTAAATGGTTATTTTTGAATTAATAATTAAATGTGCTATAATATAAAGATCAACTGAAAATTTTATTCATACTTTCAGATTTTTGCTATTTCCAAAAGTGCATATAAACCTCTACTACTTATTTTTACATATGCATAATATTGTCATATAATTTAATCGTACTACTTTGATTATAGGCTGAATAGTGTAATTATAGATGAAATATTAACAAGGAACATTATTTGCTCAAGTTATATGTACCTTTAAAATGATTTGGGGGATAAGTTTTGATTTCTTTCTTATTAAATCAATATATGAAAATTGTCTAGAAAAAGACAACTTTAAAAATTTCAAGTAATCCCTGCCTCTCTCTCCCGATTATCTCTGCATCTCAAATATAAATCCTAAATAATGTGGTGGAGAAAGTTTTAATAGTTTACAGTATTTTAAATAAAGGTCAAATATTTTCTTAGATAACAGTAATTTTTCAAATGAAATCATATTCCAAAACATGAAGAAGGGTATAAATTTATCTTAGTTGGATAAGTAACTGCAAAATATCAAAACAGATAGCTCTTCAAAATATGAAATAATGAAAAATATCTTGCATTTTTTTTTACTATTTCTTTTTTATTTAAAAAGTATTTAAGAAGTCGTTTTATTTCAAACAGAATTTTTCTATACAACTGCAATCTAACACTTAATAATCGTCCTACATGTTGTCAGTCAAAATTATTATAATCGAAATTATTATTCACACTACTGATAATTTTTATAATATTATGCGAATGCTACAAAATCCATTTTTTAAAATAATTTTACAATTTAAGAAATATATTTTTTGAAGGAAATAGCCTTGATATCATGTTTCTTTTCAGAGATAATTTATAGCTAGCATTTTTTAAACTTTGTAGCTTGCTAAAGTACTCGAGAAGAAAGAAAAATTAACAGATTAAGTTGACCTTCAAAAGAATCTACAATTACAAGCGAATATTATGAAATATGAGCTGATAATATGCTCTTCGAAAATATGAATTATAAAGAAATATTGCGTATTATGGAAAACAATTGGTAACCTTTGAATTGAGTATAAATTCCCTGGATTTTTATTTCCTCCATATTTCAAAAAACGTTCCAATTATTCACTGAATGGATTTATATAAGTAATATAAAATTTTGTTTTATGTGTTATAATGTTTAGATTATCAAACTATTACAACTTTTTGTACATCATAAATATGTTTCTTCACAGAGTTGATTAATAGTCCTTGAATTGAAATAAACCACTATTTTCAATTTTAGTTTCCCATGTATTTAAAAAAATGTTTATTTTTCTTTTTGAATTTATAAATCTAAAATGTACAAAACGTTTATATTAATATATTTATAAATGTGATACTATTTTATAAATATGTTTAAAAAGTCCATTATTATATTAAAATACGAATCATTGTTATTTTTAGTAATTGTTATCTTATTTACATTATTAATGTAACAAAATATTTGCGAAAAGTAACGTAATCCCTATAAAAGGGATTTTAGTTGCATTCGCACGTGCTAGGAAGTCAATCCAGAAAATTTCCAAGCACCTTCCTCTACTGACTAGCATAAATAAAGCGGAAACACGTGATTCCTTCTCAATGTATTTAGCAATGGTTAGGATCGTAATGTTGACTTTCCCCTCGAAAGATGTGATCTTAGCATTAGATGACGGGGACACCTAACATATCTTAAAACATTTGTATGCAAATTACGTTTGCTTTTACTTAAGTTCATTCAACAGTGGAATTGGATACAAGTGCTTTAAAATTTATAATACATTACTTAAACTTTATTCAGGTTCATATTCTGTTGCTGAAATTTGGCTGCACACAAGCAGAATTTGCATTCAATGTGGCAAAGCGTTACAACTCTTTGGAAGGAAAAGTCTTGAATGAATATAGTTGAGCAAAGGAAAAATGTATATCGCTTTTCTGCAAATGTATCTGATTGAGAATTTCTGGAAGAGTTTCAAAAATTTAATTAATAATGCCTTCTAAGTTTCTAAAGATTACTTTAACCAATATTATAAGATAGTATAGCAAAAACCACAATAACATTTTATAATAAACAGACTTTTAAAATTTGTTCGATCACTTAATTTAGAGAGGGGCACAAAATTAGAATTTTGTTATTTTTTCCTTTCTTGATTATATTACTTCTTAGTATAAGTAAAAAACTAATTTTATTACAGTTTAAAAAAAGTGCATTCCATGAATATTAACATTCCTAAAATTTTCTATTGTAACAATGCAATGTTTTTTTCCTACAAACACAATAAACATTTCAATTAAAAGTGAATGCTTGCAATTGATTAAAGTCTTAGTATTTAAATAAATTGTTTTTAACAAAATTGAGTTTTTTGAGCCAGATTACCTGCAAGAATCTTACATTAAAAAGCTTAAAAGGATATAACGCCAAGATATATTTCATGTAAAAATTTTTGAACATGAAATTTCTATTATGTAGGGGTAATGTGAATAACTATACAAAATGAAACCCTATTTAGTATAGCAGTAAAAAAAATTTGTATCTAACATTGCAGTTTAAATATAGATTTGTTTACTACTTGCAACAAAATCTTCTTTGTGTGTGTATATTTTATTTTGAAAGTGTATACTTTAATGGTTTAAGAAAACTTTCATTTTCTTTTAGAAATAGTTAAACTCTAGCTACTATTAGTCGATTTAGTTTTCCCTTAAATTTGATAATTTAAAATTTACTTGTTTTTATTGTAAGTCTCTCTCTCTGATACTCATTTATATAAACACAAATATTAATTAAACTTGTTATATTTTCCTTTCAAATCCAAGGATATAAAAAATGTTAAGAAAAATATAAAACAAATTATATGTAATTGTTAATACTAATTATAAAAATTGAATCGATTCATGGAACAAAAAAATAATCTGGAGGATTTTCTTCAAGAAATAGAGAGCTTTCAAAGAAGATCAAACCAATGTTCGTATGATACATATTATACTATAAAGATTTTTTCAGAGAAATATAGTGTGTCTTACACGGAAAATGAATTTTTGTAACACTATTTTGAATAAATTATACAAAGTTGAAAAAACTTATATAAAATAATACATATGTTGAAACAAGTAAATAAAAATCTATTGTGTACAAACATTTAAAACATTTTCTTATTCAAACAATCTCTTTATTATATTTTTAATGTATTTGTGATTGTCATAATTGTTTGATTTCATTCATTTATTTTCATTAGTGAATTTACTTTATTTTAATTCATATTAAATAAGTGCATATAATTCTTAATTTTTTGTTTATGTGTTAAGAAATATTTTCCCTTCAAATAATCAAATTGAAAAATATTTCTTCTTAAATTATTGCATCCAATTCTTACATTTAGTAACATTTTTATTTTTGTGTTTATTTACCTTAAAACAATTTATTTTTTCATGCCAGAGAAGATACGAAAGCTTATATGACTAATTTTTCTTTGTGTTTTAACAATTATAATTACTTCTACCGCCGTTCATACTTGATAATTACGCAAGCAAAGACAAGTTGACACGTTTTAATTAATCAGGGGATGTACTGATAGGATGCTGTACCCAAGAATAAAAATATCTATTAGGATTTCATTAAAATGAAATGTGACTTAAAGAAGTTGAACAACAATTTTTAAGAAGTTCTTTATATATATATTAAAATGAATGCTTTTACGCATATTTATTTTCTTTTTAAATTATTAAACTTATTAAAGTTTATTTTTTAAAATTGAAATATCTTTATTCATTTGTGTCATAAATTTATTGAATACAAAATTATGAGCTTTTCATGTAATATCAAACTTTGTTTGAATACTTTATTTTATTTTTATGACGTTAAAGATTAAATGGATACAAATACAATTTATTACGTCTCAGTATATACATATTAGTTTTATTAATAGTTTTGTAATCTATGATCTGAAATATACATATATATACATACATACATACATACATACATACATATATATATATATATATATATATATATATATATATATATATATATATATATATATATATATATATATATATATATATATATAATTAACAAGATGATTATTGCACAAAAGCATTACAAAGATAGAGTTACCAGGGTTACCAAAAATTAAAGTTTGTGTCCAAATGAATTTCCAAACCAAGTTTTACACGATTCTACTCAGAACGCGAGTTATGAAATTTTCTATATTTTCTTTACAAGTTAAGGTCAATTTAATTTTACCATCTTACAAAAAGATAGGTTTTTTTAACCTTATAAATATACTATAAGCATAATTATAAATACTTAAACAAAATAATATGGCAATGTATTTTATTTTTAAACTTATATATGACATATATTTAAGTGAATATAATTTATACATTAATAACTATTGGAGACATTTTTGATTAGTAAATTATTATTTGAAAAAATTGTCAAAAAATTTCGATTTTTGTGGTCAACATAAAAGACGATCAATTGAATTCCTCACGGCTGATTAGGAGCATGGTTCTTTTATAACTTTTCGGATAAAATAAGCAATCTAATAAATAGTTGAATACTATTAAATTTTTTTTTATACTTCAGAGTCAACACGTAATACACATGCAGAAGATTTCTTAATAATTACGTGATCAAATAATTCACGAAGCTTCAAGATAATCAAAGTTTTTTCCTGTATTTAAAAGATACAACTATTTTCTTCATTTCAATTATGGAAAATGCAAAAAATAACCTTTAAAATTCTGCTTAAGCTATTATTTTTAGACGATGGTTTAGTAGTGATGAAATATGCTTGTGAAATTTTCGAGATCGAATGTTGAAAAAAATTCTTTAAAATAGTACATATGACATATGTCACTGAATATAAAGCAATTCTCAAAGTAAAGGAATTGTCATATTTATCATATGAATCAAATAAAAAAATGATTTTTCAAAAAAGTTGGTACATGACATTCATGTTGCATTTTTTCATGAAAAATGCATGAAGATTACAATAAAATCTGTGAAAAAAAAACCTGAGGCTGCATAACTTGCCAAAACTTTCCACTAAAATAAAAGAGCAGAATGCTGATCAAGAAGCTTGAGTACTGAAGAAAACCTAAAGCACTGATCTTTGTGATAATTGGTAGTAAGGTTACCGACACAGAACTAATGGAAGTATCCTGATCCGTTCTCTACCAAATCCACAAAGTCTCTCTTGAGCAACAGTAGCTGCAACTTGTTTTCTGCTTCATAGCGATCTGTGTATGGGGCTCAGGAGCATGTGAAACGCACTCACCTGTGATTTGTAAATAACGAAGACAAGGGTTCAAAAGTTCTGAAAATTGTCTTATAACTATTTTTATCAGTTAGTTTATCTGCTACATTGAATTGAAGAGTAAGAATTCAAAAGAAAAATTTATGATCATGTTTTTCTGTCTTGACTTTTGCCAAATTTGAAGAAAAGATACAAACTTTGTCATTTAAAAAGAGCTTAGAGAACGTGTTAAACTATTAAAAGATGTACTTTTAGAACCATAAAGTATTTTTTAAAGATTGTTTACTGAAATTATTTAATTGGTTAAATAATTATTTACAGTTGATTAAAATATACATATATTAGTTAGATGACATGTAATTTTACAATATACATACATACATACATACATATATATATATATATATATGTATATGTATATATATGTGTATATATACACTCATATGTATATATGTGTGTGTGTGGAATTGAAAGCACCATAGGGTCATTCACATGTTTGCCGTTGGACATACGCAGAAAAGAGGGAGTAAAGGAATATCGAGGTGATGGATGAGAAAAATGGCAATGACGTGAAGACGCGAATTGATATTGAACTAATTTTGGATTAGAACTAAAATGATGTTAGATTGATATTTAATATTTTTTTACATTTGTAAATATGTCAATAGCCTAGCCTTTTCTTATTTTGTTCAAAATAATATTTAAATCATTTAAATAATAATGCGTATTTTCCTGAAAAAGAACTGATAGAACCCATATATATATATGTATATATATATATATATATATATATATATATATATATGTATATATATATATATATATATATATATATATATTCGGAAATAATTATAAATCCTAAGTAAAACCTAAACTGCATTATGAAATTGGACAATGACAAACTTATTAAATAGTATTTCATATGTCAAAGTTGAAAATGTTATGAAATGAAGGAATAAAAGTACTTCTTATTTCCAATCCGTGAAAAGAAATAATTTGAGCCTCAAACCCGCAAGCAGTTATCGCACAGTAAGCGTCCTTTTAATAAAAAGCTTCTCAAGCAGTAAATGGTTCTCCGCCATTCAGCTGTGTAACGATGACTTTTATCCTTTGCGAAGAAAGTTTACTACAAAGGGAATGATCTGGTAACTTTTCACATCATCGTTATAACTTTTTCTGCAGTTTTGGATGTAACATTCATGCAATAATATTATAAATAAGGAGTATTTATACTTCTGTAGATATCAGTGAAAACGAATAAAATACAAGTGATATGTTTATAATTCTATAAATTCCCTGTTTTGTAAAACTTAACCTGAATTATTTCAAAATGCACTTATTTCAGTAATTAAGTAATATGTTTTGCTTAAAAAAGTATAATTCTGTAATACGCAAATATTTAAAATTAAATATTTAAAAGATAATATTAATTTCAGTTAGAATTTTATGAGTTTAAATTTAGTTATTCGCTTAAAATATTCATTTTTTAATTCTAGTTAGCTATAAATATGTTATCATATTTATAATAACATACATAGTTAAATACTACTATGTCAAATCTGATTTATAGGTCTATCGTGGATCTTTGAAATAAAGACTACTCATACAAACTTTTTAAACCTGGTTTCAAAAGCAAATTTATTTATGAAATAAAAATATCAGACTGTGAAACGTCAAATTATTTCTATGTGGAATTTCGCCTTTCAGTGTTAGTATTCTAATCTCATGTTTGCGTTTCGTCTAAAATGTGATTTAATTAAATATTCAAGACATCAGTATACTATCGAAAATCTAATAGATTTGCTTTGGTAAAGAAGATTACGTTTACGAAAACACAGAATTTCGGGGAAGTATAATCCTTTTGAAAAGTTTCTTGTGAAATTCCTGTTTAAATTAGATTGAGGAGCATCTCAAGAAATATTAACATTAAGCAAAATATATTTTCTTATTTCGATCCTAAATTAATTAATTAGAAATACGATTCATGACAAACGAATCCATATGAAATTATTACATAGATGATAGATGTTATATGAAAATTTTTTGCGTTTTGTAATCATTTAGAAACACTCGTACTTTAGATTTATATAGAGCGTGTATGTATATATGTCTATCAGGAAGCTTCTTAGAAGGGAGTATTTTGATGAAGAAATCTGTTATATAAATTTCATTTAAAAGTAATCATGGGCGCGTATAAAACCCAATAAAATCAAAACATTTTTGGAATATTTGATTTTTCAGAAATATAAGCTATGTTATTAAAGACCATACAATTTGAGCATAATAAATTATATCAAAAGATATTTAATCAATTAAATATATGAAAGAGAGAAAGAGAGTGAGTGCCTATAAGAAGTTCACTATCTATGACAATCATTTATAATTTATCATATAAGTAGAAGAAGCATTTAAAAATATTTAGGAGGAAACTCTGAAAAATCTCAAAAATCCTACATAAGATAAGCATGTAGAATATATAGAGTTCAGATACAACACCTTTAAAAATATATTGCAATAAAATACAATATGTGTTGCTACGAGTGGCAAAAGTGTAAAATATAAATAGGTTGCATTTTTAAAGAATTCAAATGCCTATATATATATATATATATATATATATATATATATATATATATATATATATATATATATATATATATATATATATATATATATATATATATATATATATATATATATATATATATATATATATATATATATATATATATATATATATATATTATTGAAGGAAATAAGTAATTACAATTTTAACACAAACCTGAGTATCTGCTACTAAAGTTTCAACAAATGAAATAATAGCTCCAAAACTAAGTCATGGCGCATCGAAATTTACATTTTAGATTAAGTGAATGCTTCCTTGACACTATGTAGTGTCAATAGAAATGTAATCTCATTTCTAACTGCAATCAAATTAACATTAATATTTAGATAAAAAAAGCAATTTATAATTTTCTCGAATTAAAAAATCTAATTAATTGCTCAGATAAGTCCACAGTACAAATATTTGCTAGCATAAGTACAAAACTGGAGAACAAGATGGTCATTGAAAGATACCAACAAATCCATTTCTGTAACATATTTGTAAGGTCATTATATCATTGTCTTGATTTAAATCCTTCTAAAACTCATTTTCATGTGAAAAAATGGAAATGGAAAAATTAAATATTTATCTTATGATTGAAATATATTTTCCATTAATGAAATGATCATTATTAAATATCATAATATTTTTATTTGGTACTACATGAACCATTGTATAATGCCTTGTACCGAAATTTGAAATATTGATTAAAAAATTAGGTCTCTTTTATAATCTAAAGTTAGATGAAAGTTAAAGAAAAAAGGGATAATCTGGTTCAAAAATGAAATAAACTACAAGCAAACACAGAATAATTTTTAATAGAGATTCATTGGTCGATCTTATGCTATTTTAATTATCGCTTTCTTTGAAAAGGATTGTGTTACATCTGATGCTCATAATCTAGAAAATATTTCTCTTTAGATATTGAGAAAATCACCAGTGTATTTAATTTTTACTTTTATTGATACTTTTTTAAAATATGAATCTATAAATAAGTTTTCCTAGCAGAATGAAATCCAAAGAATTATACAGGAAAAAGGTAATTAAAATATTTAATATTATTCTCATTTTTAGATTTAACAAAAATATAAAATAACAATTTTTGATTTTCGCTCAAAATATTATGCCATCTCATTTGCTGTAATAATTTATCATTTAAGATTTTAGATATTTAATAATTGTAGTTTTTATTTTCATTGAATACTAAATGTAACTAATTGTTTTTCTTATATTTATTTTTTATCAATTGTATTAAAATTAATCATTAAAAATATTTTTTTAATTTAATCTTGGATAGTTAAAATTTTCTACTTACGTAAATTTTATTAGACTCCACAATTTCAGATTATATTTTTCATTAATAAATCAATAATTGCAAAGTGTTAGTATCTTATTTAAAAACTTATATTATACAAGCCATATAATTATCCAAGTTTTAGTTTTTTACTCAAACACAAATAAATTTTTACAAAATTAATTTATTCTGAATATTTATAATATTACTGATTTTCTCACTTATAAATTAATAATTAATTTACATCATATTACATAGAGTTTATTAATTTACATTATTTAAAACTTATTTACCTTAAATGAAACCCGTATTTTCATGCAAAGGGTATTACTCATTCTCAGTTCATTAAATGTCTCCTTAAGGCATAAATTGTGAGCATAAGTAGCTTTAATTTGCATCGCTTTTTCTTAAATGTTCTAACACATTTCTGTACATAAATTGTTTCTTGTATATAAATGAATGGTGAATGTAAAATCAGGAATAAAAATGACTGTTGATATATTTAAGAAAATTTATTACTGCAAATGAGTTCTTTAAAGAAAGAAGAATTAGATTGAAAATACATGAATCATAAATAAAATAACGAATAAAAAGTTACTTGAATTAACATAAAATCCTCTGATTTGAAATTATTTAATTTTAAATTTTAATAGCAAAATTTCCTTTTAAATTTTAATATTTGAATAAATTACTTGTATAAGTAACTTTTTTATAAATTTAATCAACACTAACGAATAAACACAAAAAATGTTAAGATTTTTTTAGCTTTAGCTTTTATTTGAGACCAAAATTTTAATATTGAATGAAACCTAAAGTTAAAAAAATCTTAAGCAATGTTTCCAGTAAAAGGTAATTTCTGTATATCTAAAGTAATACCCCAATAAGTTTACAACATTTAATAAAATATATTCAAAACCGAGTAGTGATACGGAGAGAAAGATATATTTAATTTTTGGAGTTAAGATAATCTCTTTTATTGGATAATGAAATTTAAGGAAAGATAAAGTATCTTATTAAATTTATATAATAAAAGACTAACTTTAACCTTTATTTTTCTTTTTAATTCTTTTATTTTTAAATATTATAAATTGACTAAACGTTTCCTCTTACTAAGGTTACAGCAACAGTTTTACGATTTTTTTGGTTATCTTGTTTAAGTTTCAAAGTAAATACGGTTAGAACTATCTAAGCTTGTGCTTGAAGGTAATTTCACTTCCACTTAAGTATAAGGTTCTTTCTTGAGGGAATGTAATTTAGGGGTTTAATGACTATTTCAGGATTTTTCTCTTTTTGCGCACAGCTTTTAAGGCTGTTGTTTCAGAGAGAGAGAGAGAGAGAGAGAGTTGAATAAAACATTTAAACCGTCTCTGTTTTCCATCTCAGCAATTGTTTTTATGGAATTACCTTGCACTGCAGTAAGTAAAGAGATATGAGAAACCATCAACATAGTTACAAAGGTATTAGGATTTCACAAATTGTATGTAATAGATAATTTGTATAACATAGTGGAAACACAATGTTAACTAAACTTTTAACCTTCGACAAAATAAAACAAAACTGAAGATTCTTAAATTACTTGGGAAGACCACTAATATATCTCATTTGTAAGTTTTCATCAATATATTTTTATGCACAAAACATTGATGTAAAAAGACAATAAAACTGTTATTTTAATATTATAACGGATAATTTAGCTAAATATTTTACACGATATATTCTAAGACTTCGATTTTATAACGAATTTTTGAAAATGCATTTTTAATACAACTCATAATTTGTGATAATAAAATAATAAAATTCAATTTTTTTATTGCATGTTTTTTTAATTAAGTAAAAATGAGATTTCCATGAACAACTTGCTAATTAAATCTTATTTCATGACATATAACAAATGGTATAATAATAAAGAAAAATGTTTAAGATGAAAACAAAACTTTAAATGAACATTAATGTTTATAAAATGATGATTTCGCGAATATCATTTTCAGTCAATGAAGGTCATAAGTTTTCTTAAGTAAAATAAATAAGTAAAATTAAAGTAAAATAAATAGCATACATTATTCGTGATAAATCTTTAACATCCACAACTTACCAGTTTTTACACATTATAATGTAAATTGGTGTTTTCAACGGAACTACTAATATAATTCATGTTATATTTATAAAACTTGTATAAATAATTTAAATCGTTCTTGTCAATTTAAACTTGCTATAAAGTGGTTTTTATCTTGTCGTTTTAATTTTGCTTTTTCTTCTGTTCTATTGTCAACATGCTCAATTTTAGAAGCAATAACACTAAAAATTTGAAAATTAATTATTTAAAACAGCAGGTAATTTTCATAATTTTGAAAACTTTTACAAACAGAAAAAATATAATTAAAAATAATTCATTATTACAGCTAAAAATTATAAATTGATTTTTCTCATTACCAACAACACTCAGACATTCGATGATTAACTTCGCCTTATTTGGTGCCGCATGAAGTACGCGAATTGAAGGCTGGAAGCAAATTTGTCGACCAGCCGTATTAATAAAGCCGTCTCAATGTGATGTGGTGTTAAATCTGTGAGAATCGTAAAGTGGCGTGATCATTATCTCTACTGGAACGAAAGAAACTATCATTTTATATTTTATAGGATTAAGGAAATAAAATAATTTGAAAATAATGATTTAAATAATTATCTAAGAGATCAAGTATCAAAAATGAACATCGTATAACATTGTGCAAGGGTTACTGTTTTAACTATAAACAAATAATTAATATTGCATAATTTAAAGCATTACAATATCAACTTAGTAAATTAGCTTTTTTTCACTTGTGGTGGCCACATTCAAGTAAAATAGAAATCCAAATAATTCCCAAACACCAACATCAATTGTTTTTTGATGGTTCTGATCAAAACTGGGACTTTGAAGAGGTCTTCCTTACTACAAGCAACTCTTATGTGCTCTTCTTCTGCTTGCATCTCTTTTGCAGCATAACTTTTATTCCTTTGTGCTGCAAATGATCAATTATAGAACTGTTTCATCTCACATAAAAATGTCACTGGCCTATTAGAAATAGAATATATTATAAACTTAAGAAAGAAAATTAAAACCACTCCAAGATAGCAAATAATTGTTAGTTAAATTTTAAAAAATATATTTCCACTCAATAAAATATTGGTTCAATAGAAATAGAAAAGATTTATGTATAGGATTTTCAAAATTCTTATTTAAATTTACCTTTAGCATTATAATTATTATTTTAATTTTTTGAAAATAATAAATACATCTCCAAATTCAATTTCAAAAGTGATTGTTAGTTGTTTTAATTCTTAATAAAATTAGGCAGTAATTTAATAAAAGCATGAAAGAAGATGCAAATATTTCTTTCTAAATTTCGCAAACTGTATATAATTAAAATCAGGAAGAGGAGAATGCCTACGATTATTCTTTGGTGATTTTTATTTTATATCTTACATCCAGAAATCATATTTAATATACTATATTATGAAAAGTAAATTTTAAGGAAATTTCATGCATATAATAATCAGAAATATGATAAAGAAAAATTAAAGACTTTATTATTAATATCAATAAGTTCATGTATTAATCCTTTGATTTTTATGGAATTTTTCTTCTAATTTGGTGTTGCTTCAGGAAAAATATATGATTTAAAAATAATTCTTATTTACATTTTATTACAGAAAAATCAGGCAAAGTAAAGAAACATGTTGAATAAATAATACCAGTTTAAAACATTAAGAAAATTTAACTTAAGAATTCTTAATGCAATTATTTCTCTACTAAAAAAATTGCCGAAAATAACTCATTTTGCAATCTAGAATATTAAGAAACAAATGAGGCGCTCTCAAACTTTTGTAAATTATTTAATTATCTTCCAAAATATTTCATGCTTCTTTAAAATTAGGAAATGTTTTGCAAATAATAATTAACTGTGAACTTCATCAATTGCCTATTTTTAATCGCTTCAACGATGTTTTATTTAGAAAACATTTATCAAAAATTAGAAAAAAAATTGCCAAACTCTAAGGAACGAAAGACATCTCTTACGTCCCTTGTTTATTTACCTTGTGAATTATTCATTGATGCAATGTTCAGCAGAATTTCTTGGAAATATTTATAATTACGATATAATTATTCATCCCTGCATTAAAACTAACATGTTGCCACACAAAAAATACGAAAGATGGGGATTGTAAGTAAAAATAAGGTAACTGATATTGATTTTGTCTTGTTTTCCTAAAAAGAATGTTTACCTTAGAAATAAATGTAGCTATTAATTTCAAAATGCCTAATGTTTATGTAAAAGCAATGAAGTTTATTAACAATTTTTTTCTCAATTTTAAATGTCATTCTTATTTGCATTTCATTTTCTACATTTTAAGTTGATTTTCTAAAATTTTTTATATTTCAGAGCTCTTGTGATAAATTAAAAAATATATTACATCATATGCAATAATGTAACTAAACCTCAACATTAAATTATTAAGATATTTTAATAATAATTATACTATTCAGTAATCTCTCAATTTTGTGAACGTTTCGCGACGTGTGAATTCTTCTTATAATCAAAAAATTATAAAATAAAAAATTATTGTCATGTATAATAATTATTCTTTTTTACCAAATTGACCTCGTGTCCGATTTAGTTATTGTTACGCAAAAATAAAATACCGTTTGTTAATTAAATATCCACTGTATAAGAAATATGAAAATAAAATTCATGCTTGGTAATAATTCTTATATCAATTTTATTACTGAAAAATCAAGCAAGGTAATTACTCATCCTTTGTTATTTCAAAATTTATGTTTTAAAATCATTTTTTTTCTTAAAGAAAAAAATATTTTTAATTGTTTCCCCTAAAACAGTACAAAAATCTGTTTGAACATCAACTTCAATATTTTGGAGATAGTCTTGACGTCACATGACCTCTTTTTATTATTGTAATATTTCTGACCAATTCATTAAGATTTTCACTAGTTACATCTGTAGACTTTAAAATTCTTAATAATTTTTAAGCGTTTTATCACTGGAAATTAATAATTCCACGAAAGATTTCCTTAACATGAATTATTTAAAATTATATATACATATACATTATGCTTTACATACACATTTTCTTCAATGTTTATATTGTAGTTTTAATGTAATATATATTTCACGTTTTTACACAAGGCTTCTCAGTGCATTTCAGATCATACTGTCTTGAAATATTTGAATTGCTGACATGTTTTGTTTCCACATAATATATGTTTTTAATAATTTTTTGCGATATAATTAAAAAAGTAAAAAATTTTATTTTAAAACTTATTTTGCATATACCCCTCTTTCTATTTAAAAGCAAATATACTATTAAAAAAATAAAAACTTAAGGATCAAAATTAAGGTATTGCATTCATCGATTTTACTTTCATAATGTAATACTTATTATTATTATTATTATTATTATATATATATATATATATATATATATATATATATATATATATATATATATATATATATGTACATCTACGTATATATGTGTATGACATGAAATGTTTTAAGATATATTTTCGTTGTAACTTATGTATGACTGTTATTAAGTATTCAAGCACTCTTGACTCGAATACCAAAGTAATTTTTTATCAAGTATTCACAATGAGGCTTTTTGAGGAAAATTCGATTTTAGCCTAATTTAATAAAGCACTCTGTTTTAAGTATTCGACCACTCTTCCTTTTTTAAATCCAAAAACCGAATCTAATTGTTAGCGTGCAAGGTACATAGTCTGGGAAGGATATGAAAGCAAGTAGGTTGTTTTTTTAGTAAATAGTGGCGTGTGCTGCTTTGAATTAACTTGGAAACTCTTTGCAGATTATCACCATCGGAAGAAGATGCTCAACTGCACGTAATCTACTTTTGTTTAATGAAGCTTTTGACTACTCGTGGCAGTGATGTCGTATATTATGCTACTCATTTTTTTTTCTTCAATTTTTTTAAGATTTAGTGACAATAAAGTGGAATTATTAAAACTTTCAAAAATACCTTTGATATAGTGTGCATTTGATAAATTCGATTTCAACTACATTTCTCTAATTAGATTTAAAAGTATTTATTATTTTAATGGAATATTATGAAAATGAGAAAAGGAATTTAAAAAATACTCATTGCATTAGCATACATTCTTTCTTTTATTGTTCAGCCGATAATTACCGGTAATAATTTTAACTTTACAAATATTTTTAAGATATCTACTTCCAGTTATTAATACATTATTTAAATTACGATCAGTGTAGAATATTATTTTTAATTCTAATCCATATTAATTATAGACTAGTTTTATTAATTTTTAATTTATCTCCTCCTAAAATATAAAGTAGTAGAGTTTAAATGATTTAATCAGTAAATACCATCCATTAAATTTTACTAATTTCTGCATTTATTTGATTTTTGTTTTTTTCTTAATTTATTTCAAGTGAGGATTACTATTGGTGCATTATTCTAGGAATAACAATGTAGGCTAAAATGTAGAGGAATTCAGTAAAACATAATAAAAAGCATTGATTTATATTAGAGAAAATTTAATATAATTGCTATTGGTTAATATTGCAATAAAAACATCTTCACCGAGGACTGTTTAAAGATTGGACTTTTGGTAAAAAAGGACAAGATAAGAATTTTATACAGTGCTACTCTCTTATCTTATAAAGGACAAAAATATATTTATATGTTAGCATTTAACCTTAATTGATATTAAAATTCCAGAAGTTATTTTAATAATAACCCTAGAGATGTTGTAGTTAAATGATCATTAAACCATAAACACATGCTGGGCTCATTACTTGGTGGCTCTTACCACACATGAATACTAATAGGAAAACTTATGAAACCTTTGCAAAGTAAGGAATTAGCTGCTCACTCGAGCGGCAAATTGCTTTAAGTATGCTGCGGAACGGGTATATATTATATTAATGCATTTATATCTTCATCTATTTTATTAAAGCCAGAAAATTACACCAAATTGCACTGCATAACTGCATACATTCTCATCGCAAATGCAACGATGCTCTGGCCAAAATAAATATAACACAGTACAACAAAAAAAATTAATAAAGACATCTGAAAATAGAGTTTTTCATAAAGCAAATGATAATTTTAATCTAATAAATATTTTGAATAATGTGTGAATTGTGATCAGCGATATAAATTTTAGGAAAAACTGTCACGTGTTAACTTTATAGTAATCTGCAGATAGACAACATTAGGTGTTAAATAAGAAGTATTATGCATGACTGTGATTTTCAAGATATCACAATGGAATTTGTCGTTCTGTCAAGAAAGGAATACTTTAGATAAAGTATGAAAAATTAAACTATACACATAAAAGGGAAACTATTTGTCAGAAAACAATTTGCAAAAAGCAGAATAATTTAATATATGGTCTAACATTTTCTATTTTATTTGCGTGAAACATTTAAAAACTACCACAAGTTATTTGATGCCCCTCTCAGTAAATGCAAGAAAAAGAAAGTAATTTTTACAATATAATTTAAAAAAATACAAAACATTTGTAAATTACAAATTCAGCTTACAATATTCTGTTTCTAAATTTAATCAAAGTAAATTTTATATACCAAATTATATTTACTACTTAATTACTATTTAAATGAAATATTCAACACATTGAACGAGAGCCTTCTTAAAAAATGAAAGATTCTGGCAAAAATTGGAAGTCTATTGACATGCTTTCTTTATTAGATTCAAGGAATGAACTGCAACTTTTTCATTCTAGTACAATTATCAAATTTTTGCATGTAAACCTTGTTTGACATAATGTGTATTAAAGAATGTACATTTTCAGGCAAAAGTAAGAAATACTGAAATTAATAGCCTAAAACTAAAACTTCATTTACATAGAGTAATTCAAATAAATGAACTTAAAAGAGTAAACATTTAATAAATTCATATATTTTGTGTAACAAAACAGAACTTCTTATATTTTCACAACGAATTTAATACAATTCTTTTAAACAACTAAAACTTCATTTAATTAAACAATTGTGGATTAGAAATAATAATAAGTAAATACATAGATTAAATAGTTAAATTATGCGAAAATTATATAGTATGTCTATTTCCTTTAAAAATACAATACATATAAGAAGAAATCTGTGATGAAAACATTATAGTGTATTTAAGATTACTTTCTAAATTATTTTTCTTGCTAATTAATTATTAAAGTAGAAATCTTAAGCAGTAGAGCACTTGTTTGCAAAGTTTTCTTTGTTAAAGTGATTTCCCATATAGAATTAAAGTAAATAAAGTATTATATAAAATAAATTTGATAAATAGTGCACTCATTTCAGATGTAAACGATGTTAGTTTTAAGAGATTGAAAAATGCTTTTAATTATTAATTAAAGGAAACCACATTTTGTCTGCATATATATGAGTATATGGTCAAGCAACTAGAGCTTTATCAAAATTATCCTTCCGCTTCAGTGTCTTCATATAGTCAATTATTAACACTTGCTTCCCTACTCGAACTAGTCTCATTTTCGGTGAATCAGCTGGGATTGTAAGTGTGTGCCAGGATTCTTGATCATTTAAAAATAAATTACTTTTGTGTAGGATGGAAAGTTTTCCTAATGGCTCGCTTAATGTTCTAATTAAAATTATTCGTGATTTTAAAAACTGATAATTTCAATGCATGTTTAATGCTAAGTATTACTTTAGATTGTATTTACATTAATTGAAATAAAAGTAATATCATCTTAAATTAAGTTATTCTTAGAATAAAAAAGTAATTCTCAGAAAATATTTCAAATGGAAATTAATTTTATAAATATAAAAAGAGGAAGAACATGCCTGAGGTTAAGATAATTTTCATAGTGACAAATACCTGATTTTATATATGAAAATATACTGAATGTTGAAAATAATTTAAAGTATAGTAATCAGATAAGGATACATTAAAATTTCAAAAAGAGATTTTGTTCGTTGTTGGTGGAAGAAGTGGTAGTATGTGGTATGTGTGTTTGTATGTATCTATGTGTGTATATATATATATATATATAAATATATATATATATATATATATATATATATATATACATACATATATATATATATATATATATATATATATATATATATAATATATATATACATACATACATGTATATATATGTGTGTGTGATATATATGTGTGTGTGTGTATGTATGAATGAATGTAATTGCTAAATAAGTGCTTATGTTGTGTTGCCTTAGATACTTTTAAAAGTCCCAACAAACAATTATAACTGAATTTTTCATTAGTTTTTAGCATATACCTATATTAAAATATTTTTACACTTTTTGATATTGTGTCACAGATTATTCGTCATGTTTTCATAAAGAAGCTTTTTCTTTCATTTCAGACATTCCATTTTCAAAATATCCACCAATGTTATCGTATCATTGAATCAGATTGCCGATTGATTTCTGGTACAGTGTTTTATTTTCACACATACATTTCATCCTATATAAATTCATTGTTAACTACGGAAAAATAAAAAAGGTTTATAACTATGGAGAAGATTAACATGATTATTACTTTCTTCCATTTCATAATTTTCTTGAGTTCATAAGTGTTAAATATCGCAACTTATCGTTACGATATTTAACACTACGACTCCAATCACTTACTATTCAAAAAGATTTTATTTGAGGTATATGTTAATAATTCCCACTTAATCTACTTTTTAATATAATTTTCGCACAAACTGTGCCCTTACTCGTTATTGTAGTGTCTAAAGGGGAAAACACATATTAATCATAGAAAATGTAGTAACCAGCAAATATCTTTTTTTTCTCGGGTTCGGTGTAGAATCGAGTACCACTTGATTTGGTGATACATTTTGACAATAAATCTTAATTTCTTATTATTCTTGTAGCCCTATCTTTGTTTACTTTTTGTGTAGTGGCCATCTTGTTAGCAACATCTTGACACATATCTTGGCTTCAAAAAATCACCCAATAAATCAAGAATTACCCGATTGTAAACTATTACCCTTTTTTCGATTGGAAGCTGAAAAACATTTTCCATAGGATATAATTTTTCGTAGTGTGAACTCGTGAATTCGATTTTAGACGATTTCGAGAAACCGATGATGGTTCCTGCATATCTGTCTTCCACTCCAAGTCTATTAAATAAATTTCTTGGTTGTTTTCCAATTTTTTCTCCCTAACAATAGAGAAACGTGGCCTACTATCAATTAAAGTTCTCTTGAAAGACAGTTAACGGAATTTATGCTAAAATGCCTTTCAATGGATTTGATCACTAGAATGTCCATTACCTGGTGCTTAAAATATGTTACAAATCCCAGGATTACTTAAAAATCTGGTGCAGATTCGGTATAATCCAGAATGCCGAATTCTCGATTTGTTGAATTTTTGGGGGATTTTCTTATGCATCTGGAAACATGACTTTTACTACATCATAGATGTAGATACCTATAAGAATTATGCAGAAAATTCTAATTTGGCAGCCCTAATATTTACGTCATCTCGCTCGTCACAATATGTACTCTTGGCAAAATTCTTTTATCTCCGAAAGATTCAGAATTTGACATTCTGGATTATACAGCATCTGAGGCAAAAATCTTTAAATGTTCAAACAAAATAGTTTTTAAAGTAAGCTTGAAATAACTGTACATTTTATGGGAATAAAATTTCTGACAACACTGCCTAGCGATTGAGTTTTAAATACTATCTTAAATCAAGAAAAACAACATTTTTTAAACTTCACATTTAGTTGCAAAATTTTCCTAATTATTACGTCTGCTTAAAAAATATAAAAAAATGTTTCGTGTTTCTTTAAAATTATTTAAAACTAATGATTTAACTAATTTTGAAAATGAGTTTTAAATGTTTGCAAATATTCATAAAATATTGTACTTGCTAAACACATATTTATGATAATTTCGAGAAAATGATCTTTTGTTTTAAAGAAATAAAAAAAAATCTTAAAAGCAATTTTATAAAGAACTTCAAAAACAAATATTTAGTTAAGAGATAAATTTATTATTTCAACTTATGAGGAACTAAGAGAGGAAATTAAATATTCTTAATTTTGTCGATATGCTGATTTTTAATTTCGATAGGAAATCTGGATATATTTTTTTAAATGATGATTTAAAAACTCTAAATCATAACATCATTTTTATAATGTGTTAATTAACTTCATTTAAATTTCACGTTGAATTTACCACTTGTCAAGAATTTATTGTTAATATATATATAATTGTTGTAAATCAATATTATTTTTTTCATAGTTCCATTATGTTAAAAAGAAAAACGATAATTAACAACTGATTATTTTACTTAAAATCGCAATGGATTATCGAAAATTTTATTTCTTTTGTATCATTTTAATTAATATAAAGGGAGTTTATTTTAAAAATATTAAAACTTATGTAATTAGATTGTTTCTTTCGCATTAAAATGGTAAATATGGAATCATTTTTTGAGAAACTCCCTTAAAATACATTTTATTTTATTTTCGTATGTAAAATATTTAGCCATCTTTAGAATTCTTCCCTTTTAAAAAGGAAATTTATTTGACATTAGGATTTATGTAGCAATAAATTCTTTGACAAGCTTAGAATTAACTTGTCAATTCATTTAAAAGATTTCCTTAGAAAAACATTTTTATCTTTCAAGTTAAATAACTTTAAAATTATTTTTTCCCTGTTATTAATGGTACTTTTTTTGCATGCATGCCTTTATTAATTTTTGCAATTTTTTCTTAACATTTGTTTTTTGTTGTAGAATATATGAACTATTTATTTTCTTTGAAGATAAATTAATTTTTTTGAAAATGTACATTTTTTAAGTTGTAATGGAGAATGAATAGATAAATTCATATTAATATTTCATTTATTTATTACTTTTCGTACTCATGAAAAATAAATATTAGTTTAATTTCCTTATTTAAATGATTTTCGATAAGTAAATACAAAGTGCACATTTTTCAAAGTTAAAATTTTTCTTTCGATTCTATACTATAAATTTTAAATTTTCTTTAAGAAAATATCTTTCAAACACAAATTTATTTTTAAAGTCAATAAATTTTTTTATTTAAATGAATTATATCAAAGCAACAAAAAATACAATTAAAAAAAGGCAACAAAATAATACTTTGCACAGATATATTTTTTCATTTAAAAATTTAACTCTTATTAAATGCATTAGGAACTTTAGAATTTTTTCAATAACTACTCGTAATCAAAAAATTAGTCAATTGTCATGCTATTTATTATGTAATCAAATTCTGTATATGATTAATTATAAATATGATATATATATGTAATCAAATTATATTTTGTAAATTAATTTACTATGTAAAACAAGTTATTCTTAAGATGAACCCTGTATTTGGCTTATGAAAACATTTGTGTGAAATGATACAGTAGTACATATATACATAAAAAGAATTTAAATTTTGAATACTAAAACCATTTATTTTTGTAACACCATTGATAGATCAGATTGAATAATATAAACGAGATATAAGAAAGGATTTTAAATTAAAAGGACTGAAAATATAAAGTGCTTACCCAAAAAAGTTCTCTTTAAGATAATTGAATGTGATACATCTTCATAATAATAACTAGTTTGTGAAAATTAAATAGGTTTGGATAAATATTTATATACAAGTTTTGATGATTACTTGAATCTAGAGATCCATAACGTAAATTCAAAATAAAATATTTTTATTTATATAAAAGAATCTGCATAATTTTCAGGTTTAAGTGATTTATTAATCCTAATAATTCATTAAATTATTCATATATTGGTTTATTATGATACGTTTTATCAAAAACCTTCTGGCGATGGAAAATTACTAACTTAACTTACGGATTTCATAACTGAACTGGTGTTTTCTAGTACCATCTCACAGTAAAGTATGGATGCTTTACATTTTAATTTTTTAATTTCCGTATCAATTATTCAACAAAATCAACGGATACATTTAATCTTTGAATCATATGCAACTTAAAAAATTGATAACTGAACTGGTTTTTCTCACTTCCATCACACAGTACTAAAGTTTATATGTTTTACACTTCAGTTTTCTTATTTTCGCACATCTGTTGTTCATCAAGGGTCCAACTAATCTTTGAGTCATACTTAACTTAAGGAGTTGAAAACTGAACTGGTTTTTTCCACTCCCGTCAGAATGTATTAAAATATGATTTTGGTCGTTTTATATTTTAGTCTTTTCATGCTGATTAGCTCCCGATTCACGAATTAATCAAGCACAAAAATAGAAGTCTCCAAAAATAAAAGCGACGTTTTTGCCTACGATGATACGAAAGCCTCAAATATTCACAGTTTTTAAAGAAAAAAATAATTCTATGAAAAAAATTCATTCATAAATTACAGTTCAGAGATAAAGCTAAGAGGATGAGTTTTTTAAAAGATTCAAGTGCCTTACAACTCAGCAATAATTTCAGTAGCTTAAAGAAACTACTTTTTCCAATTACATCAATTGTTTTCTTAAAGTTCCGTGAGCATAGTCTTCTGCGCTTATCTCATTTTCTTTTATTGACTTAGTTCCAAAAAATACCCAACTTTTTTTCTACATTTTCTCCCTTTCACTTTTTTACCGTTGCCACGGTGGACAAAAACATTAAGAAACATTATCTAAAAACAGATGTCGATGGCGAAAGAAACAGATCTCGTGTTTCATTGACCAATAGTAGAAAAGCGAGACAAAAGAACTCGGCACTTGGTGACGTTATCTTCCTTAATGCAAGGTTTTCATTACTTAATTCTCTGCAACACATTAGAAAAAAATTTTTTATGAAATAATGTATCTGCTTATCTTATTAATTTTTTATATAAAAAGAAATTTTATTACTTTTAAAGTATGTATTTTTGTGCATTCCATATCTTCCTTTAAATTTTATTTAATTAATTGTATTATCATTAAGGAATAGTCTATAAAATTAATAAATATCTAAAAATGAAAATATAATAGGTAACAGCCAATCGCGCTTTCATGTCAAGAAATATGCAAAAACGGCAGACTTATAAGATTCCAGCTTTATGACAGGTTACAGAAGTTGATTGTAAGTGCTGATAGATGGTGTTTAAACTTTCTTAAAATTTGTTTTCAATACAATTTGTTTCTATGATTTATATAAGACGAATGGAAGATTCTGAGCGCAGGCGTGCCGTGGGGCGCTTTGAAGCAGGACAGTCTATCTCAGATGTTGCTTTTTTCTTCGGCATTCATCATTCTGTAATTTCACGTTTATGGAAACAATTCCAAACCACACAGACAATTGCTCGAAGGCCCGTAGTTCGTCGCCTAAGAGTTACAAACCCCGCGGAAGATCGAAATATTACGATTTAGCCAAGCGGAATCACAGAGCGAACTCCAAACGAGTGACATCTATGGTTACAGTGTCCATAGATGTCATATTTAGCCAAGCGTTGGTAAGGGAAAATCTGCAGCAACTGTACACCCGGGTATCTCGAATTAGTGTTTGTCCATCCGTCCAATCATGAGGGGCACAATTAAAGTGGAGCCGGGAACATGTCGATTGGACTGTCTGACTGGGACACATGATGAATCACGATTTGCTCTGAAGACAGATGAAGAGCGTATAACGATATGGCATGAACGAAGATCTTGCTATCAGCTCCAAAGCATCACCGAACATCACGCATTCCGAGGTGGAAGCATTATGGTGTGGGCAAGGCTTTCATTAGTATACCTTACCGACCTGCACATCTTTAAAAGGGTTCTGTGACGGATATCCGGTATCGAGATGAAGTCTTAGAATCCATTGTGAGATTGCACGCCGCAGCAGTTGTTTTAATGAACGATAACACACGTCCCCATAGAACACACATCATCGATGACTGCCTGGAAATTGAAGGGATTGCACGTTTGCATGGTAATGCTGGTCACGTTATTAAGTGGCCAGCATATTCATCCGACCTGTTTCATTCAGCCGAGAGCCTCCCAAAGATGAAAATGCTTAGGATGCTCTCGGCCATTCTGTGTCTTCACGTTTCCCACATCTAGCTACAATGATATAGGTGAAAACTGCTCTATAAGAAAAATGGCTATTGCTTAATTCTGTTGTGGTTGCCCACTTAATTGAAAGCATGGTCACAAGGAGTAAACTTTATATACAGATGAGAGGGGATCACATACCCTATTAATGTCCTTTTTAAACTTTATGTTATTTTCATTATTTATATATATATATATATATAGAATTATATTATTATATATATACAGAATTATGCATATATATATATATAATTATATTTTTATATATATACAGATTTATGCATATATATATATATATATATATATATATATATATGCATAATTCTGTTTAAATCTCCAGTATGTCCTTGTTTGATAACTTTCAAAAATTTAATATTATTTTCATTTCTGTATATAATTATTGATTTTATTTTATGTCTAAATATATATGCTACTTTCCTGCCGAATTTTGTGTCAATCAAAGCATTAATTGTTTATTATTTTGCATTTTACATCTTCATGCTTAAATTTTATATATATATATATATATATATATATATATATATATATATACAAGCAAATTAAATTAATTATTAATACAAATTATAAAATTGTTAAAAATTTTTATAAATTCTGTAATGGTGTTTGTTTTTTAATCCATTCTTTATCGTTGATAAAAGTCTCATCGGTGAAGTCACTTGATAATTCTAAGAGTTAGAGGTTAAGAAATATATTTGCTTTATGTCTATTTCAAAACTTGCTTGTTTGGATTAAAATGAATAATAGCAGCATTAAATAAATGAAAATAATAATTTTATAGACTAACTTTGTTTGTGTAAATGTGTATGTGTGTCGAAATAAGATAATAAAGGACAAGATGTTTCAAAAATAGAAGGTTAAAAGGGAATTTTTGTTTATGAGATGGAAGTGCTTCAAGATGATTTTTACATGAAAATGTTGAGTATTATAGAACAAAGATTACGTGATTATTGTTTTCTTATTATATTATTTATTTTAAGTTATGAAAACAATTATATTTTAAGTTATCCAAATCTTACTGGATTTAGTATGGCTAGCTTTTGTTGTTTCAATATATTTTAACTGTGAATTTCTGCAGATTTAATCTGTTGAAAACATCCAACCAACTCATACATTTAAGCCTTGATCAACTTGCATGGTCAATATTTGAGTTAAACCCCACTCTGAATGGCAGACAATTTTAGAAGAGGGAATATGAAGTTTCAGAAAATAGAGGAGCATTGGCTTTCTCAGCAAGAAAACCTTCTGAAAGTTTGGAATGAATTTTGCTGATATCTATCATAGGAATTGCATTATTTCATACTGAATTATGCATATAATCTGACTTTGTTATTATATTTTACTGAATAATTCTTTTTGAGTGAAACGTCATGTGTTGTTTATCAGGAACAGCTGCAGAAGATGGTTGTTTAGCTTCAGATTTTTGTAAGCACATCCATCGAAGTCGTTTTGTACATTTCGGACTTTTGTTACTTTCCACATGCGGATACTGGTCACAATTATTATCGAATATGATGATAATATATAATTTCTAATACATAATGGTAGAAGGGCTACTTTTGTACTAAGAGATCCTGCGATAGATTCGGGAAAGATTGAACAATAAAGAGTTAGATGTTGCATTTCCGTTTTCAGCAAACGTGACTATCCATGCAAGTATCTGAAGTTTTCAGTTTCCTTCCTTGTAACTCTTGAATATGGACTTCTATCTTGGAAAACTAAATTAAAACTAAAACCGTGGTATGAAACCCCATATTACTCAATGCCTAAAGTGCCTATCTCTGTTTCCCTGACCGAGGGTCTTGTGTTGTGAAGCATATGTCCCAGGTAAGTGGTCAGCCTAATGTGAAACCACCTGTATTTAGTTTCTAAGCATATTTTGAACTCAGTTTATCAACCAGCTGAAGATATGAAGGGCTGTGTGAACCTTGTCCTGCCCGAGGATTAAAAATGTGTTACTCTTCAATTGAATAAAACAACTTAAAAGCCCTAACTTACAATTTATTGCCTGCAATATTTTTATTTATTTTGTCTGAAATTTTTGTATTTTTAAAAAAAATCTTCAAAAAAGTGTAGGAAAAATCATTTTCTTTTCAATTTGTTACACTGCTACAATATTAATCATATACTTCTAATCGCACTACGTTAAAACTCATTCTCTCAGAACATTCAAAATTATAATTTAGTATATTCAACATTAAATTTTCTTTTTAGCATTAAAATTACCATAAAAAATTTTAGAATTTTATTTTGGTAAAACTTACTAATTATTTTAATTAAGTACTTAATAATCAGTACTTAATTATCAAACACAGTAAAACTACAAATATGTGAATCAGTTGGTACCCAGTCCCATTCGGATAATCAAATAATAGTTTAATGGACTTTTTCAAAAAAAAATCTTCTTTAATTAATTATTGTAAACTGAAAAAATTACTACTCTTAAATAAAAAGAACATTCAATCAATTAATTGAATAGGTAACTCTCTCACATGTTAAGATACATATAAATGCTGTACATTAGTACAGTATGTATGTACAGTGCTGTAAATGAAATTCATTGCTTGCTGAACATCTCGGTCAGAGGAAGCTGTTACACTGCCTTCCTCCGTGCTCAGGCAGTCAAGTCACGCATCCGCTTGACAGTAAGAATGTGCATTCGGTGACACTCGGGCTGACGCTCCATCCACTTCAAAGCAGTTTCAAATCCGGCAAATGCTTTGATGGTGCAATGTCTTATGATCATCTGAACATTATGATAATCTTTTCCCTCTATATTTTCAATAATTTTACCATCATTTACAGTCGGAAACTCCGAGCCTGACTCATAATCCATTCTCTTGTATCTTCACCACTAACTTAAGAACATCCAGGAATTTTCAACAGAATGTTTCTGAATTCATTAACTTACACGTTTCCTTTTCTCATTCTTATTTTTCTCCTTCTCAAACTTTTCCTTTACCTGAGCTTTTCGCATTTTCTTATTTTCCTTTCCTTCTTCATTTCAATTTAATTTCATGAAATTCTGAGAGTGATTCGGATGAGTTGATTTCTATTAATTGACGTCCTACTGTATTTGTGCAGTCAGGCTTTGAGATAATTTGACAATTCACATGTTTAATTTAATGTTAACAACCATTCAATATAATTTTTATATTCAGGCTTTTTTTTCCTCTATAAAATAGATATTACGCAGAGCATTAATATTTAAGCAACAAATTTAAAAGCAATACATTATTGTTTCTTCGACTATAAATAGGGATAAGAGTTGAAAATAAATTTAAGCAATTACGTCTTAATGGCTTTGCCTCAAAACAGTTAAAATGAGGAAGTGAGTGAATGTGAAACCAAACACCGCCCAGACTTTTCCTACAGCACCATTTTGATTTGCTTAACTTTTAGTTTTTTTTCTTTTTAAAGTATTTCTAATGAATGTTTCGAGTTGCAAAATCTAACTATTTATAATCTAGGATGGAAACAATGGATTATTGAAACAATTAAAAAGTATATTTCATTAATTTTTGTTCACATTGAAATATAGAGCTAATTAATATTGTATTTTTCAATGCAATCATATTTTCTTTTTAAACCTTAATTTACCATAAAATTTTCTTTAGTTGAATATCTTCTTTAGAGGTATCCTTATTTTAAATAAAAATGAATTGTTTAATCTGTAAGATAATATTCATCAAATATTGATCAACACGATATTTATGAAATACTTGACTGTTAAAATTATATATTCAACTTAATTAAAGAATTCATTGTAAAAATAGACTCCTTTAGAACACAATATGTCATAAAAGTGAAAATGTTACGTGTGTGTGTGATTACAGACATCATAATATTTTAAACTGAATATCATAATATTTTAACTACAATGTCTTTAGTAAATATGCTTCCATGCCCATGCACATATACTTCAGCAGCTTTTGAGTGAAAATAAGCATGTTGAATTCGCACTCATGTATAAAGCGAAATAAACTTGAATGTCTATATAGAAAGTACGTTTGCCAACCAAATTATGAAAAAATTTTTAATTATTTTCTTTCTCTCAAAATCTTAAAGCATTTAGTTTTTGCACACTAAGCTATATATAACTGAGATTAATTGTATATTTTTAATTAGGTTATTGTGTTTCTCACTATTATGTCATCTGATTAAAAATACGTTTTAACACCTGTTTTTAAGGCTTAAATTTACATATTTTTAACCAGACGAAATATATTAATGCATGAATTTAATATATGTTTTTGGTAAAATAAAGCAAAATTAACAAAGGTCAAATACTTATTACAGCTTAAAAATAATATAGCTGTCCGAAATACTTGAAATTAGTGTTCTTTTTATTCTACTTTGAGTAATTTTCTTTCGCATATAATTAATTGAAGTTAGAAAAATATATAATGTTTTGATCAAATTATATAAATTTGGATATTGAAATTAAAACATCAATTCGAAGGATTTATTTTCAAAAAAACGTTTTGATTCTTAAGAATTTACAAATGAAATAAGGTAATTCCGAAAAATAAAGAATAATTTATTTTCAGAAATTAATTTGTTAATGTAAAAACATTTTTCCATTTAGTTTAGAAAAAAAATAAATGGAGACAAAACACTTATTCGAAAAGAACTAAAATATTATTGTAAATGTCATCGCTTTTATAACAGTATTGCTGAAAAGAAAATACATTAAAATATAAACCATATAATTTAACGTTCAAAAGCATTTTAAGTATGAGAAAAGCAGATTAATTGCTATTTTCTTTCAGTTCATTTATTATATTGACCCAAAAATTCCATTATATTGTAAATAATTAAAAAATATTGAGTAAAAAATGACCAACATAGCATAATTTTCAATATTTTGAGGTGTTTTACTTGAAACTGGGATAGTATTAACTTAGTAGTGAAAGGCATAGTTCCCTTAATTTGAAGGCTGTGGGCACCATACACAACTCTGCTGAAATGAGTCGAGTTGAGGCCAAATAGTTTATATATGATGTTCTGTTTAAAGACTCTCTACTGATCTCACGTGGATGGAAGAACAGAGAAGCAACTCAGTGGTCGATCACTCTCTTGATTGTGATTAATAATTACCGGCTGCTGAAAATGCTAATAGGTTACAAGAAAATATATCCAAAAAAATATATTTTATTATTTCGCTGAACCATCCCAATAACCAGTACTAGAGAAGTCATAGCAGGTTTCGCAGTAATCTAATTAAGAGGGCCAGTCGTATTCTCTAGAATGTGAAGCATCAAATTTATATATCTGACCCATAAAAAAGATTCATTCATTTTAATGACACTAGGAAAAATAATATACGAGAGGGTTGCAATATCAATCAGCTTTAAAGGTGAAGAGTAAATTCATCATTTGAACGTAGAAAAAAATATCATTGTATTTACTTGCTTTTTATTTGGTACAAATAAGCATCTAAAGCATTTTAAATAAAAATATTTTTTTATTATAAATATATACATACATATATATATATATACATATATAAATATATATATATATATATATATAAATATATACATACATATATATATATATACATATATAAATATATATATATATACGAGGGTCACTCTGAAATTTTTGATATACAACTGGGTTTTTAAAGTAATACTTACAAAATTTCAGATGTGTTCAAAGTAGTCTCCTTCAGAATCAATGCACTTTTGCAGACGAATTTTCAACAGATTAAATGCCCAAAAATTCCATTATATTGTAAATAAATGGAATTTTTTGTGTCTATAAATGTATTTTTTTCATCTATTCCTTTCTTGGAATAGATGAAAAAAATGCATTTATAGACACATCAATCTCTACTTTTGAATGAAAACAACGTCCAGGTAAGTTCATTTTTAGATTAAAGAATAATTAAAAGTCGCACATAGCTAGATCAGGTAAATACGGTGGATGTATAATCACTTTAATTTGCTTTTGTTTAAGAAACTCAAATGTTAATCCGGTTGTATGTGAAGATGCATTGTCATTATGAAGCATTAGTCCCCTAACATTCAGAAATTGTAGAATTTCTGGAAGACATTTAGTATTATACCAGTTTGATGTTATTGACTTCTGTCCTTCCAACTTGATGGATTTGACCAATCCCGTACTTCTGAACAAACGGCATACATCACTTTTTTCAGTGCGCTTTGTTTTTTCACCATTGTCAGCGTAGGATCATCTTCAAAAACCCGTACTTTGCTTTCTTGACGTGTTGGATCGAGTAAAAAAGGTATGTACGTTTCACCACCTATTAGAATTTTAGAAATGCTGCGGTGGCCACCATCATTTAGCAACTTAAGAGTTTCTTTGATGACTCTGACACACTCCTCTTTTTGGTGCTCAGTTAGATTGTTTGGAACCCAACGGTCAACTACTTTTTTCATATGTAGTTCTTCATAAAAATTATTTTGTGTTTGGCTGCGGATCCCATGTTAAATTCCTTCTGTGTCATTTGATAGGTACAGCAATGATCATCCATTAACATTTTTCGTGTGGCAGACACATTATCCAGGATTACTGCCGACGGCGGCCTTCCTGTGTGTTCTTCATCCTGAAGAAAATTGCGACCTCTTCCAAATTCTCTAAACCATCTGAATGCAGTAGCACGAGTTGGAGATTCATCACCAAATGCTAATTGCAACCATTGAACTCATTCTTCTTGATTTAATCCTGTTTTAAAATCGTAGAAAATCATAGCGCGGAAATGTTCTCGCGTCAACTCCATTTTCTCTTCTGTTTAAAATTTATTCTACGCTAAGCAAGTTGAAGTATGTCAGTAAAAATTATATTTTGTGTTAAAATACTTTGTATTTTTAAATTAAACCGTTATCTTTATTTTGTAAATTCTCGTCTGCACATATCTCAAAAGTTTCAAAGTAACCCTCGTCTATATATTGATTTTTTAACTATCCATTTATATTTTTTAAAGAGTTTGTAAAAAATCGCTTATTTAACAATACTTTGTTCGGAATTTAAATTAATTTTGTGTGTGTGCCCGCATGTGTATGATTTGATACTGATATAAATTAAATGACATAAAAGGAAAATGAAAAAGTAATGACTATTTAAATACTAAATAGCAATTTTATTAAAGTCATTTCTCAGCATTAACATTTTTTATTTATGTTAAACATCCATTTAATATTGCTTGATAAAAAGATAAAAATTTAAGCAATTACAAGTAAATTACACATTTAATCAGTTTTGGCAAATGCACTTTATTTGATTACTCTTTAAATTTCCAATTAAATTACAAGAAATAATTACCTTTTCTAAAGGCTTAAAATTAATATTAAACAATACGTTTAACACAAAAAAGTGAATTTCATTAACAGTATATATATATATATATATATATATATATATATATATATATATATATATATATATATATATATATATATATATATATATATATATATATATATATAATATCTTAAATAAAATCATGATTATATAAGTTTAACACTTTGAAGGAATATTTTGTGTGGTTTACGAAGATATATTTTGAATTGGCAATGTTAAAAGTCACTAAGGTAAATACAAATCTTTAAAGTAATTATTTTCCTCTTTCACTGTTTAAAGAATTTTATTTATTCCGAAAACCTCTCAAAATTTTTATATTTATTATCGCTATTTCTCTATTGGTTCTAAAGTTAATTTGTAAGTTTATTTTCTTTTGTTCATCAATTGTTGATTAATCACTAATTACTGTATACTTAATTAGTCGCAAATTATTTTTAAACTAATTAAAAATTGTTTAATCCATTTGTTGAAAGATTCCAATTATCATAATATTTTTCAAATTATATTTTATTTTAAAATTATTAATCATTTTTAATCGCTTAACTGAGAACAATATAAAACATAATTTTGGACCTACAAAATATTGATTGATTAAGACACAAATGGTGCAATATGGTTTGGATAGATAAGCCAAAATTATAATTTAAAGTTGATTACAATGCATTGTCAGTCAATACTATCGATGAATTTAATCCTAAAGTGGCTCAGTGTGTCCTAGTGGTAGGACTGTGCTCTTCAGAACATAAGGATTTCATTTTTTATGTTGTTAATCAATTAGGGACTTCTTCATGCACGTCTTATACTTAGGAGTTTTCAGGGTTTCCTCTCTTGTTTCACGTTAGTGCAACACACTGCTTTGCTTGGATGCATGTCTTATGCTTAAAAATTTCCTTCCATGTGTCACGTGATTACAAACCACTGCTTAGACACATGCATGTCTAATTCTTAGCAGTTTTCCAAGTTTTCTCCCATGTGTCATGCCAGTACATACTGCTGCTTAGTAAAAATGCATGCTACACACTTAGGAGTTTTCAATGATTTCCTTCCCATGTTACGTGAGTACGATGACCTTCTTTGTTGGATACATGTCTAATGCTTAAGAAATTCCTCTCTTAAGTACAAATCAGTACGCAGTGAAAATATATTGCAGATGCTTAGGAATTTTCAGGGTTTCCTTTCTTGAGTTACGTGATTACAACCCACTGTTTTGACTGAATGCATATCTGATGCTTCAAAGTTTCCTCCTTTGTGTCATTTGTGTACAAACCACTGCTTAGTACACATGCATGTCTCATTTTTAGGAGTCTTCAGGTTTCCTTTCTTGTGTTCACGAAAGTATGACGCTCTGTTTTACTGCATGCTATTTTGATGCATAAGAATTTTTTCGCTTGTTTCATTTGAGTATAAACCACTGCTTAGTACAGATGCATGTCTGGTGCTTAGAAGTATTCAGAGTTTTTTCATTTTTGAGTCTAAACAATTATCTATAGAAATATTTTCCCAGAAGGCAGCTAAGTGTTAAACATTAAAATGCCGTATAACAGCTTCATTACACAACACAATTTATACATAAAGAACGTTGTCTGAATTCGATACTATTAACATAATCATGACTGTAATTTTTAAATATAATAAATACATAAAATATTTTAAGTTTTATTCTATATGAAGAAATCATGCTTAGCAGTGAATAAAAAAAAAATTCAGCAAAGTAAATTTATCGTTAAATATTTCTTTATGAAACCTAATGAAAAACAATTATGTTGATCTCCTAAGTCTTCAGTCGCAGTATTTCTTCAAAATGATTCAAAAATACATTTTCTAAGTTATTTCAGATGGATTATAATGTTCTGTCTTTTATAAAAATGCATCAAATTCTTGAAAAATATGAGACATACTAAAATCTACATAATTTATTTTCAAGTAGATCTTTATACAATACTAAACCAAAAACAGTAGGATTTAAAGTTGAAATATGATCCTTCTGCCTGTTTAATATTTGTGGATCAAAATCGCTTAAAAGTTTGCTTCTTTATATATATATATATATATATATATATATATATATATATATATATATATATATATATATATATATATATATATATATATAAATTAGATTTTTCATGGAGTACTGAGATTTCAAATCGCAAATATTTTTATTAAAGTTTAGTTACATTACAATAAATTCCTATTTATTTTATCACATAAAAAAGCTAGATTTTTAAAATTAAGAAAAAATAATGCACTTAGAAAAAAATATATTGCTATCACCAAAAAATCTATATCAATATCAGAACTAATATCACATTTAGAATCGAATAAAAATCAATATAAATCACAAGAAATATATATTCTATATATCACTGAACGTTTTCTTGTATTATTTGTTACTGGGAAAAGGAGCAAAAACATAGTAAATTAAGAGGAGTACACACCTCAAGTAATCCAAATGCAACAATTCAGTGGAACAACAAATGTAACAATTTAATGAGAGAACAAATGTAACAATTTAGTAACAATAGAATAGCAATCTCATTCTCTCATTTAAATAGATATTAACTACAATAACAAAGCAATTTTTACAATGTTAGAATTAAATGTTGCTAATAGAAAAAAGACACCTTAATAACACGAATCAGCTTAATGTATACATAAATGTCAAAATCTGCAACAGGAATAAGTCTGAAATTGATTTTTACTTTTTAGTGTAATATATTTTCTTTCATAATCTTTTCCAAATAGATTCTTTTGAGCATATGAAAGAGAAATATTTTTAGTAAGAAATAATTAAGTTGAGAATTTAAGAATGAATTTGTTTTTGCATTAAAAGAGAGATATTTCCCGAGCTTCAACATCATTTGAATTAATCTTTTGATATTAAATAATATTATGACGTTCTACATATTTGCTTTTCTTGAACTATTTATTGATGTGGCATGCGATAAAAATGAAGTTAAAATTTACTTCCAAAAATTTTATCTGGATATAGACATTATAAATACTTTCTCCTTAAACTTTTTTAATGAATTTTTAGTAAAAAACCAAACTGCTAAATAAGATTTTGTGATAAAAAGGGAATTTGCAATAATAACAACAATAAAGACTACCGGCTCTCAATGTAGAATGATAAAACAATTTATACATAAATTGAGAAATCTATTAACAGCACTGAAAATTGTACTATCATAGAAAACGAAGATTGGCATTATCTTATCACTTAATATCATTTTATAACAGTGAAAATAAAGTTATTTTTGTGTAAAAAGTTTACGATTTCTTTTTCGATTTTTCTAAATAACATGTTCTTGTTGAATACATAATTGCTTTAAGGGTTAGATAATATTCTGATATATCAATAATGAAAGAAATCATTCATTATTTTTATATAATTATGTTTATTTTAAAAATATTATTGAGGCTTCAGTGTAGTTATTTTACCGTTTTTCCTGTTAATTAATCATTTTACTGAATAAAATCCCTTTTACTTGATTATTCAAAACAACTATTTTTGATACATTTAGGGAAGAAAAGGACAAACTTGGATGTGAAATAAATATATATATATATTTTTTTTGGAATATAGATGTTGCGTTTGATTATCACGATATATTTCCATTTTTTTCTACCGACCTATTCCAATGGCGAGAAGGAGAAGTTATTTTGTCTTCCCTCTCTAAAAGATCCCAACTGTATAGTACTGGCCACTGAGCTAGTAAACCAGTGATTAGTGGTCTTACTTTCTGTCTTCAATACCTGGAGTTAGATCCGATTTTGAGCTTGGACGATTTGGCATTTTGGGATATGCTGCAATTATTAGTTTCAGTTCAGTTTGCCGCTGTGTCAATAAATGACATAGAGCAACAAAATTGCAGTTCATATCAATTTCTGCGTAAGAAAATTTGATGATAGCGCGTTATTAGCGTCCACATGCAGTCTCTTCATGACAATTTTGTATCAATAACCGGTTCCATTATCCTTTAATCACAGTCCAGTGACTTCACAGTTGAAGTTCAGTAACCCCGCATGCAGATGGATTTTTCCCAACATAATTTACGGATAAGTGAGTTTTGATTCAGCAATCTTAATTCCTTGAAAAAAAGGTTTTAATTCTATGTTGGAAGATTGTGACATAAAATTAGTTCACTGAACAGTAGTGTATAAAATTAATAAAAATGCTTCATTTTAATTTGATACGAAATATTAGTACATATTTTACTGGTATTTAAAAAGTATTACATTGGCAACTGCTGCGGAGGGGGCAGTAAAATCTATGGCAAACACAAAATTAAATAAGTGACTATGGATGTCACAAATAGCATTTAAAATAAAGGATCTTGGTGTCTTCGAGGAATTGTGTCACTGTTCATATATTCAGTACATAAATCTCGTCAATCATTACAGCATATAATCACCGCATGATACTTAATAATTTTTTATCGACAATTTAAATTTAAGAAGGTTTGTTCTTCTGGTGAGGAGTAACAACTTACTGATGATAGGAGAAAGTGGGTTTGATAGTTGACCAAACCGAAAGTGTGTACCTGATTGTAAACTTTTACCATTATTTATTCTTTTAGGGTGCATTTTTTCTTTTTATAGGATGCATCTTTTTATTGGTGATATTACTGGGGTATTCGCCAGTTTCCAAATGCTTCCTTTCTATTTGGAAGATGACTAGAATACTTTTTTTCAGTATCATACTATCTTTTGAAGAGTATAGCAATAGAATTATACTAATTTGAATGAGAAAAGGAAAATGTTTACTCTAATATCAAAAGTAATTCCTACTACTTACACATCAAATGTTTGTACAGATCTAATTTTTGCTATTCAAATTTAAGAAAATTTTGTAACTTCTTGCCAAATTTAAAGTAAGCCAATTAGTCTCACATATTTAAATATTCTCTATATATTTCGATTTTAATTCATCTTTCTCTATGATGTAATTTCAGCGTTCTTCAGTTATGATATTATGGGCTATATTTATATTACGCCACAATGCTGAAAAAATTGATATTTAATCCCACAAATGGCTTGTCGTATTTTTTAGGCATAATGATACTTTAAATTGCTGCTATTGTGTAACATTTATATGAAATATGTTAATAAATAAGAATAAAATTCCCATAATAATATTTACTTTTGAATATGTCAGACAACATTTTGGTTATTGTTTACATCATTTGAGACTGTGATAACAAAAATAATATTACACAGCCTTATTTCATGCATTTCATTGTAATTTCAAACAAAAATTCAAATGATATGTTTCGTTTTTTTTTTCAGACTAAGAATAATATAAGATATAAAAGAAAATAACTTCAGAGGAATAGCTCCATTTCAATGAAAATGAGAGAGTTACAGATAATAAATGTCTTTTAACCAAAAAGGCTATAAATATTTCTTCCAATATGTTATGTTTGTCTTACTCATTATACCTAACAGTTGAAGTTGCATTTCCTTTTTTGGATTCATCTGCTAAAACATGTCGGCTTTGTAGCGTGACTATTACATTTTTCACGCTTCTCGTTACTTTTATGCACAAAATGCCTCTGGGAACGATAAAGAAAACATTTTTCAAGTCGAGAGCACGCGAATCTTTCAAAAAGCTGGAATTGGTCCAACAGACATAAACAGGACATTGCGGTTATTGTGGGTGTAGTAATTAACGGGAATCATTTGAACAGTCAAGTGTTTGACAACGTAGAGTGATTTGCTACAGTACTTTTGCTTTAAGTTTTTTAGTAACAAAGTAATCCAGATAAACAAATATTTAAAATTCTTATTTCTGTAAGCAAATTTCTATATTAGGCAACACAGATGACAAATATATATTTGAGAATGATCAAAAATTTATTAATTAGTTTTCTTCGTTTAATATCTATTTTCTAAGTAGTGCCAGTCATATTGCCTTAAGACTAAAGAAATATTATACAAATTTAGCTTTCTTTTGATACATAAAGTTTATATTTAAAAATGCCATTTAATAAATTAGATACTGATATTATATATTGGACTTATTAAAATATATCATTTATTATATAAATTGCTTGCATTATTGCTTCAAACAAAATACAAAATATTATAAAATATTTGTTGTTGTAGTTAATTAAGAAACTTAGACTAGACAAACTCGAAATGTCATTGGCTATGCGAATTGAAGTCAGTATGATGCATCTTTCGTTTTAAGAGAGCACCACGAAGGTAAAAGTATGACTTGGCTCTAAAGTCCTCCGATTTACTCCATCAATTTTGACAGGAATCTAGAGGGGTAGAAAATTTTTTCCAGATCATTTCATGTATGGTAATTGCTCAAGAACCAGCCACAGGACGTTTGATTCCACAGATTTAACGAGGCACGTATATCGCGTGTACTCGGTGGGTCTTTGGTGACTCCCCTGCCCTTATGGATGGAAGGTCATTGTCCTAAACACTAAGCTATCACGACCAAAATATTTCATATAAAAATATAAAAGTACACTTGAAAAACAAGATAAATATTATTCTTTAAAAGAATACTATCTTTTACGTTTATTATAAATATATAAATTAAAAATATCATTCACTTGATATGGAAAATGAAAAAATTTTTAAATAATAAAAAAGTATCAATAAATTATTACATAAGAATGACAATGAATTTTCTCATTTATTACATGAAATTTGAGCCATAATGTCATAAAAATGAATTTTATAGTATAAAATAATATTATTTAATTAAATTTTTTTTAAGATTCAAACAATTATATATATATATATATATTAATAATAATATATTATATTATACATTCTTAAGTTTCTTATAAAATACGGTAAAACACTCGTAGAAAAAATTTTAATATGCATTTGATAGAAATAAATTGTAGAATAAGTATAGAAAACAAAATTTGAAATTAAATTGGTAAAACATTTTGAAAAGCTCATTTAACTCCTCAATATTGTAGTGTAATATCGTTTAATGTCGTATATATTAATAAGGAAATTTAATGAAATATATACCATATTTCATTAAATTTCCTTATTAATGTAATATTATATATTATATATCTTGTTTTCCATATTCACATATAATATAATAAAATTTTAATACTTAAAAATTTAAATAGATTTTTACTATATAAAAAACGATAAAATTTAAAATAGTAATTTAAAAGATAAATCTGTGAATGCTAAATCTTAGTTATATTATATTTTGCAATTCCGAGACAAAAGTTTTGGCCGTAATACATGAAGTCAGTTCAGTCACTAATAATTTGTAGTATCTGGTGACTGTTTGGCGATCAACAAACTGCAGTTGGCGTGTTTTTATCTCTTTCCAGAGAGGTTGCCATATTTTAGAACAGTATCGGCGGAGAGAGGTCCACGATAGGTGACAATATTCTGAAAGAAGCAGAAGGCTCCAAGTTACTTTGTGTTTTGTTTTTTCTATTAAATGTGTGTTTGTAAATAAATAAATGTTTCGTCCAGAAAATGGTGATCGTTAATTTTCTCGGCCATTCTACACATCACAACTTTTTATTGATGCAAACTTATACAAAAATAAAATATATGTATTTATAAAAAAAGTAAAAGTTAAAGTAAAGCTATTATGATCTGAGAAACGTAATGATATTGTATTTTTCAATATTTTGCCCTAGTGATTAGGATATCTGTCTTCTGTCAGAAAGGGTTGTGTTTGGTTCCGAATGCCGCCAACGACCCATCGAGTGAGTACATGCGTACACATACTCATTAAATCTGTGGACTCAAAGGTCCTGTGGTCTTTAGTTGAGCAGTTACCAGGTGTATAATGGCCTGTAGACTATTTCCTTCAATTCCAGATCAATGTCAAAATAGAGGAAATGTATCCTATTGTGGTGTCATCTATGGGAGAAGTATTAGAGCAAAGACGTACCTTTGTGGTGCTCTGGTTAAAACAAAAGCTGCGCCCTTCTCATTTAATTTCACGTAGTCTAGTGATCTCGGCTTCTTGAAGTGTCATAAATTACAACGCGACAACAGTAGAGATGATTAAAAAGCTTCTTGTCTTCCCTTTAACAAGTTACAGTGGAAGATCTTCAGTAATAAGTATCAAAAACAAGTTTATTTCTTTATATTTTTAGTATGTCCAAGTCGTCTAAGAAATTTTGCTGATAAATGTACTTATTCGATGACGAAAATAAAGAAATCATGAAAAAACTCAACCAGTCATTCTGAGAAACATATATACAGAAAACATAAACACAATACATGCGTATTACTTGGAATTGCTTGATTTCTTACTAATAAAGACAAACTTGATTCACATTCAAATGAAAAGGAACTGGAGAAAATTTCATACCTCACTGTTCTTACACACGACGTATCGTATATAAGAAAGGTTTTGCCGTATTTAAATAAAAGATATTATTAAAATAGATAGGAATCTAGTAGAAGATATGATGGATGACCATCGAGATCTTAAAATTAATATCCGCCTCTGATGTTTAACTTCAGTACTATGGGTAATCTTCTCTTGGGTCCTTCCACTAGTGTGCTTCCCTGTACATAACCCTGAGTTGAGATCTGAAAGTTAGATAGAAGAAGCTGGGTAGAATCTTTGTGATTTTGAAGCTGGTGCCAAGCAAAAGACCACCAATAATTGGCATAACAACTCTAGAGGTATCATTTCACTTGGAAAACAAACGCCCAGTTTTAACACCTCCCAGCCACTTTTATCGAACATGATGAATCTTCGGTCTGCCAGGATTCGAACTGGAGATCCAAGATCTAATTTCACACTGTAAATTAATCTAATTTATAACGGCCTGATTTAATTTCACAGTGTGAAGAACGAGCGTGGCTCGTCATAATGTCCTGCAAGTGAAATGGTACCTCTGAATGTGGCATTCAAATTGGTGCCTGTTTCGAAATCACGAACATTCCACCCGGCTGCTTCCAACTAACTGGTAGAACCTAACTCTGAGCTAAGTACAGGGAAGCATGCTGATGCAACCTTCTTTTCCAAGTTCCTAACTTTTAAAAGCCACGCATGGGCTAAATACAGGGAACTATGTCATTGCAAATATCTTCCTTTTCATTACGACTAAATAGCAGACCCCTGAGAAGCTTGACAAAGCTATATTTAAAAGTATTGGTGCTAAGTGTTCGAAATAAGATTTTCTGTTATTTTGTTCTGTTACTATTGTAGATGTTGTGGTTCAGAATCTATATTAAACTGTACAGTTTATAAATCAGTTGAATGAGCAGTTGTATCCAAAGAGACAATGTAGAGTGACAAAAAAGTAAAATAAATCCATAAAAAGCTATTTTATATTATATTTGAAGGAAAAGCAAAAGCAAATGAGAATATTGTAATACTATTAAATGATTTGTCGTCATTAGTTAGGTAAAACCAGTAGGTAACTTAAATGTATATAATAAGTAAAAGACTCAATTTCCATAATTGTACAAATTTGTACAAATTTATCTCTAACCATAATTTCCTTTTTACTTTTCAAATAAATTAATCATAAATAATTTGAAACATTTTAAATCTATGCTAATAACATCAATTTAAATTTTCCTTCATGAAAAAGTAAATATTGTTTTCAATGCCATTCATCAAAATGTTATTGATACAGTATCAATAATGAACAATTGTTAAATTAAAATCTTCTGCTGTAAAATAATATTTTTCAAATCCTATTTGCCCACAAATTATTTAGGAAGGATATTTTCCTAATTTATAATATGTACATTATTAAAATTAATAATTTTTGAAAAAAAATGTTTTGCAATTTTATATTTTTTAATTTAAGCAAACTTATTTAGCTTGCCCATGCTAATCACGTTTTTTTTTCCATTTAAAATAAATATAGAACTTAGCTTCAGCAAATTGTTCGAAGTTTCTAATCATTCGTAATAAAATAACACAATATTTTTCATACAGAATTTTTCTGCTTATGCCACAGATATTTCGAATAAAACGTTTTTCTTTAAATATTTTTATTTTATAACTAAATATAAGAGAATCAGATTTTTCTGAAAGATTACTTTTTAATAAATTCCTAAAAAGAAAGAAATTAAACGTTATATGAATTATGCGATTATATATATATATATATATATATATACATATATATATATATATATATATATATATATATATATATATATATATATATATATATATATATATATATATATATATATATATATATATATATATATATATATATATATATATATATATTGATTTTTTCTAAAACTATATCACTTTTATTTATGGTTTAATATAAAATGTTCATTTTTATTAATTAGTTAGCTCATTATTTATATTAAATTATTTGGCTGAAAAACCGATTTATTATTTTGAAAAAGGAAGTCACCTTAGGCAGTTACCGATAAATCCAATAAAATGAGGGAAATAAGGGAATCTAATAAAATAAGGGGCATGATTTGAAACTAAAGCCAAATCAATCGTGTCACGAAACAAGTTGCTTATCAGTTGGGATAGTATTAAAAACAGTTATGACAAATGTTACTGCCAGAAAAAATTCATTTGATATTAATATACTTATTACAAGGCATATTCTAAACAGGTAATTATCATAATGTGACTTTTTATTTAATTTTGATAAAGTATATTCCAACATAATGCTTCTTCACTATTACACAGAATGATATTATGAGGCAAATTTTACAGTGCGCATTACGTGGCTTAGTAACTGAGATTATGTTTTCCTGGGAGGCATTTCTCATAAACTGTGAGGCGTATTCTCGTCACAAGAAAAAAAAACTTGATAACGATCAAGAACATACTCCGATAAGTGAGCATACAGAAGAGGAAATGGAAGCTCTATTTTGTATTTTTCAACAAAAGCTCAAATCAAAATTGATGCCTTCGATTAAAAGTCGGAGGTCTGGTTGGTTAGGGCATCGTTTTAGTTATCAGATAGTAGAGAGTTCAAATACCGTTTTAAACGAAGATCCGTTGTGTTTGCTAAAAGTGGCTAGGGGACGTTAAAACTGTTCGTAGTCGCAATGTTCTTTAAATGGAATGATATCTGTTGAGATGATATGACAAATTTTGTGGGTTTTCTGCTTAGTCCTTACTTTAAAATCCCAAAGACTCCACACGGTTGCCTCTTTCTAACTGGCAGAGCTCATCTCGAGACTGGGTACAGGTTATCACGCTGGGTCAACAACATTTTCATTTAGTCACACTGTATCTATTAATAATCAGACAACAGAAATAATAATAAAATGGAAAAATGTTTATATTTTATGAAAAGAATATATAAATTGAGGCCGACAGAATATTTTAAAAATTAGTTAATTGTTTTCGACAGTGAAATAGTTCAAGATAAACTAAAGTTTATCGAACTTTGTAAGAAATTTCCGCAACTTTCGGAACACATGATTTAGTTTAAATGCAATAGTAATATTATTTTCTAAATTTTATATATTACAAATAATTCGTACAAGCATACGAATATATCTTTAAAAATATAATATAATATGATCAAAAACAGATGTTAGTATAAGTATAATATCATTATTACTTGTCACAATAAGTATATATTATTGATATACGAAATTATAATACGGATACCATAAATTACATGTATAAGCATACGCATAAAATTTACAATAGAAATTAACATTTGGCCACCAACATTTGACTCGATCATAAGTACAACAGTACGCATAAAATAGTATATCAAAATTAGAGTAAATTTGCTTATTCACACACAAATTAATTCATACAATATCAATGTCGAAAAGTATGTCAATTGATTTGCTTTTAATTTTCAGCCTTAAAAATTCTTAAGTGTCTAGTTATATACATTTTTAAAATGATAAGTTCCATTTTAATCATTAATTTTACATAAGAACAAAATTATTTTGGAACCAAAAATTAGCAAATTCTAAAATACTACATTCGCGATGATAGAAAAACACAATAAAATTATATATTGGAAATTATCGTTTTTAACAATATTACTAACAAAACTTTAATCCATTATTATGAGCATAAAAATTTGCATTCTGTGCCATTTTTAAGTATTTTTAAGGAATTTAATTTTAAATTTGAACTATGAATTTAGACAGGAGCCGTTCAAGGTCACACATACTAATTAAAAAGCGAGAAACTCTTCATTCCTCGTATATTAATACGTCAAAAATCAAATAATTCACAGATTAGTTAGGTATTATATACAGTAATGGTTTTTCATAAGTTTTAGAAATGACATCAACATATATATCAAAACAAAATAATTAAATACAAAAGAAAAGCGTAATCAATAATGAAGATACGAAAAATAATATGGATGATTTGAAATTCATTCGATTTGCTTCGATATTTAGCTAAAATTCACAGTGAGAATTTTTATAATTATGTGATTGAAAATCAAATATATCTTACTTTTGATTATAATGATTAAAAAAAATTATAGTTATTCAATATTTGCTTTAATATTTTACGTTTTGAATATATTTTAATATGAAAGAGAGAATCAATTTATTTAAGGTTCAAATTCTAATATATAATTTATAAATAAATAAAAAGTGTATAAATTTTTATGTATACTTAATTGTGATATTTCCTGGCTTTTCATTGTCAAGTTAAGAAATATTCAACATAAGATTGTTAACAATTTAAAGGGTGTATTTTTAACATAGACTGTGAAAAGTTTACATTTTAGTGTAATGCAATACAATACCAATTATATGTCACTTTATATTTTCCGTTTTTTTATTTGAAACAGTAGTAAACTCTGGCCATGTATTGCTTCAGTTAAAATTGTCCAACATAAGATTTGCCAGAATTCAGGGAAAGATACTTTACTTATGTAATGAGTAGAAATCTTAATATTCGATGAACAACCAGACACACTTATAATCATTTAGAAAATTTATTAGATGCGAATATTCATCAATGTCTCAGTGAAAAAATAGTTAAAATTTAATTATGAAGCCATACATAATTATTTGTAATTAAATTGGACTAAAACAAGTGATTATTTTTTAAATATTAATGAGGACTTCAATGTATGGAATAAGTAAGTTTTTGAAAATTATTTTTTAGAGATGCATTTGATGTTGCAGAAAGATTATTTTTTTTTTAAATATCTATGATTTTAAAAATAATTTCTTTTTTTAAATAAAGAAAACAGTAATTTTAATGTTACATAAATATATGAAAAAACTTAATAAATTTACCCTATAATATTTTAAATGGGGAATTTATAATACTTTAAATCATAAAATCATTTAAATTAATTTTACATTAATATAAAAATGTTGGAGAAAACAAGGCAAATAAATTGACTTAATACAATTTGGTCTGAAAGAACCCAATATTGTATTCACTTATTCAATATTATAAATCCAGTATTGTATTGAGAGAAATTAAAAAATTTATCTCTTTTAGTGATGGATGAAATATTAAAATAATCAGCATTAAGTATAGTTAAGAAACCTTCAACTTCAGCTGACTTATAAAGTAAATAAAGCAAAAATTTTTATTTAGATAAATAATAATTAAAGCTGCTCTTATTCATTCGAAATATTCTTATCATTAATTTCTTTAAGATAATTTCATAAAAATTTTATAAAATATTTCACTATTTAAAATGTAATTTAAGTTCATGATGTAAAAATATGGTTTATCTAAGACGAATTTCATAACACAGTTAAGAAAAATTGTGATATTTTATAAAACCATGTTTGTCAAAATTTTTTATTTAAGTTTTATTTTAAAAAATACTTAAGCTCATTTGAAATGAGCTTTAAGTTCAAGAACAATAATATTACATGCATTTAAAATTACTAAACGTATCAAACAACTTTATAGCTTTTAATCCTACAAGTGTAAAGAATTACTATTAGAATAGACTTCGAATTGAGCTGACCTAACTAGTTTCTTATAACTTAATTAAAAAGCTAATTATTGAATAACTCAATGAAATTAGTAACGAATATGAAGAAACTAATTCTACTACTTCTCCGGAAAAAACATTTAATTAATTCTTCATTAGGCAACATTAGACTGATCCTGCAATTGGTTAAACACTAAGTAATTAGTGCATTACGTGTAAAATTTGTTATGGTCTATTGGAAGAATCTTGCATAAATATATTACATCAAATTAATTTTTTTTTCGTTTTGCTGCATGGGTTATAACAATGTCAACTAATATGGTAATAGTGGAATCCTACTCACCGGTCCAATCCGATGGCTGTAAGTGTGTATACACTAGCAATGACAGACACGTGTTGCATAAACTGGACGAAAGGGCAGAAGATGGGGTGGAAGATCCAACGACCAAGCATGAAATCTGTGTACGTGAAGGGTATCGAGAAGAGGGCCATGCAGATGTCGGACACTGCCAAGTTGATGAGGAAGATCCTCAACTCCCTGGACGACCTCTTGCCGAGAAGCAGGACCGCGATGACGGTGGCATTTCCGCCCAGGGCGAACAGGGCTGTCAGAGAGTACAAAGATATCAGGAAAACTTGCATCTCCGGTCCTAGAGCTTCTACTGCCCGGCCGATGTCTTCCACAGAGTAGTTGGACATGTTCTGCGTGTCCTCCATGTCTTGTAAGCCAAACTCACTTTACTGAATGAACAGTTGGTAGGGAAAAGCAATATTTAGCCTCAAAAATGTTTACGTAGTGGTTACAATTTGAATAATTCAGGTGCTCCCAAAAATATTAAAGTTATTTTAAATTACTAATAAGTACTCAACCATGTAACCGGTATCGTTACACGCATTGATCTTCAAGACAGTCATGATGCTAATACATAAAATCACAAGAGTTAAGTTCGAAGGAATATTTCTATGCTATACGTAATATTTCTAAGACTATCAAACTGTGCGCGTGAAGAAAGGAAGTTCTGTTCTGAAAAAACAATAGAGGATTTTCCATTTAATAACTTAAAAAATTTCTGAGTACTTAATTGGTTAAAATCATTATTTATTTCTTATACTCAATTAAATATATTTTTAAAACAAAAATTATATCATTAATTGGAATTATTTAAAACAAAAAATTATTTAACAATATAAAATTATTTGAGAATTTGTGATTTTTAAACAGCATTTCTTGTATTAAATTTAAATAAAATAATATTTATCTATTTTGTAAATTAATTAATTTGAATATTGTATAATTGAATATAAATTGGTAGTAATTTTCAAATAATTTTTTCCTTTACGTGGACACGGTTATACAATATCAAAACAAAGTAATTAAGTTCTTTATGTATATTTTTACACTCATTTTAAAAATTGTGACTAAATTTGATTTTAGAAGAAACATTAATTCTTAGGTAAAAACGTTGTCCAGAATTAATTATAGAAAATTTGTAATTCCTTTATTTGCTTATATATAAATAATTAAATTCTAAAAGACAATCAATCGGAAAGGTTAAACTAAATTATTATGTATAAATTCCAATTAATATTATTACGAAATTCCAATTAAATTACTAGAAATATTTTAAATAAAATTCTTCGTTAATTTATTAATTAATTAACATTTAAATCATTGCTTAAAATTTGAAATAATTTACCAGTCCCTTATTTTAAAAAATGACATTTTCTTTAAATTAAAATACCAAAGGTGGCAACTGCAGAAAGCCCGTCATTTACACAAGTCACATTTCATGTTTGCACCATTTGAAGTTTAGGAACAGAATGCTGGATCAACGGCAGGACTGTAACCTAAAATTCCCCCGACGGTTGCGCTGCACATGCGCATTACGTCTTCACTCTTTCTCACTGAAATCTCCACTTGTTTTCCTCTTTTCCGGCAACGAAATAACTTCCAGATTTGCTCTTAAAGTAGTAAACTTCTTTTATTTCTAACTCAGACTTATATTTTATTTGTTGATTTTATATTGTTTTCGAAGTTTCCCCAATTAAAACGAAATGCTATCCAGACCAACTATTCTTAAGACTTCGAAGAATTCAACAAGTTTCTTTAAGGGAAAGATTGTGAAATGAAGCTTATTTAATTCTTAATGTGACTTTTTTACTCTAAAGAATTTTTAAGTCATTCATTAAATAATCTATTTTAATTAAATGTATGAAATTCATATAGATATAGTTAGTTTTCTAATACTTAAATTTTAGCAGGCAAACAAATCTCAGTAGTTATACTTTTAATAGAGTAAATATACTCTATTAAAACTACTTTAATACTAATATACTCTATTAATACTACTTTTAATAGAGTAAATATCACTCTATTAAAAGTAGAGGCAAGATCATACACTAGATTTTAATGAACTCTTATCTGTAATATTCGTATATGAAATATTACATGCTTTAAAAAGTAAATATTAATTAGATTATTATATATATATAAATTATTTATTAAATATATATATAGATTATTTATTAAATATAAATTAGATTATAAAAAAGTAAATTTGTGAAATTTTCATACTCCAAAATATTACGTTAGAAATTTCGTTTGTTAAAAAATATTTATGAATTTATTATGTAAACCTGTTTTTATGAGGCATACATTTAAAAATTTAGTAAGCATTTAAAATTAATAAAAAATAGTAGAAGAAATATATCCGAATAAAATTAACAAGCATACCTGCAAAAATAAATAAACAGGGCGAAAAGCTATTTGCGACAGACATGTTTTAGCGTAATCTATATGTTATTTTGATTACATTGCTTTTAATTTTTTCAATATTCTTAAAATATTTCTGATTATGTTGATCAGGGAAAAAAATGAAATTGAGTAAATAGAAAATTTTAAGAAGTATCAGTAAATATTATGCTAAATTCGATGACAACATTAAAAAAAAACGATTTAAATGGAAAATTTTAAAGCAATATGAAACATTTTCATCTACAACGTATTCCCCCTGAATTTCAATGCAATCATACATTAATGCAGTAAATACATCAATACAGTATATAAGTACAATGTTGTAAATAAAAGTCACTGCTTGCTGAACATCTCGGACACAGTAAGCCTTTTCACTGGCTCCATCCGTTTTCAGACAGACAATTCGATCGCCAAGTTGGCAGTGGAAATATTCACTCTATTATTAAATGTGTTATTTTTGTAAAATAAATACTAAGTAATAAATCAATATTCCACGCGATCATCCTGTGTTGCAATATATTTTTGTGTAATAAAATTAATGATTATTTGATGCCGGTTTGGTAAAACACCAAGTTTGTTTCTTATACACATACCCAAATTTCATGTGAAGAATCAAATAAGGAAGACACCAAAAAAAGTTGATTAATAAATTTCCATTGACAAACAATTAGTGATGCATCCTTTTTCACAAAAAAAAATATATATATATATATATTAGCATATGGTGAAGTAGTGAATATTTTCTTTTAAAATTAATATTAATATTACTTGATGCATTTCAAAGAATGTCATCTTATTTTTAATGAAAATACTGTTGCTCTATCTTTGGCTAGTTTATTTGGAGTATTCCTAATTGTATGTAAAAGTGCCTATTTGCATATGCGGAAGTCTTTTATAGCGTGCAATAAATTAAGCAGGGATTGATAGAAGAAAAGCTTAACTGAAACTGAATTCAAGTTGCTTGATCCATCAGTCTTTTACAAAAGTAAATTTTGCACTGAAGGAACTCTTAAAGTTCATGCTAACAGTTTGGGGATTTAAAATCATCTTCAAGCTGATTAAGAAGCCACTTAAACTGATAGATCATTTTTAAAGATGTCTAGTTGAGGTGTGGTCGGGTAATACTAGGGAAAGTTACATCTCAGTTGACATCTTTTCGTCTTTTGATGATCTTCTTGGACAGTTGCAGTTGTATTACGTTAAAACTCGGAACACAACTATTTATATGAATTCAGTGAAGCACAAAGTCTCAGCAAAAGGATGCATGAATGTATTATCCACATATATGCAAATACAGAAAATGCTTGTCTGGTACCGTGGTCAATATGTTTTTAGATCTTTCACCATCAGAAAAAGTTTGGTCAATTGTGACTGAGTAAATATCTCCCGATCAATGACTAAAATCTCTATAATTCCTGATATCTACTACATATGTCACAGTTGATCGAACTATGTTATCATGAGGAAGATACATGGGCATACTTATACATTAAATTTAATCTCTCTTCAGTTCTATGTCTAGCACTAAAAACTATTTTCAGTAAATAATAAATTAAAATGTAATCTGTTAGATTTTTTCATGGAATTGTGTACAGATTAATAAAAATAGCAAAAGTTTTAATTCGATTTAAATATAAACGTGTACTGTGCTTTTTGTACACATGATTAATTTTTCTTTCGTTAATGGTTCAAGATTCCTTGATTTTGGTTTTCTTATTATTTTCACATCCATCTCATAGACGCGTTCTGCATGTTTGTTTTATTTTACTTTACTCTTTTTCCGGCACATAAGAAACAACTCTTCTGGTATCTAAAATCCATAGTATATTTCAAACTAGTACTGATGTAGAATCAGATCATGAAAGAGTACAACTTACGAATTATTGAAATGTAGGTCAGAACGCTAAAAGCTCAGCTGTCTGTTCAACAGCTGCATCAGTTCAATAATATAAAATGTGACTAGTTTAATACTTCTCACCAGAAAATATATTGCTGCCTGCGAACAGAAAGATTTAGAAAGTAGTCTTGTGATCTCACTGATTGAATTCATTCAAGCAGAATAACATATATAAAATCCATTAATATATTCTGTAAAATCTGCTAAGCTGCTAGTCAAATAATTAGCCTTTAAGCTTTCGGTTGAGTAATTTATTGTTTTAATTCTTACTTAGAGCTTGAAGATTTTATTACTTCAAAATTCTCTTTCAATTCTAAGACTCTGTCAAGTTACCTTTTAAGTGCAAAAATCATATGGGGAGCGACAAAAAAATGAATAGTTAGAAATTTTAAATGTTTTTTTCTGTTACCCGGCTGCTCTTTAAAATTTAATCTGATTGCGTGCTATAAGGTGATGATAACTGTTGAAATGGGGTACACAGTGGGTGTACCAGCGTTGCCCCAAAAGTGAGGAATAAAGAAATACACACAGAGAAAGAAACATCCATGCCCGAACGAGGGTTCAAACCCGGTCCCTTCGAAGTAATTCGTCCTCCCAAAGTAATTATGGTTCCTTCGAAGCAGGAGGGATGATTCGAATGGACCCTAATTATTCCGATATCGATCAGTAAATTTTAACAATAGCATACAAGTTTAACATTACGTTGATTGGACATCATCCCATTGATGGCATGAAATGCAAAAATTTGATTATGCTTGAAGATTCATTGCATTTTTCAGTTTATGAGTACTTTCAATATAGATGATGGACAGTATTCATGTGTATTCAGAAATGAAACCCTAAACATCAACATTAGCTTCTCTTACTTATTAAATGTGTCACCAAAAATATAAAAACGTGATAACTGACATATTTTTTTTAAAAAAAATAGCTTGAATGGTCCATTCTAATTTAAGATGTAAAATCTCGTAACACATTTTATTAAGTTAATTATTAATTTATAAAATATATACCAATACATTGTACGAAAACTATGAATTATGATATTAGTCTTCTGAATGTAGATAGATGTGGATAAAAAGAAAAGGAAGGAATACAACTTTTAGATTTTAACACTACGCAGATATTAATAATAGCTTATCGTAATTTTGAAGAAATTTTACCAATTTTGAGTGTTGTTTTACTAGGCTCACAGCAATACATAGATAAGGGATGGCTCATCTTTCATATTGTGTCAAGAGAAGCCATTGGTATTAGAACGCTGGCCAGGACATACATTTGGTGGTTAGTCAAGCATTAATACAATAATGAATTGTAAATATATTTCTTTTTGAATCAACACACACATACATCAACACTGCAGCATATTTTAGGATTACTAAGGAACTATTTTAATTCACCGAACAATTTTAAACAATAATCTGTTTTTTCTTTGAATGAAATTCAAAATTTTAAAGAGTAAGTGTCACTTTACTTAAACTTAAAGAGATTTTAAAAGGAAATTCAAAAATATAGAGAATGAATGAAAAAATAATTATGATATTCGTTTACCTTTAAATAACAAGAAGTGTTTTAGTAAGAAATGCTATTTTACGTTAAAGAAGATCTATTAAAAATTGCATATCTATTACCTTCTAACGAGCAAATGTGCAAGTGTTAAAATAAATTATATTCTTAAGAAATCACTATTTAAACTATTTTAAACTGCATACAAATTTTTATTCTAAAACACATTTAAAATACATTATTTACCTCTATTTTCAAGCATAATATTTTTTTCCATAGAAATTTAATGCAAATATTGATGCTAAATATTTGACAAAAATTTTTTTTGTATAACTTTTAAAAATTATTGTAAATATTGATGCCAGTTTTTTCATCCTATTTTACCATGTTGTCGTAGATTTGCATGCATATTTTATTGAAAAAAGTATTACTTGAGCGACAATGAAACCTTTTAAAATTATTATTTTATAATCCTTAAGTAATTCAATTATTTAAAATTAAAGGTGTCAAAATTTATTCACTTGTGTTTTGGGAAAAAAAACTCCAAAAAATTAGTATTGACTGACTAATGAGAACCGTAAGCTTTCTCAGAGCACAGTTTCTAATTGGAAACCGGGAAATAATTACTTATTCCTAAATATTAACATATTTATTTCCAAGCGTACATTAGTATTAGATGCATTAGCAGCAGAAAGTGAACTCCAATTTTTGTACATTTAGTCATTTTATATTTATTTCTAGTTTCATTTTGAACACCATCACAATTTTAATTTCAAAATGAACCAAGACAGAAATTCGCTTATTTTCTATATTATTTTTTGTTGAATCTGTCTTTAAAAAAGCATAATTCAACTGTAAAACATTTTTAAGATAAAAATCATCGCATTCACACAAAATAAATGAAGCATAAATATGAGCATTTGATTTTTAATTGAACAATTCCTTGTTTCGTATTATTAAAATTCTAGTAGATTTTCTAAAGCTTATTGTTAAAATGCATGATTGGCTATTCTATTTTATTAACAAATTTTACTATTACCTAATGAAACACATGAAAGATTTTAAAACTTTCTTTAACTATTCTGAAGCATATTAATTTTAATCCACTTAGATTATATCTCCTTTTTATCAAAATTTAAAATTTTGAATTAATATGTTTAAAATTATCAAATTTGTTGATTCATTATTATTTTCATTTAAATTATATCATTTAACTAATTTAATTCAATAACATTCATCAGTAAAGAATTGTACTCAAGTTATAGTCAGTTATATAAATGGTTGTATAGATTTTTTTTCCAAAATGTTTAACATTTTTCAATTTTTAATATTATTTTTCAATAATCTCTTGTGTATGTTTTATCAAAGTAAAATAGAGAAATTCAACATTAACTTTTGAGATATTTTTAATTATTTATTAATCCAAATTAAGCTGTTATTAGAATTTAAATATTATTATATTGAAATTCAACTTTTTAATAGATTTAGTATTCATAAGGAAAGAATTCCTTATAAGTACTATGTACAAATAAATTATAAAGGGATACATTTAAAAATATATCATTTAATAAATATTCGACTCATGGATATATAAGTATTATATAAAATTTTGAACACCATCAGTGTGAGAGAGACAACGCTTTTCAAAGGGAAAGTCTACTCCCAAACTTAGATATTTATATATATATAACAAACGCAAAGATTAAGATGCTAGAATGCTGATGGTATATAATACTTCAGGCCATCACTTTCCGAATAAAAAGTGATAGACGATCGATATATATCTATTGAACAACAAGAAATGAAATAATTCCATGAATCAAACAGTATATAGTATTTAAGATGATAAGAACATTTAAATCCCTCTTGCTGACATCATTGTTGATATTTTTTCATGAGTCACGGGCATATTCAGATTTCTCAAAGGAAGAGTTCTTAAAAACTCCCAAGTACATAATGAAGTAGATATAACTACATCATTTAACATCGTATTTCACATTTAATAGTGCCCAATAATCCAGAAATATTTCACTTTAGAGAGTGTGTTTTTATAATCGCCACAAATTTACTTTATTAAAAGAGAATTTTGGTTTTTCGTTGTTTTATATATATACAGAGTGATCTTCTTTAAATGGACAGTGTTGAGAGCGCCCTGTAAAGCGATCTAATTGCCGAAATGGAACCAAACGTGGGATTTTGACTAAACAAGACACAGGAAAAAGGATTCCGTAAAAAAAATTGGCTCCAAAAATCACTGCTAGATCATTTTGTGGTGCATTAAAACTTATTAAATGCGAAAAAAGAAAAATATTAACACATACAATCATGCAGTTAAATTATTAATGTTTATTTTGTCCTTTTGAATATACAAATTTGATACTCCACTAACATGAACGTGCGTTCTGGTAATGTGAGAGGCATGGCCACTGTAGGTCGCTTATTCAGCTGAGATTATTTGTCGGAACTGTCTACTACCGTCTTTTATAGCCCCTATTACTGTAACTGTTATCCCACATTTGCATTTTTCTTTGATACCCGTGTTCTATGATATTTCTCATAATTGTAAACTACAGCAGAGCCACAAAATGCCCTAGCAGTGACTTTTGGAACAAAATTATTTTTTTACGGAATTCTTTTCCCATGTCTTGATTAGTCTAAGTACCAAGTTTGGTGTCATTTCGACTATTAGATCATGCTACAGGACGCTCCAAGCACTGTCACTTTAAAAAGATCAACCCCCTGCACACACACACACACACACACACATACATACATACATACATATATATATATATATATATATATATATATATATATATATATATATATATATATATATATATATATATATATATATATATATATATATATATGTATATGTATGTATATACCTATATATAAATTAAATTTCTATGAATAAAATTGTACTTGTCTGATACTTTTAATTTATTATAAAATATTTGCAATTTTGAAATATTCGGAAACACAAATTTAATTCGAGTAAATATGGTGGGGATTTTTAAAATAAGAAAAACTCACTAAATTTGTATTTCTTACACGTAACTCTTTTTTATTTATTTACTTGATCACTATTTACATATATCTTCTTTCTTATTAGTAAATTGAAATTGCTTATTTAGGTCATGATTTTATATTCTTTATCTAGTTGCATGTTTATATAACATCCGTTTTTTTATTCATTTACATAATTATCTTTATATAATATGTACTTTCTTATTCTTCCTTCAATTCTGTTTTTTTTTTTTTTTTTTAATTTTACTCGGCTGTTTTGGGAGAATATCATGAAAGAAATAAGTTATACAAACAAATAGGTAAATTCGTGGACGTAAATGTTCTTACATTGAAACTCTTTTTTTCCGGATTTATAGCTTCAAACTTCTTTCATCATTAAATATTATCTTTATTTTATTCGTAAATATTTATTATTATATAGGAACATTTTCTTATTCCCTTGTATAATCCATTTACCTAATTCAATCTCTTTGAAGCGATTTTAAAGGTAAAATAATGTTTTCATGCAAATTCAACAATGCAAATTTTTCTACACTCTATAATTTTAAATGTTTTTGTTTGATAATAATAAAAAGTAAAACTCTTTTTACCAGTAAAAAAGTAAAAGGCTTTTTCTCTTTGATATACTTTATATACTTACTTTACATATATACATATATAAATACATACATTATTAAATAATTTGTAATAATATAAAATTTCTAATATTCTAATATTGTCTTTAAATTTGGGATTAAATGGATACATTCAAAAAAGTTGTCCAGTTGTAACAATAAAAATTTAATACTAATTTTGTAATGAGAAATGAAATTTTTTAAGGAATACAATGAACATATTAATTATTTAAAAAACAATATCAATATTTAGTTATATTATAATTTACATCAGAAAATTTTCTTTATAGGGGATATAATTTTACGCCGTGAGTTTCTTAATGTTTGATAAATTGTTGTGGTAAATTACAAATGAAAAATTATACATTTCTAACGGAGAAAATGTTTCAGATTTTACAGTTACTTAAAAGCAAATATTTTTTAAATAAAGTATTCGTATTTTGTTGTGCCATCAGCTGTTTACATCTTTTAAATATTACGAGATTTTCTTGTGAGATTCAATACATCGTACTGTTACAATATTACCTCAATGATTGCAGCATTTAGGTATTAAAAATGCACAGTTAAACTGTTTTAGTTCAGATTGCAAGAAAATCGCAATCGACTGAATGAAGAAAATTAAATATATAATTTTAATATTTAAGTATTGAATATAAATCTAAGATTTAACGTATTCTTATAAAAAAATTTCCTTGTAATACATTTAATAACAGTATAGATTATACATGATGTAAAATTAAACAATATGTCTGAAGAATTTAAACTAATAAATTTCACCCCCTTAATTTTCTCTGAAATATATCTTTAAGTTATGCGCAAAATATCAAGACAAAACACATTATATTTCCCGAGATTTTTATGTATAATGTTGTGATAATTGTGAAGTAAATGTTTTATTCAAACTATATTTTTTATTGTAAACTATTTATTTATATATATTTATATAAAAGAGGGAAGATAAAAAATCGTCAAAAAAATACTAGAATTAATGTTTTTTGATAACATATCATTTAAGGAAACTTAATAAAATGCATATGTTTACTTTTAAGGAAAAAAGCTTTTTTTCATCTAAAAAAGTATAATTAAAAATATAATTGATAAAGTGTACTTCAGAACAAATTAAAGTGGCTTCTTTTAAGACAAAAACTTTTTAAGTATTTAAAAAAAATTAAGTAGTACAAAATATTTTTATATAGAATGTTTTTAAAATAATTAATGTTTTACTGAGTCGGTAATAATAAACTAAATTTTAACCAGGCTTATTATCTTAAGCTTTGATTATGTCATTAAAATCTAATAAAATAGAAAAAGGATAAATCATTTAAAAAAAAATTTAAAAGCTTGCAAGAACTGTCGTTAATTGTATACAAATTTGTCTATTGTTGTCCAAAATAATTCATTTAAAAAAATTAAAAGCAAGAACTGTTTTCAAACTGATTTCAAATTTGAAGTCAAAAATCTATTTCATAATAGTTATAATGACATAAAGTAAATATTAATTTTTAATCAAAGTTACTCTTAATGAAAAATTCATACCAAATAAAAATTAAAACATAATGTGTTAAGATGTCTTGTGTTGAGTTCGTCTTCACGAAATTTAACTTTTACTTAATAGTTGAATATTTATAAACCAAACGGCATTAGTGAATGTGAATTGCAAAACTTTACACCATTTATAAAACCTCGCAACATTATAAAAACTTAATTTATTTGTATAGATTTAATTGCTTAGGTTTTTGGTACCTTCATTTCTATTTTAATCATGTCAATTTGGCTTCACTCTTATTGTAACTTATGATCAAAATTCAGACTAATAATATAATAAGGTGGTAAACTTTGAGTTTCAGTAAGATTGAATAGTGATTTACTGATTATTTTCACTTAAATGCGATTGATTACTGATTAATGCTTTTGTAAAAGAGTCTATAGAATAAAGGAAATTATTTCTTACTCAATTAAAGCGTTTCAATTTGAATAACTTGCATAATTTATCACTGATATTATATATTCAATATTTCCTTTGAACCAATTCCTGCAAGAAAGTAACAAGAAATATATTGGAAGTTCACTTTTCAAATAGAATTATCACGATATTTAGAACAATAAATATTTTACATACCAATAAATTTCCCTTAATAATTACCATCCTAATCTAAATCATCTTGTGAATTATGAATCATACAAATTTTGATCAAGTCAAACAGAATAATTGCGAGCGAAATGAAATGTTTTTCCTATTAATGTGTATTGTCCTTATGGTACATTTTTTTGTTTTGTACACATACAATCTGCCCGTGCACCACAGATGTACTATAAGGTACTTGCAGAAGCAAGTAATCGGAACATTACATTTTACATGCATAAATAAAGAGAACAAATGCATTAAGAAGCAGTTTGAACTTCACAAAATCAGATAAGTTCACGGGCCGAGACACGCCGAGCATTTTCAATTCATTCTGTGAGCATAATACTTCACGATCGAAGGTAGGGTATGAGAGAATCACATATTCCACATCTTGAGTGGTTTTTTTTAATATTCACGTAAGTTATTTAATCTTATCATACACTAGGAAGGATTAATTGACACTTCTTCGTGATTTGATACTTTCGATCGCTGTATGGTGTTGTCAATTTCCTATGAAAACCAAATTGAGAAGGGACAACCATAACTGTGCATTGAAATGGCAATAACTAATACAAATTCAGGGAAAAAACTAAATAATACAATAAAATCACGCACGTTATTTGTTAATATTTATAAAAAAAAATGTAAGATAACAACCTTAAAGTTTATGTTTATTTCGCATTAAATACAAGATATTATCATCGATCATGATAGTTAAATCTATTCCAACATTTTTTTTTTTTTGTAAACTTTATGAAGTAAATATGAAAGCATAGGAGCGCGTAATACAATTTTCGATAATTACAATGAAGATATTAATTTCACTCTCTATTTGAAGATTCAGTATTCCTCTTGAGTGATTAAAAGGGAAAACTTCATATCAAAAACAAAAATGTATGCAAATATGACTTGAATTGGTAATCAAAATTATATTTAATTTAACCCTAAGTGGTAAGAAAATATCTAAATTTAAAATTTATATTCATAAGTAGTAAAATATAAATCTTAATCGAGCTTTCAAATTAGAAATGGTTGTTCTTAATAAAATATTTTAAAAATATATCTCATCTAAAAGTTGAATATTTGACAATTAAATTGACATACACGAAGACTTAAAATAAATTTTTATGGCTCATCAATGAAATGTTTTCAAGTGTTAAACGGGATAATTAAATGCATCATAAGAGATCATCAATTACTCTTAACTTAAATGTGGAGAAAAATATGCTATATGCAATCGTAACAGCTGTAACAGGAAAGATTGGCGTTTCATCAACTGAATGATTTCCATTGCATAAATAATTACAAACAATACTTATTAAAATTAAACTTCAATACTTAGTATTTCATAAATAGATATACAGAACAACCTCTATTGCTGTAATAATGACTTACTTATCTGCACATTGAATTAAACATGTTGATCATGCACATGAACTGTGTGTCATGTACATGTTCTTCCCAATCAGCTTTTACAGTATTCTATAAACCATTGTCCATTATAACTTGCATGCGTTATTCAGATAGTTATTCTAAAAACAAGCAATTTGCCCTATTTTTGAAATTAAAGTGTATGACATTTCCATACAATCTAGTTAAAACCTTAAAGATCAGCTAGTTCAGTTTTTCATAACTGTAAAGGATAGCAGGCTGCATGTGTTCATTACTGTAATTACATGTGACCATACTGAATTTTTCAATCTAGTAATCACCATAAAATCTTGGGATTTTCACTAAACGAGTACTATATCTACTATATCTAAACCGTAACTCTAGCAGTCAACAGTTTGATTTTTACCAAAGTCAAAATTATGGACCTAAGAAACTCTCCGTTTTACATGAAGAGCGAAAATAATTATCGCAGTTCAGCACATTTCAAGAGCACATTATGTCTGGTAAAACTGCTGTACAACTGCTTCAATAAAAATATTCATTTCTATCTCCAAACATAAGTGTCATTGTTTCTTATGAATGCGTTGAAATAAAAGAATCATTAGCCTACATATTGTGGTCTTCTTATCAAAAAAGAGTGGAATAAAGTATTCTTGATTGAGTAATTTTAATAAACTTCTGTGTAAAAAACTTTTATTTATATTACTAAAATATTATTATTTAAAGGAAAATGATATAACACAAACTTTATTCATAGTAAAACCAAGTGTCGTTCGTATATTAAAATATACGTAAGGATATTTTTCCTTCAGAAATTTCGAAATGTAGGAAACAAACAGATTCCACAGCAGAAAAGAAAGAAGTGACAAGATTTTACACCTTTTATAATCATATTTAAATACCATCTTCATTAATAAGTATGTTATTAGGTAGAAAATCTCCATTTCTAAGTAATTTTTAGAATTATGAAACTATATAGAGTAGTGTGTGTGTGTGTGTGTGTGTGTGTGTGTGTGTGTGTGTGTGTGTGTGTGTGTGTGTGTGTGTGTGTGTGTGTGTGTGTGTGTGTGTGTGTGTTATATTTTAGTGACAATTTTCGTAGATAATAGTCAATTCAAATAGAATGAACAATTCTAATATGATCCATAGCTTCAACTAAAAGAATCTGAACCACAAGAAACATCCACGATTGAAATGCGAATGGAAATTAATAATTATTATCTAACTAACATGATACTAACTATTCATCTGTTTACATGGCGTAGGTATCCAGAACTGAAGGTGACAAAACAAGAAATATTCTATTATTCCTATGTTTAAGCATCGAACAATTTTTGGAATTCATTATGGTCAAACGCTATCCAAAGAAATTTTAAAAAATCAATTTAGGAAAATATTTCTGTAAGTTATATTTTCTACCCTCATCGTTTTTAATCACAATAATTAACTTAAATATTTTAATTAAATTACAAATTGTCTTTTTTTAAGTTACCTAGTTGGTTTTTTTTTACACTGAGCACATTCATTTTATCTAGATTTCTTTCTTATGAATTTAAGCAACTGGTGAATATTCATTGATTAAAACTATTTAAATATATTAAAATTGTAAAAGCTATATACTCAGTTTTTGACTTCAAAAAATATAGTAAAAGGTTCAATTAAAATGAAGAGATAAAATTCACAATAATGTCTAATAGACAATACACATTTTTATCGAAATAATTTCATATAAAATTAATTAATTCAGAAATTTTTATAGAATTATTTGAACTCAAAAATTAGTTGCTTATTCACCCATTTTTATATCAAAATACATTAATACTGTTACAACTGAAAATTGTGAACTTTGTTCCTTTCCTTTAAGAAAGGGAAAATTTATTTAAATACATTGTTTGATAAACTTGCACTTATAATAATCTAATCATTTTGCTTGATGGCGCACAATTTTCTGGACAGTTGATTTCAGTAAATTATTCAGACATTACTATAACGGTTAATTGCTTGAACGGGAAATAATAGCCTCTTCATCAGCAATATCAAGCTTATAATCATCTTTCAAATGATAGGTTGATTGGTGCAATAAAATTATGCTGATATGAAGAGAGAGAAAATCCAATCTCGATTGGTTAGGTTACCATGGTGACTGACTAAAATGAACATTGAGTTTGTACTCCCCCGAACAGAAATCAAAGCTTCTGTGGTATTGATAAAAATCTTTATTAAATTTGAGTATCATAGCAAAGAAATATTCATAATGTATTCAAATATATACTTTTAAAAGGAAATATCGTAAGTATTAAAGCTTTTAGAGAATTTGATGTTTCTTTGAAGGCAAGAAATCAAATGGGAAATCTCATGGAAAAATTTGATATTCCCTGTAAATTAGCTTAATTATTCTTTACTTATAAAACAAAAAAACGGAAATCATTTTATTAAATTATTTTTCTTACAATTAAAAACTAATATAAAGGATTTACTTTTATGAGTTTCGTTACAAAAATAATTATTATTTAGACAGTTACAGTTCATTTTCACATCATCACATTATTTATCTTGCATATTTTTGTATTACTCTACATTAAAGAGCAACAAAAATAATTAGTTGAAAACAGCTTTGAAAAACTTCAACTGATAAGGATGAAACAAATAAGAATGTTATTTTGCTAATTAATATAAACTGTTAATGGTAAGTAATCATTTGTAGAGAAATTAATTTAAATATCAATCGTGTAAAAAATATTGCTTACATTTTTACATATTGCTTACAAACTGGTAGCAGGATTACAGACGTAAAATTTCAAATTAACTAAGGATAATGAATACACAAAAAATAATTCTTGAGAATATTATTTTAATAATAAGCCTTAAATAGGATTAATTCAAACTTCTTTAAAAAAGAAATCATATTTATTCCAAGAAAAATAACGATTCCTTTTTAATCTTCTTATATAACTCATATTTATTCCATTTAAGTTCTTGAAAGTTTTATACTTAACGAATGTATTAACCTGTTATTTATGGTATAAAAAAATTAAACATTCAACTGTAATTAAATATCAATAGTTATAATAAAAGAAAGCAGATTATTTATTTCAAAACGTAGAAAAAGAATTTTGTCTTATTAGTCAATGTGGATAAAAGATAGTGTGAAACGACCTTTTACCATACAAATATTTTGAAATAAACAGAAAGAAAGTATGATTATATTTTATTAATTTTATGAACTAATCTAATTTAAGAGCTGTGGAAGTAATTAATTGCATTATTCAATAACGCTATTGATAATACAGTTGTATAAAGTTTTTAACAAATAACATATTCATTTCATAACTAACAAGTAAATAGTCGGTGTTATACAGAGTGGAAATTATACTACAGTTGTTAGTTAACTTATCCTCATTATGTAAAAATTTACAATCGGGTACCTATTGAAAATTTGGCAATATTAAAAGATAATTAGAACTTCCATCAGCTATCCATATTTTATAAATCGAAACGTTTATATACTGGTATTATGTAGTAGTTTTATTAATTAGTTTTCTAAGTTTTAAGTTTCTCAAATGTGTAAAATGTCGGGCCTCTCACATTTTCGAAGAGGCCAAATTAGAACCCCATCTATTCAAATCAAAAACAATCGAAGCATCACAACCGTTACGCATTTCTGGAGATTTGGTACCAAATGTCATGATAGTACACACTGAATATGACTACACAAGCTGAAAAAAAACAAAATATTGGACGGAAAGAGAACCCGATTGGTATTGTAGCAGCTTTTAATATCCAAAAAGTGAAACTATACAGCAAAAGTAATAGCAGAGCTGAATCAACATCTGAGTTCTGGAGCAGCAATTAGAAGGCACCTACAAAAGCAGAAAATGAAAGTCAAAATACTAATTCTAAAAGTCACATATCACAGATACTAAACACAAGTATCGTTTACTGTAGTATCACTCTCACAAAACATGTTCATTTGAAATGCGACAATGTGGTATAGTCTGATGAATCGTGTTCTATAATTTTCTCGAAGCCTGCGGTTTCCAAGTTAGTAAAGAAGTCGTTCTAACTATCGTAAAATAATTAATTTGAACTGAGAAATCATCTGATAACCGAATGGTTAAGAAATCACTTTTGTACCCATGTCCAATAGGCTGAAATGTAGACCAAGGAAAAAGTCATGCGATGGTATCTTGAAATGACTTTAAAAATGTAAAGATTTCTAACATGCAAGTTTAAGTTAGAAACAAAGCTGTCGTTAGGAATGTTGTGCAGAAATGTAATGCACCTCCTTGGCCAATAAAGAAGAAGAATGAATTGTAACCCCAACTTAAAACTGTCAAAATCTGCCTTGATTACTAAATCCGGTAGGGCACGATAGATATTGTTTTCATCACAATGTCCCAAAAGTTAAATAATACATCTGGAGGTGACAAAGTATCCAAGGTCTTCTATTTGGTCCAGGTTACTAAATTACGAAAGCCTGGTTATTTACAATTAATTGGTAAAGCCCAATTTCAGGGTAGGTATTCGGAAATTATACTCAGACAACAACATATCGCCGTCTACTTAACCGGAATTTAATTATAACTGCCTTTTGATAATATATATGTATATATATATATATATATATATATATATATATATATATGTATATATATATATATATATATATATATATATATATATATATATATATATATATATATATATATATATATATATATATATATATATATATATATATATATGATAATATATATATATGAATAATAATATATATATATTATATCATTAATATTATTATAAAGAATTTTTAACGATTATTTTTTCCCGATATTACTTATATATACTTATATATGTGTCAAAATTTAGTTGAACTAATTTTATTTTGTTACATATAATTAATAACAATATTTGTTAAATCTATCTTTTAGAAAGACAAAAGTTATTTTGGAAACATTTTTAATATTTATTGTGCATATTTTTTTATGTTTGTTTCAAAATTTAACTATTTACCGAAAACGTTTCCCGATTATAAAAAACAGAAAGATGTATAAAAACTGTATATAAATAGTAATACAATCACGCACGCGTGAATAACTTTAAAAAATAAACATATTTTATAAAAAATGATTTAAGAATGAATAGGAACAACATCAAATAAATTAGGAATTATGCATTTTTGATTAATTTGCATAATATCAACTTTATCTTATTGAAATATTTTAATTATGAATGATGATAGTAGCAATAAAATTAATAAGAGCGTAGATTCTAAGAATTTCTTTTGATGAAAGGAAGGTATAAATTCTTTTATAAATATTTGGAGAGAGAATGAAAATAAAAACTCCAGCAAATATATTAGGCTCAACATATATTTGTAATAATTGTACACTGAAAAAGTTTTGCACCAGAAATAACCAAGTTTTTGACCAATAGGAATGGCATGCTTTATGAAATAAAAATTAATTTTAAAGTTAAAATTTAAAAATAAAATTTCTTATTTTATTAACAAGTCATTATTATCATGAATATCATTTATTATCATTATTTTAACATCAAAGAATTACTACGTTATTTTATTATAATCATCCAACACGCATGCAATTACCATTTTTTTATGATTATCATTATTGAATTTTGAGCAATATATTAAAGACTTTGAACAATTTATATAATTTTATCAAAAGAAAAAATTGATAACGACTGAAATGATAAAATATTTTAATAAAATAATATTTACCAAAAATTTTGTTTTGGGGAAATATATGAAAATGTGAGTAATATTTGATTATTTTCGTTAATTTCATTATTTTTGTATTGCTGCTCAACCATGAAAATATCTTCTGTTTTATCAGTCCTAAATTTGTTGTACCTGATTATGATAAATAATTGAATTTCCTACCTCACAAGATATTTTTTCACGGATAGCATCTCTCATATCAAAATGTACTGTTATCTTAACTATCCCATTTCCATTGAATTGGAAACATCAACCGATTTTGTAATCTAATCATATTTAATAATTCATTGTGTTCTAAAATGTAATCTTTATCACAAAATAAGGACGAAATAGTAAAGTGGTTCTTAGAAAGATGAGGATTCTCGATTAAATTATCTCAAATATGGAAACAAGTTGATAACGGATATATTTTTTATAAAAGCATTTCAATTTTTATTCAATTATCTAGAAATTGATTTTCAGTGAACAAAATATTAAAGAAAATATGCATAATAATGTAAAGCCTTTTAGAAATTTTGTAATGAGTTAAATGAACTATCTAAACAACTAGAAATGTCCACATCAGAAAAAGATTCTTAAGAAATTAGATAAAAAAAATTTAATAAGAGCAGGATGAATCATTCAGAAATTACTTTTTTTTTTCCAATGGCAGATTGTAGACAGTTACAACTGTAACAGAGTCTATTAATCTATGGTTCCCTGATACCCAAGAAACCGACCAGAAACAGCAACCTCTTAGCCACCGAGGCGTTGTCCCAGGTGCACCACAGGGGGTGGGCCTCCATCGCACCCTCACACATGCCATAAGGACCATTTTATAGGGTAGGCATCATTTATACTTCATTCACACACATAAGGAAAGGACAAAGACAGAATAGAGAAAGAGAAAGTACATCCATGCCTGAACCGGGATTCGAACCCAGGAACGTCCTATCCGTAGTTAGGCACACTGACCATTAGACAAGTTGGCCGGCCATTCAGAAAATACCAGGAGATAAATAAAAATTTTCTTAAATAAGTTTGATAAAAATTTCTTCAGAAAGAAAATTCATTTTTAATGTTATATTCTACTGCAGTGTCTATAGGTATTATTATTAATTAATGTATCTAAAATTTGAGAATAAAGTGAAAGTTCTTAACCATTTGAAATAAAAAAAAATTACTTAATTTGAAATGATTTTAAATTACTTAGATATTTAGTGGAAATAAACTTTGTAGATTTGTATAGTAAAAGGTTTTTAATAAAACATAGAGAATCTAATGTACCATACATTTTTAATTTTAAGTGCTTAATAGTTTATTAGAGCTTGTAGAATCTGATTAGTTACTAAAACAACTTGCTAAACATATGAATAATACAAAATTTTTTTACATACATATAATTTATTCATATTTAAATTTTGCAAATACTTAAGCTTATATACAGGCAGCAAAGTGACTTGAGCAAAAAAACACTTTATTCGTAAAGTTATTTTAATTCATGTTAACAATATCGGTACTAACTAACTTAAATGTATTATATGATGTAAAGCTTCAATTATTTGTATTAATATACACTATAAACGTCCAATATGCAAGGATTGGTTATCGATATCCGTCAGCTTAAAAGATTTGTCGCCATTAATAACAATTTTCTAATTTGGTGTCTATGGTATTTGCCTTATGATTACTGTCCTTTTGCAGATTCGAGAATGTTTGAGCAAAAGGCTGTTTAAAATAAACTCTAATCAGTTGTAATCATCTATATTTGAAATCAGTATTCAATTGATAAAAGTTCGGATACGGTGAATTAGTTCTGATCATGAAATTGGCAAATAACATTGGAAAATTATTAAAAAAAACCATTAATACTAAAATATATTTTTAGAATACTTTAAAATGTGCATAATTATTTGTACGCATGCTGAAATATTCAAGCAAAAAAAATCATTTTATATAATACTAAAAAATCATTAGAAACGTCATTAAAATAATACCTAAAGATATTCTTTGAATATTTCAGAATGTGCATAAATATAAATACATATGCTGAAATATAAAAGGAATATATTTTGGTACTATTTTAATAGTTTGTTTTCAAATTTGAATGATTTTTTTTAAATTTGTAAATTTTTTAAAATAAATTCTGTTCATATTAATTCAAAAATCATTATTAGCTTTGTCATTTTATAACACCTCAAAAATCATTCAGGTTTTGATTTTTGCTTATAGTGACGATACTTAATAAATAGAAGAATATTGTAAGCTTGATGTAACAACTATATTATAAAGTTCTTTATTATTATAACATTTCTAATAAATTGGTTACTGAAATTATTTGATGTTTTTTTTTGCGTGGAAAAAGTGTTAAAAATTTTAAAAATAGTAATTTAATTTCTATTAAAATTTGAAAGAATATTTCGATTAATAATAAATTGGACTTTTAGTATCAAATATTAAATTTTAATTTTCAGATTTTGGATTCGTATTTAAACATTATTGAATGAAGAGTATTATTACTTTATCCATGTATAAGAAAATATATTTCACTTGGCAAATTAGTGTAAAATGCATTTTATATATATATATATATATATATATATATATATATATATATATATATATATATATATATATATATATATATATATATATATATATATATATATATATATATATATATATATATATATATATATATATATATATATATATATATATATATATATGTATATATATATATGTATATGTATATGTATATATATATATATATATATATATATATGTGTAAGTGTGTGTGTTTTGAGTTTTAAATGCCAGATATATTTATCAATAAAAGCTGACATTTTGATGACGAAAGATGTTTTAATATGAATCCCTACACTTGTTATTCATCACAGATAAAAAGATGAAACGAATGTATGTCAATCAATCGTTTCTTTTCTGCCAAAATTCTACTAATGATGATACTCATATAAACAATTGTTAGTATACACACAAAGAATGAGTATAAAAGAGAATTTGGAAGCAATCCTCCTGAAACAATTTCTTCAATAATGAAAACTCTGAAAATGTATTTATATCACAGTTATCTTTAATTATTTACAAAACCTTTGACAATTTAGCACTCAAGAAAGTATGCACTGAAAGTATACTGAATTAAATCAGCAAGAAAGAGTGTGTATTAACGAACTTGAATTCTCAAGCAGAATATGTTTCTTAAGGAAAGTTGGTTAAAATATAAAATATTGATATATTCTGAAAATTCAATATAGATTTAATGTTGACAAAGCAACACTATCGATATAGAATTCAGATATTCAGTGCTTGAATAAGCACCTGCGTATACTGCGAGAATGAAAAATGTACCTAATTATCCATCAATAATTTGTAAGGAACTGCTACAGTCAAATGCAAAATATTAATTTCTGAAATTACAACTATAAATTAACACAGTTATTGAAGCATCAAAAAAAGATTCATTCAAAGCCTGTTTACTTATTAATATTTGTTTTTGCCAACTTTGAGATGATTTACCACATTTCTGGTGATTAAATATAAGTTAACCCTCTAAATGTTTCTATTTGATTCAATCAACAAAAGCTCTGTTATGAGAAGCTGACTGTAGGATGGTCTATAAACTTTCAAACGTTGTTATCAATGGGCTATTGAGAGCCTAAGCCAAACATTGAGTTATTTGTGAGTAAAGCAAAAAAAGAGACATCATCTCTGAAAACTGCAGTGTTTCTGCACAACATAGTAGAAAATTTAAAGATTTCAGTCAGTGAAAAATATACACAGAAAAAGAAAAATCTAACTATTTTTACTGTATCAACCAATTTTGTGTATATGAAAGAATTGCAATCAATCTAACGAAGATCTTTTCTAAATTTGATTACCATCCTAATTATTATACTTCTTTTAGCAATATCATACCAAGTAAAGTACATTTAAAATTTCACCGGAAGAATATATCTATTTATCTAATAAAGAAAAAACATAAAACGGTACTTATGTATTTTGTGAATAATGTAACTATATCTGTATTTAAATATTAATTATATTAATATGATATTTTATTCTAATTGTCATTAAAAAATAATTTAGAGAGAGTCTTATCAGAGTTAACAGGAATGTCTGGTAAAAATAAGTAAAAATTGACAATTATTCTCCTCATCATAAGCACTCTCTTTTTTTTATCAATTTCAGACAACCACTTAATCAAAATTATCCATCAAATAATGCTGATAAGATTAATGCATGACACAACTGTTTTACAAGTGACAATGGAATATCATGAAGAAACTTTGGAATGTTTCGATTTTAGTTTTTAATCTATTAGTATACAAAGACCATTTATTTGTAGTCTGATTGCTCTTTATTGTGGAATACAAGTATGTGCACACTTTTATATTTAAGATTCATGACATTTTGACAATTATTAAGTTTAAATTAATTCATCATTAAAACAAAAAGGATTTGTAAAAATAATATTATTTAAATTTCCATTTATCTATCTATCTATATTATATATATATATATATATATATATATATATATATATATTATATATATATATATATATATATATGTATATATATATATTTTATATATATATATATATATATATATATATATATATGTATCTATGTATGAATGTATGTATGTATGTTGAATTTTTAGATGCATATACTCTTAACATTTAAAATAATTTTATTTATTTACATTTATATTTGAAATGTTTACTTCTTATAAAAATAAAAATCAAAAGAATTTGTGTGTATGAGATTATATTTCAATAAATTTAGTTAATAATTTTGGGATTAGTAACATATATAAATACATTATTTTATTTGGTTGTATTTTAAATCATTAATCAATTTTAATCAATAATTTATTAATAACTTTTGGCCTTTCTAATGTTTTAAAAGCTAGAGAGTCACAGTAAAACCCGGAGAAAAACCTTATTCTTATAAATTATCGCATATATAGATGGCGCTTTCTTTGATTAGAATACCATTATTTATATTTTATTAATTCAGATTATTAACATTAATTCAGACTTAAGAGACAATTAATTATTATTATCAGCAATTATGTTAGGTTATTCGTAGCATATCGCGATAATTTAACATAAACTTGATTTTAATTATGTTATTCCGTAGATGAAGAAAAAATAAAATAAATAGATCATCAGTAAGTAAGAAACTCCCAAAATTATTTAGAAGTTGTATTCTCAAGCAGAGTAATTTCATGCTTTTTTTTTTTTTTTTTTTTGGTAAACAGAATTTTAAATACAAAACATTCAATTCAGTAATATGCAAGGCAAAAATAATAAATTTTAAATAACTTCTTGTTTAAATAATAAAAAATATATTCAAATCAACAATGCTCTAATAGGTGAAATTCTTAAAATTATTCATGAAATTTTTCACACCTCGAATGAATTTTTTTATTGTATCTTGTAAATACCGAATATTTAAATCAGTTTTGTGCAGTTTCAAAGAAAAATAATTTCATGTGTTTGTTTTGAAACATAATTGTGTGTGTGTTTAACTACAGCATTCAAAAATCTAAAAGAAAGAGCTAATTGTAATCTTTTTTGATTATCTAATGTTATTTTTTTTAAAATTCTGGTAACCATATTTTCCAGCCAAACATACTGAAACTGATATAAAGTGCTTTAATATCAGCGACAAAATTGGCCTCTGGGAAGACTTTGATAAATATTCTCTGCTCGTGTGGAATTAAACTGGGAAAACTCCAAAACAGTCTTTCGACAGAATGCATATAGATGCACTGCATCCATCTACAGATATCCAATAGTAGTCTGAATATCACTCAAGAAATTTTGCTTAGAAAAGCCTGACCTAACACTCGGCCCGACGTGGGACAGGTATGTTAAATTTAGATTTATAGAGATGCACAAATTAGTCTTTTCTTAAAATCAAAATTGAATAATTTCCTAATGTAAAAATTTTAATTGTTACTTAGTTATCAAGGAATTTTGTATTTTTAAATCTAAATCTAAAATAAGAAAATTATGGTATGAAACAACAATGAATTTATGTATTATAGAAGATATAAAAAACGAACAAATTTTATAAAAAATATAATAGAATTTCTTGAATAAAATAATTTAAAGAAGTGGCTCCTTTTCGCTATTTCTTCACAATGTAGGAAAATTAAATGATAATATATTAATATCAAACATAAAAATATTAAATTAAGAGAAACTATTATAAGAATTTATAAATTTTTGATATTATATAGGGGAATGCTTTGAAAATACTGAATGTTTTTGCAGAGATTTTAATCTTTATTATTTAATTGCACTCGTTAGTATATATAATTCTACTGACATTTTTCATGTATTATTATTGAGCAAAGAATTACATGAAAATATTATTATATAACAATTTACATAAATACAATATGATAATAAATTGCATTAAACTCTTTTCATATTAATAATAACTATATTTCTTATTTACAATTATATGTTATGCTTATAATATTCTAAAATTATATATTCTCAAGCCATAATTACTTTCTAATAATGCAGTTTTGAAACACGGTACATTCATAATATAGAACTTACCTTAGAAAACACAATAAAATTCCATTTAAAATTTATAATGTAATTAATATAACTAAAGCATATTTTCAAATGATGTAATAAAATTATCTCAAGCTTTTAAATAAATATAAGCTTTATACAAGCGATTGCAAATTAATTTAAGCAATTCATTGACATAAAGATAATATATTTTCATTTAAGAAATTTAATTTACATAAGGTAGCTGATTATTTTTACTTTAGAAATTAACTATTAATTTCCAAATAAACGAAAATAACATATTATGAAATAATTCTAGACTTTTAAATTTTGGCACTCAAATACTGTATTATTATTATTAATAATGTTAAGCGTTTTTTGATAAATTAATAATTTTATTAGGGGAAAATGTCTCGTATATATGTTTTCAAGTTTTTTCATTTGATATTAAATATATTAGCAATTTAGTAGTAGGGTATTTTATGCTTATGTTTCTGACGTCAAACATACAAAATAAATAAAATTTTATTAATTGAAACCTAACTTAATCTCTAAGTTTCCTTAAATAGTCTGCTTTCAGAGTTATGAAACTGATAATTCTTCTTTTTATGTTATATAGTTGGTAAAAATGCAGATTAATTTAAGAGCAACAACAGAGGAAATAGGGAAAATTCCCTAAACATTCATATTTCAATCTTCGACAAGAGCAATACTTGACGTTAATAACACTGCTCTGGTTCATTATCAAAATGCTGAAATGCGTGTTTTAATTAATAAATTTACTTGCTGAATATTGTAATCAAAACTGATAATTCTTCTTTTTTTCTTTACTTGCTGAATATTGTAATCAAAACTATCAATGTAATTATTTTATTAACTTAAATATTTTATTGAACACATAAAACATGCAAGTTTGATTTCTTATTTTGAAAATTTATTGATAAGTAAATATGCGATTATAAAACATTCATTGTTTAAAATCTCCTTAATGTAAAAACTAACTTTCAATTGTGATTAAATCGAAGTAGAGCACAAAATCATTGATTTCCTTTTCATGTTTTATCATAAATAATTTATAAGAACGAGGATGCAATAAAGGTTGCTATTTAAGATGGTAAATTAAATATTTTAAAACACTCCGTACTTGTTTAGTTCACTCAAAGGCCTGTGTGTGCCTATATTTCCCTTTTTCTACTTGATGGTCATTGGGGCAGTTGTATAACTTTGTAAAGCCGATCGCACACTTTTGCTCTCTAGGGAATTAAATCTGATTGGGCATTCAAATCCTGTCTACCGTTCACAAAACAACCCAGGGTTATATAAAGTTATGATATTGGTTAAATTTCAACAATGCGAGAGGAGAAGCTCTTGATAAGAAATGGCTTCATTTAATTTGAATTCCAACAATTATGTTAAGAATTTTTTTATTCTTACTCGATATGATATTCTGATAAAAGTCAGAACTCAAAAATCGTTTTTTTCATATCAGAATGCAAGAGCGTAACGCATTTTTATGCATTATTTTTCTTGTATCATTCATACATACTGTAAAACTAGTAATTTACATTTGTCTTCTTTCAATAAGAATTCTGATATTCGTAGAATTTCTCCTTTCCAGTTGCTGTAATTTATATAACTAGCAGTGCTTATTTATATCTATACATGTTAACACATATTTACAATATTCGATAAAAATTAATATTTTTAATACTTTCTATTAATTTTAGGAAAAGTGAAACAAGAGAATTCAAACACGTTATAGTAAAGCACAACATCAAATTATTGAACAAAGAATATATCACACGAACAAGGAAAATTACATCTGAACTTTTACAGAATTCTATTCAATTATTTTTCATAAACTTAACAAATTAAGTTTTATTTTGCAAATTTATGATTGAAAGATTGCTACTATTTATTTAAAATTGATGTAAAATCTTATTTGTTTTATTTGTGCGTGTATTTCGGGATAAGATTATAATTTACACTGCATCTCTTTTGCATCATTTACATTTCTTAAATTTATGATAATAAATATCTTTAAATATGAATTTCAATCAAAAGAATAAACCGTCTACAAATAATGTTAGTGGCATTGATATTCAAACATGTTCGTTTGAATGGATGATGGAAAATCAAAATCCCTCCAAAGAATTCATTTTTCCGAAAGGCATCCGCTTCGAGATTATTGCAAATTTTTCCTATTACGTTATAGATTTCTGTGTTCATTTAGTATATCCGAAGCAGCTAAGTGGTTACCTGAAGGGTTCCGTAACCTTAATGGATAAAGATGACAGAATAATTGATAATAATGACACAGAAGGATATTTCAATTTGAAAAATGTTGTGTCATTTCGAAAAAAGAATTGGATGTTAGCTCATGGAGAACCGTATGAAAGGTATAGACTGTTGTGTGAATTTGCCATTACAATCGATAAAAACTTTGATATAGGAAATAAAGATAACTTATTGGACAAGGAAGACTTTTTCTCATTACGAGAATCAAGTAATATAAATGCTGCAATAAAAGATTTTCAAGTCATGTACACCAGCAAAAAGATGACAGATGTCATGTTACAAACTGCCGACAAAATATTTCACGCACATAAGTTTGTTTTAGCAGCTCGATCGCCAGCGTTCTACATCATGTTCAGTCATGAGTCTTTCCAAGGCAGTAATAATGTCTTAAATTTAAGTGACCTAGATCCTAGCACTCTTAACTATCTGCTACGTTTTATGTACGGCGAAGTGCTGGAAGAGCTCACTTACGAAAACTATAAAAAATTGTTGGTTGCAGCTAACAAATATAAAATATCTGTTTTGAAAGAAATGTGTTCACATTTTTTGAGGAACATGATAGCTGACGAAAATGCCTGTGAACTCTTCTTGTTATCTGATGTCGCACAAGATGTTCATTTAAAGGCATATTCAATGAAATTTATAATATCAAACAAAAATCTTATCTTAAGCACTCCAGCATGGAAACAGATAGAAGAAAAAAACAAAAAATTAGCAGCTGACATATTGAAACAGCTTGAAACTAACTAAAATATAAGTAAGTATTTTGATTTATATATATATATATATATATATATATATATATATATTATTCACTTTTTTTAATTTAATTATGCTAGAAAACTTTCAAATAATAAGAATGACAATTAATTTTTTCTCAATTTAGTTAAATAATATTTATTACATCTTTTTATAAAAATAACATTATATTTTTTCAACATTAAAGAAAAAAATAAAGGCAATGGATTTCAAAAATATCAGCTGTTCGAAAAAAGTACTGTAAATTTATCTAATATTTAATTACAAACATTTCCTCAATTAATAAAGATTTATCTTTCTATATCATGAGAGTCAATTTTTGAAAATTAGTCTCTCATTAACGATTTTTTTATTGTTATGAATAAAATCTGCTTAACAAACAATGCAGAGCTAATCTCTCTGGGTTTATAAAACAAAAAACTAGATGTACTTCTTGAATCAAATATTCTACTTTGGTCCTAAATTTTTCTTTAAGTAAGTCATTTCAGTCAAATATTTGTTCAATTTTTGAGAGCAAATTGATCATTAACTAGTTTTATATCCTTCCTAACTTTAATTTGCCTACATCTCCGAGTAATATCAGCTTTGAAACTGCTAAGCTGGACTTAATTCTGCCTGTAAGTAAGTAAAATTCTATTCATGTTGAATTGGGGTCTTTTGATGTGGCTACGGTCCATGAGAGGTATACAGGTTAAGACTATCTTAAAGTACATAGTGATGGATCTACCACAGATTCCTATGGTGTGGTTGATGCTGATTCATATGATCCCATTAGACTAAGGAAGCCTCTTAGTTCCTGGTTGGAAATTTTTCCTGGTGAATTTGCTGCAATTTTTATGATTATTAGCACTATTGCCACTATCTCTGAACAAAACATTCTCATCATTTACATTCTCAAGCTGCAATTGAAGCCTTATATAATTACAATCATTACCCATTAAAATTGGAGTTTGAATGCAATCAAATTATTAGCATTCTTTTACGCAATCAAAGAGAGATCTTCCCTCAGTGGATCCCCTCCCAGTGCTATATATACATGGCAATGAACAAACAGATAAGATTGTCAAAGAGCAGTTGAATCTCCAATGGAAAAGATTTCATCCCTCAGTGTATACCCTATTATTGCAGAATATACATGGCAATGAAGAAGCCACAATGAGTAGTCCAAATACACTGCAATACTCCCTCCCATTGTCTCCTGATTCCTCTTCAAAATTCCGAGCAACTGCTTCAAATTCAATTGCAACAAATTCGGCAAACAAGAATTTATATTCTTACGGGTTTGTCTGATGCTAAATCTTCGGCCTGCCTACGTGATAGCCAGAATTACAATCATTACCCATTACAGAATTCAGAAACGTAGTCAACTTTCTTTCCTTCTAAAGATGGAAATAGTGGCGTATTATAAAATTATCACATATTCCATATATCATAATTATCTGCAAGCCGATTTGTTCAAAATTGGCCCAATTGTATCTCTTCTCTGATCTCTCCACGATACTATGCAGTTGACAGGGGAGTTTTTTTCCAAATTTTTATGTTTATTCTAAAGATATTTATTCAATATTCTGTTAACATTTGAGTTCTTTCTTCCTACAAGTTCTACATCCGAATCATACTAGACTCCAAAACGTCTTATGAACTATCGGCGAAACATTTTATTTTGATCTTATATTAGTAATGGTTTAATATCAAAGTGGACTAGAGGTTCGTGCTGAGATTTTTCTTTAATGTTTCAAAGAATCAAAACCCAATTTAAATTTCAGGTATGGAAGGTTTTTGACAGTGTGGTTCCTACAACTGAATTTTAACTTTTAGAAAAAACTTCTCCAGTTATAAGTTCTTTCAATGAGGATCAATATCTTTGTTTACTCTATTTTCGTTTCATCGATCCACACAATAGCACATTACTCAATGATTTTAAAAAGGAAATATTTGAAATACATAACGATATTATATATTTATTGCTATGTTTTAATATTTCAGGAAGTTCAGCCTATTTAGAAATGTGATTGATGAAGAACAATGATTTCAAATAGGAAATTTTTAAAATGTATCATCCAAGGTGTGAAACATCTATAGAAAATTAATGAAACTAACATGTTGCACTGTATTTTTGTAACATTTCAAATATTTTTAAGAACACATTAATTTGTATTGAGTTAATAAAATATTATTATTAAAAAAATTCGCATGTATTTATTTGACAGCATAAATTATGACTTCTTTCCATATTTGAATTAATTTCATAGATTATTTTATCATACTTTATTAAACTTTAATTACATAGTATAGTTAAAATTTTTATTAAAATGCAGCATGTAAGATACTATATAATCACTGATTAAAAAGGAAATATAGTTATACATTATTTATAAGAGAACTGATTAAAATCATTAAATATTTTTCTTAAAAAGCAACAGTACCAAATAACAATAAACTATGGTACATACAGATTACATTATTCTCACTTATATAAAATCTGATTTTCAATATTTTTAGCTTTATCTTTTATTTTTTCCAAATATTCAACTAAATTTCTGATACATTCATAACCAGCTTACTATAAACATCTTGCATATTTACGGTGAAAGTATTAACGAATGTATTTAACCAATTAAAATGTTTGATTAACAGCAGGGGAGTGATTTATTAAAATGGGAAATATTGCGGAAACATTTATGATAAATTTTTCTTACATCAAACTTCAATTATTTCTCCCGTTAAATTTCAATTAATTATTCCTTCAAACAATTATGAACAAGAGTAGAGAAAACTAGGGAAGTCAAAATTAATTAGATTGATAAAGTGTGTTTTCCTTTTCTCAGAATTAACTTAAAATAGAAAGTACTTTATTTATGTATAAAACTATTTAAAACTTTAAGTCTTGAAGAAATAATTTCCATTGAATATTAAGATCACTAAATAGCATTTTAGTTAAATATTTCTTTGAAAAATGAATTTCGATAACAGTTATTACATAATTTCAGTTTATAATTGTTTACTTCTTTTTCATTTTCCACTTTTAAATTTAATCATGGAAGTCATTAAAAATTGTTCGAATAAATTTTAAAATAATCACTTAAAATTATTTTTTAGAATAATGCTTAAAATTACTTAGGATTTCATTTTATACAGTAAATATTACTATATATATATATATATATATATATATATATATATATATATATATATATATATATATATATATATATATATATATATATATATATATATATATATATATATATATATATATATATATATATATATATATATATATATATATATATATATATATATATATATATATATATATATATATATATATATATATATATATATATATATATATATATATATATATATATATATATATATATATATATATATATTAATTTAAGTTTTTGATATCGCTTTAACATGTTTAAAATATTATTAATGTAATTAATGTATTTTGATGTACTTTTTGATGAAATCAATTATCCTTATTTATTCTAACTTGTCTCACCTTTTATCAAGCTTTCTCAACATCGGTGGGTATTCAAGAACTAAGAAATTAATAAAGATAACATCATAATTTTTAATGCAATGATTCTTTACGTTAGAAACATAAGCTATACAGTAATACTTGATATTTTTATTCTTACTTAAATAAAAAAATGATAAGAAATCCGCTATTAATTATAACTCTAAAATAAATTCAAATAACTGTTAAATATAGAGTGGAGAATTTTAACTTTAAATTTTCCAATTAATTTTCCAGAATATTAATCAGTTTTCTAATTATTGAATTACGAGAAATTTTTAAAATTTTATTTATAAGTATAAAAGTTATTTTTAAATTCATAATTTAATGAAAAGTTTAATCACGCATTAAGAAAACTGTATCGATGTTGATAATATCGAAGGATGTTATTTAAATAGATTATAAACTTAAAAAAAGTTAATGTTAAGGAAACATTGAATCTATTTGTAAATGAAAACTAGTGTAGGGAGAAAATACATCAAAAACAAAATCAAAAATATAAAAAAATATAACCAATTTTTTTTAAAAAAAAGAAAAATAAAGAAAATCTTATAGCAGTAAATTTATAACCATTATTCGGGCAAAAAGGTTTCAAAAGGATAGAAAGAAGTTTGACACTTAAAAGTCTAGAAATAAAACATCAGATATCAATGATAGATATTACTCATTCTTCCTGCATAATCCTAATTATTTTTATTGTGAACTCAAGCAATAAATATTGTCTTAAATTCGCATACATTATATAGTGTAAAAATTCAGACACCCAAAATACTACAAGATATGGATTCAATTATATCCCGGAGATATCTTACGGTAATTTATTCATTTTTCTACAAAATGACCCACAGGTTGATACCTGTTACTGATGAGGAAGATCTTTTCATATTTGAACAACACATAATGCCTAATATGGAAATCTGAAATATGCAGAATATAGGTTACGCAAACATCAAAAGTATAAGGACACCTTTCAACTTCTCTGAGGGTGTTATAGCCATGAATCGAGTCGTTTATTCTTCATGGAACTATCCAGTTGTAGGACAGTACAGTTTATATGGTCACAAAATGCATCCATATCTGTGTCAACTTCTTTCAATTATATCCCCGGAGATATCTTTACGGTAATTTATTCATTTTTCTAAAAATGACCCACAGGTTGGATACCTGTTACTGATGAGGAAGATCTTTTCATATTTGAACAACACATAATGCCTAATATGGAAATCTGAAATATGCAGAATATAGGTTACGCAAACATCAAAAGTATAAGGACACCTTTCAACTTCTCTGAGGGTGTTATAGCCATGAATCGAGTCGTTTATTCTTCATGGAACTATCCAGTTGTAGGACAGCACAGTTTATATGGTCACAAAAAATGCATCCATATCTGTGTCAACTTCTTTCAATTATATCCCGGAGATATCTTTACGGTAATTTATTCATTTTTCTATTAAATGACCCACAGGTTGATACTCTGTTACTGATGAGGAAGATCTTTTTCATATTTGAACAACACATAATGCCCAATATGGAAATCTGAAATATGCAGAATATAGGTTACGCAAACATCAAAAGTATAAGGACACCTTTCAACTTCTCTGAGGGTGTTATAGCCATGAATCGAGTCGTTTATTCTTCATGGAACTATCCAGTTGTAGGACAATACAGTTTATATGGTCACAAAATGCATCCATATCTGTGTCAACTTCTTTCAATTATATCCCGGAGATATCTTACGGTAATTTATTCATTTTTCTACAAATGACCCACAGGTTGATACTACCTGTTACTGATGAGGAAGATCTTTTCATATTTGAACAACACATAATGCCTAATATGGAAATCTGAAATATGCAGAATATAGGTTACGCAAACATCAAAAGTATAAGGACACCTTTCAACTTCTCTGAGGGTGTTATAGCCATGAATCGAGTCGTTTATTCTTCATGGAACTATCCAGTTGTAGGACAGTACAGTTTATATGGTCACAAAAATGCATCCATATCTGTGTCAACTTCTTTCAATTATATCCCGGAGATATCTTACGGTAATTTATTCATTTTTCTACAAAATGACCCACAGGTTGATACCTGTTACTGATGAGGAAGATCTTTTCATATTTGAACAACACATAATGCCTAATATGGAAATCTGAAATATGCAGAATATAGGTTACGCAAACATCAAAAGTATAAGGACACCTTTCAACTTTCTGAGGGTGTTATAGCCATGAATCGAGTCGTTTATTCTTCATGGAACTATCCAGTTGTAGGACAGTACAGTTTATATGGTCACAAAAATGCATCCATATCTGTGTCAACTTCTTTCAATTATATCCCGAGATATCTTACGGTAATTTATTCATTTTTCTACAAATGACCCACAGGTTGATACCTGTTACTGATGAGGAAGATCTTTTCATATTTGAACAACACATAATGCCTAATATGGAAATCTGAAATATGTAGAATATAGGTTACGCAAACATCAAAAGTATAAGGACACCTTTCAACTTCTCTCTGAGGGTGTTATAGCCATGAATCGAGTCGTGTTTTCTTAATGGAAATATACAAGTTGTGGACAGTACAGTTTATATTGTCACAAAAAATGCATCCATATCTGTGTCAACTTCTTTCAATTATATCCCGGAGATATCTTACGGTAATTTATTCATTTTTCTACAAATGACCCACAGGTTGATACCTGTTACTGATGAGGAAGATCTTTTCATATTTGAACAACACATAATGCCTAATATGGAAATCTGAAATATGCAGAATATAGGTTACGCAAACATCAAAAGTATAAGGACACCTTTCAACTTCTCTGAGGGTGTTATAGCCATGAATCGAGTCGTGTATTATTCATGGAACAATACAGTTGTAGGACAGAACAGGTTATATGGTCACAAAAAAGCATCCATATCTGTGTCAACTTCTTTTCAATTATATCCCGGAGATATCTTACGGTAATTTATTCATTTTTCTACAAATGACCCACAGGTTGATACCTGTTACTGATGAGGAAGATCTTTTCATATTTGAACAACACATAATGCCTAATATGGAAATCTGAAATATGCAGAATATAGGTTACGCAAACATCAAAAGTATAAGGACACCTTTCAACTTCTCTGAGGGTGTTATAGCCATGAATCGAGTCGTTTATTCTTCATGGAACTATCCAGTTGTAGGACAGTACAGTTTATATGGTCACAAAAATGCATCCATATCTGTGTCAACTTCTTTCAATTATATCCCGGAGATATCTTACGGTAATTTATTCATTTTTCTACAAAATGACCCACAGGTTGATACCTGTTACTGATGAGGAAGATCTTTTCATATTTGAACAACACATAATGCCTAATATGGAAATCTGAAATATGCAGAATATAGGTTACGCAAACATCAAAAGTATAAGGACACCTTTCAACTTCTCTGAGGGTGTTATAGCCATGAATCGAGTCGTTTATTCTTCATGGAACTATCCAGTTGTAGGACAGTACAGTTTATATGGTCACAAAAATGCATCCATATCTGTGTCAACTTCTTTCAATTATATCCCGGAGATATCTTACGGTAATTTATTCATTTTTTCTACAAAATGACCCACAGGTTGATACCTGTTACTGATGAGGAAGATCTTTTTCATATTTGAACAAACACATAATGCCTAATATGGAAATCTGAAATATGCAGAATATAGGTTACGCAAACATCAAAAGTATAAGGACACCTTTCAACTTCTCTGAGGGTGTTATAGCCATGAATCGAGTCGTTTATTCTTCATGGAACTATCCAGTTGTAGGACAGTACAGTTTATATGGTCACAAAAATGCATCCATATCTGTGTCAACTTCTTTCAATTATATCCCGGAGATATCTTACGGTAATTTATTCATTTTTCTACAAATGACCCACAGGTTGATACCTGTTACTGATGAGGAAGATCTTTTCATATTTGAACAACACATAATGCCTAATATGGAAATCTGAAATATGCAGAATATAGGTTACGCAAACATCAAAAGTATAAGGACACCTTTCAACTTCTCTGAGGGTGTTATAGCCATGAATCGAGTCGTGTATTATTCATGGAACTATCCAATAGTAGTACAGTACACTTTATATGGTCACAAAAATGCATCCATATCTGTGTCAACTCTTTCAATTATATCCCGGAGATATCTTACGGTAATTTATTCATTTTTCTACAAAATGACCCACAGGTTGATACCTGTTACTGATGAGGAAGATCTTTTCATATTTGAACAACACATAATGCCTAATATGGAAATCTGAAATATGCAGAATATAGGTTACGCAAACATCAAAAGTATAAGGACACCTTTCAACTTCTCTGAGGGTGTTATAGCCATGAATCGAGTCGTTTATTCTTCATGGAACTATCCAGTTGTAGGACAGTACAGTTTATATGGTCACAAAAATGCATCCATATCTGTGTCAACTTCTTTCAATTATATCCCGGAGATATCTTACGGTAATTTATTCATTTTCAAAAATAAGGAGATATATTTGACAAAGAGATTCTTTATCAAGCCTTCTACATGCTTTCTGGATCATCATAAGAGCTCAACCAGTTTGAATCATTCTTATTGAAATGATGTTTGCGCAAATTCAAGGTATGTTCTTAACCATTCTGATTAATTTGGAAATGAGAATCGTCAGACATAAAGACGTGTTTCTAATTTCCAAAATCCAAAAAGGGTGTTGATTAAGAAATACGAATCCTAAATCTTTGGGACTTGCAATAAATAGTTGCACACAAGTTAGTCCTTTGTTAAAAGAAAGAGCAACAATTAATTTCTGATAAATTTACAAGCTGATTTATTAAAGATCCCTTTTTGAAATTCATTGAATTTGAGCATGAATCTCAACACAATCTCGTTAAAGAATTATCGTCAGTCATTGATGATCAATACCTCTCCCGACCATACTGATCTCTGAAATTTCAAATTTCATTGAATAAACTCTATTTATTGTATATTTTCTAAATGACCTTACTTAAAACCACAATTTGAATTATATTCCAAAATACTGTATTTTATCTCTTTCTATATGATACAGTTAAAAATAACTCGTATCTTTATAACATTTGAGTAATAGTAACAATTGCAACAACTTTGAAAGATACTAGTTGTTTCATCTAAGCGTTATCTACGTACTTGCAGTTATTGATTATATTTTAATCATTTATATTTGCAAATATACACAACTGTTTCCTTACACCTGGATGTCGTTTGCACTATTATTTCTATACTATTTTTAATTTCTAAAACTATCATTGTTGCTAATCTTAGTTTCCGTTCAAATTACATAACTGTGAACGCATTAGAAAGTTATTACATAGTATTAAAATTTATTATTATAAACGTTCAAAAAATTTGAATTCTTAATATTATATATTAATTTAAACAACATTTACAGAAATTTACACCAAATGTGTTTGAAATGAATAACACAAACATATGAAACGGAATTGTCCATGACTGGCAAGCGAATTCACATGAGCATGTAAAGACTTCCCCATTTCTTAGATTATGCAATTGACAAGAAAATGAAAATCAATTAAAAATTTGAGTAGTAATAAGCATGGTAAAATTGAAACTTAGTCTGAAATTTTTAAATAAAATGAGGAATAAAGTTACAGATTTGATAAACCACAAAATTATTTCTCAAAAACTGGTGAAGTCAAATGAATTTCATACTTTGTGCAATTCTCATAGTTAGGCTAAACAGAGTTTTATTTTTTGTATACTTCTTGAAAAATAAAATTTTATTTTAAAAATATTACTCAATTAAAAAAAAATCCACCTCATTCATTAATGAGAAATTTACATAGTGGAAAATGAATTGTGAGATAATGTTAGTAAACTAATAAATATGTTATTTTTATCTAACTTGTTCTTCAATATTAATACAAGGAAAATTTATAAAACTGTACAGCAAATGTGTTTTGTAAGAAATATATAGCATTTAATACAATTTTATCAACAATTCACAAGCAAATCAAGAAGAATCAATGAAGTCTACATGTTAATGACTGTGCAATGAAATGTATTTAAAATGTTTAAATAATATCAAAAACTTTTTTTTAATTTTATCAGCAAAAATGCCAGCAGGAAAGTTAAAGATTTGAAGTTACGTAAAATGATAAATGAAAATTATTAAAATCAACTATGAATTCAGGTGTTTTTTAAATACAGGTATTTAATCTCATAATGCGTATTATCTCACTTCACACAAATCTATCTAATTATCATGGAAGCAAAATTAATCTTAAAATTAAAAATTACAGAAATATTAATTCTACTGCTGAACAAATTAGTTTCATTGTTTAGTGAGAAATTGTTTTTAAGCTAACGTATTCATTACATCACATGGTGCTAAACTGATACCTTATCATCTATAAAAAAATTAGTGTAACATACATGTTAGAGGCCAAGTATGAAACATCGTCATTCTATAGAATGCCTAAGCATTGTATATAATGTCGGAAGTTTTTAGGCGAGAAGTATGAAACATGAAAAGCATTGCATTATTTCCCTAGGCATTGTGCATAGTACTTATTTATTATATAAAATAACAAATGTTATTTAGTCACAATATGAAAAAAAATCGTCATGATGAGATCATTATGTTAAGGATATAAATTTCTTTAAAATATAAATGTTATTCTGAAAAATAATGAGACTGCCATTAAAAAAATATCCAAAAATGCGTAAAGGAAAATGCAAGTTTTACTGAACATAATTCATGCCTTTCTTATTAAAGGAAAACATTTCATAGAAAAAATGTGAAATTCAACTACTTCTTGAAACCTGTTGGTGCATTTGACTGACATATTGAAATACTTTTCATTATATTTTCCACAAATGTTGGGCTTTCTGTAATCTTAAGAAAAATATAGTAAAAGATGATTTCCAGTAAAATTAGATAACTGTAACATTTTTCAGATACATTTAATGATATCAACAGAACACTTAACTATAGCTCTTGAAGTGCTTTAACATTATTTACTTACATGTTTCTATCTTCCTAAATTATATTTCAATTATCCTTTTTATACAATTTCTAAACAAAAGTCTCAATTTTATATTTTTTTTATGAAACTTAAATTGTTTTGTACGGTTTACTTATAATAAAAATAATTTAAATTGTTGATTTGTAGAAATCTATTTTAAAGTAGTTTTGATTGAATTTAAAACCATACAATTTTATGGCAAATATTCGTACATTTATAAAATATAAATGTTAATTTTCATACTTTGTTGTTTCAGAATATTCCCTTAGTTCAATAAACAAACTCTGTATAGATAAAAATAAAACTTTGTTTTAATAAATGTATTCTAATCCAAATGAGTATAGAAATATGTGTAAGAGGGCACAAAATGTAACACACAATAACAAATCTAAATTAAAAATGATTTAAAAGATACCGAAAATGTTTGTAATGTTAATATTTTTAAATTTTAATAAAATAAAATAATTCAATCAGTACGAATATCAGGAGAATAATGCAACTGAGAAAAAGTGATTTTCACATTTTGGTAATTTTAAAATATTTAAGTACAACTGAAATGATTTATTTAGAAAAGGTACTCTGAAATATTCTTATTAAAGTTTTCACGACTGAGTACTTCCAATCATTGATTTCTTTCACTCTATAAAAAATTGCGAAGATATTTCTATCATTGCCATATGGGGTATAAATCAGATTTTCAAGTCAGTATCTTGCTTACCCGGAAAATATCTTGCTTTTTAAAAAGTCGAAGAAATTCACACATATAAGTAGTTATAGTATTAAAAAAATCCATAGTTTCATATAATTTTGCACAAGAAACAACTCAGTAAATTTCTTCTTATGGGAATATTTATTTTCATGATCATATCTATGATCATTAGCATTTAATTTCTTAAAAAATCATTGAATGATGTTTACTTACACACCAATTAACTGTGACTGCATATATTGCTTAATGATTTTACTAGTCTGGTTTTCAGAAAAAAATGACTAACATTATTTTTTCCTGGTATGTTTTCTTTTCATCATTGTATTTAGTGTCATCATCAGGAAGCTACAGTTTACTTGTTTAGCTTGCAAAGTCAAATAAGGATATAAACTCCTCATTACCAGTTAACATTTAAAAAACAGCGCAATGCATAAATTCTGTAAGTTCACCATCACTGAAAATCTCACTGTTCAAGCCTGTAGTATATTATGAATGCTTTATTGGCATTTGCTATTTTCTAATATGCAATTATTCATGAATAATTTTAAGCAATACACAGTATTAACTTTTTAACACCTGAAATTTAGCTATATTATCATGGGTTAATATTCTGTGTATGATAAACTAATTATTCGCAGAATACAAACTGGTAAAGTTTTTCTTTTTGTTCTTTATCCTGAAAAGAGTTCAGATACTAGGTGAAATTCTGAAAATTATCTCAATACCATAACACTGCATGTTCATATGTTTTCAAATATTAACTGAGGATTTAAAAAAAATCGTTTTAACTTATTGATATGTTAAAAGTATAAAAATCATAGCACAGTAGTGTTTCCGTTCTCCTAATATCTAAAACATATTCATTAAATTATTTGCAATTGCCTTGTAAAAAATGATAAGATAGGACGACATTCATGTTTTCAAATTTATTCTTTATCTAATTCCTTTGTATGCTATTAGAGTGTGCAATAATTGTGTTTTACTGCTATAGTACGTTTGGTAATTATTTTATTTTTTAAACATCATAGAAAGCATTTAATTGTTTGAAAAATATGATTTTAACTGAACTATAATTGAAAATGTAAAAGTTACATTTAAATATTATACAATACAAATTTTAATGGCAAGTAAAAGCAAATATACTTATTTTAACGCAATTTTCTGTAATCATAAAATCAGCATCTTGTTTAATGATTAAATCTTCTTAACACGATTAAGTTAACCATCATGAGACTATTAATATTCAGGATATTTAAATGAAACCTTCTCTTTCTAGTAGCTTCTAAGCCGCAGAAACCTGTGAGTCTGTGATTTATCAACCCCAAAAGCGTAGTCTGTTTCAGTGGTACCTCAGAACCAAAGCAAAGTAGCAATCTTTGTGTTTGCTGGGTACTTCATAATGGTGATATGAGTTTACAAAACCTCTGGCGTGCAAGTGGTTCTTAGCCAGCATAATGCCGCCTAAATAACAAAACCATGATCTCTTTCCATGATATTATTTAAATGAAACCGTGTTTCAACCTCTATCCAAATAAACTGGCGTTGGGAACTTTTTTATGTTGCTGAAGACTGATCCGAAAAGAGGACACATCAGTAATGTAAAGTCCCATATTGGTGCTCCTTCCACCACAGTTAGCGATGACCATCTTTCAATTAAGTGTCTCCGAAGGCATTTGAATGCCTTCTCGAACACGTTTTCGCTCTCTTTTTCTGAGCAATGCCCCTCAATATCTGGTTCCTGGCCCTTTTCGTCAGCAAGATGTTATATCGGTCAGCCTTTGCAGTTGATATTCCTGGGCAGTGACCATCAATCTTTCTAATAGATCTACTTATGGTATGTAAGCTTATCTCGGCTCAAGAAATGACAATTTTTTTATTTCGAAATATTCAGCTTCACAAGTCACACAAAGAGTTTCCTACAGCCATCGCAGCATTCTTCCACATGTGTGGTCGAGTAAGTGATTTTCTCTAATCAAATTTCCTAGAAGAACCTATTGGTACTTGCAGTGAATTACTTTAACTGCATCTGCATCCTTCCTTTTATTTTCATCTTGAATTGCACGCACCGACTACTCATTTTTGTTTATATGCTCCTGTAAAATGAGACGACGTTTATGTACTGAATTCTCTTACGTTTGACCTTTTCCCTGAATTGGGTGTTCATTGTGCATAGTTCAAAAGCAATTTTTCTTCATTTATAATATAGAAAATTACACAAATACGCGTGTTGTTTGCAGAAATAAGTAGTAGTTCTTTATAGAAATCCATAAGCATTGAAAATATCTATAATAATAAACGTACAATATTTTATTTTATTTTAGGTATTTCAATCAGATTAAGATAAATTTGTAAGGAATGAAATATTTTATTGTAGTTCCATTTCACATTATCATTTACAACTTTTTCAAATTGAGTGAGTTTTGGTTTATTACAATAAAAAATAGCAACATTTAGGTTCTTTGAATGAAATTATTCACTGTGTAGAATTATTTTGTTTTTCTGAAAATACTTTATCAAAAGAAATATATTTCCATTCCTAAGAAAGTATGTTAAGTTTTTGATTATGAAATTTAATATAAATGTTTATTACAAAATACGTATTTTATTCAGAATAAGATAAGATATATTTGAACAAAATAATTTATATATATTTGCGAAATTATATTCATAAAGATTTTTTTTTATATAAGTAGGTTTTTACTTACAACAATTGTTTCATATTTTTAATCCTCTTTAAATAAATTGAAATTCATCAAGTATAGTGACAACGTCACGTAGAAATAACACACACACACATATGAAATGAAATAATAAGTTAACAACTTATTATTCAATGAATTAATATATTTATGGACTTTTAAAATCATTTACAGTTAAAAGCGTTTTCATGGTATTTTTTTTCAAATTGCTACTTACACATTTTTATTTTTAAATAATTAATCATTGATGTAAATAATAATTGATTTGATTAACTTTGGAAAAAATTTATAGATTATTTCAAATCAATCCAGAATGTTTATTATAAAATTCTTTTCTGTAATTTTACATTGTTCATCTCTTACTCGAAACTTTGTGCATCAATAATAGTCATAAACAATATTTCATTTCAATTCGCAATTTCTAGAAAAAATACAAAAGAATGGCAAAAAAAAAAAATTTGTTTTCTGAGAACATAGATCTGAATAGGAGAGGAATGCGTTACTTTACTTGATTACATCATACTCAGCGGCGGTTAAAGTGCTCTTCAAGGTTAATGCATGTTTTGTTACGGAAACCTACTTCTTTCTGTGCATTAGATTTAACAAAATAATGGTATAATGTATGTACATTCTGTGGGTCAAACTTATTTAGTTTCAATAACATGTTGTTCATAGTTAACTTTGCAACAAAATACATAAAACTCAGAAAGAGTTATAAGTTTTTTTTTTTTATCATTATTTTTCGTAAGAAGCGAAATTTCAGTAATATTAAAAATTGTTTCTAATTACTTACAGAATTCTGAATTAAACCTTTTGTCGCATATTCGACGGTTAATTTGATAACATAATTATCACAAAATTATATTATTAAGAAAATTTTTAATATTTTGGGCAATTATTTCTTTTCTAATTATGAAGATTGATAAATTATCAATGAAATTTGTGGGAACTTTATCATTATTGATAAATCAATATTTCAATCACTTGAAAATATAAAAAATATTTATCAATAGGTTTTGCATTGCCAATTTATTATATTATAATTCAATTTTAATTATATTTGCATTATATTAAATTGGTGTGAAAAACGGTTGTTTTTATCACAAATTATAGTTTCTCTTTTCTCATGATAAAATTTCATATATTACATGTAAATTTAGATGAAAAATATTGTGGTTATTGTTAAAAACCTACTTTTGTATGCATGGGAAATACCATATTTTAAAAATATTTTGCTTGCATGAAACAACAAAAATGCCAAGATGGCTGTTATTTTAAGCATGCATTTTGTACACGTGATCAGTCATGTGCATGAAAGAATAAATATGTATCTTCTTTCAACTTTTAATAAGCATTTTAATTGATTTAATCTTAAAAAGTAATTCAAAACTTATTATTTTCTAAAATGTTTTTATTCGTTTTTGATTTTAAATTTAAAAAAAATCGTGAAAAAAGTTTTATAGTTTAAATTTTTTGTGAAATTTTATTACAAAAACTTTAAATAAATGTTTACAAAAAATTTCGCTAATAAACAGTGAAAGGTGGGAAAAGATTTCTAATTTTTGATTAAAAAATTTCTGTGATCATAAAAATTATCAATTAACATTTCAAAATTAATCTTGCTTAATTTTCTAAGAAGCAGAAAAAAGGAATGTAGAAACACATCAAGAATCTATCACTAACTTATTGTATGTAAATTTCCGCATAGAAGAAATAGCATTTTGCTCTTATTGGTTACTGGAGAAAGACAATCAGAGTAGACGTTGTTCTTTAAAAACGCAATCAACACTGTTTGTCTAACAACAATGCCCTCTGTACAACACACCGTATCTACCTGATACAAATGCTTCCCAGATTATTGTAGGCTGTTCCACTCCCCATTTTGAGAGACATGTGGTTTATGGACGATGGATGGCACACCAGGACATTTTTCCATCACGAGGTGTAACTTTTTGAATGCCATACAATCCGCTCAACACACTGGACTTCGCTGATCTGTAGCTTGGCCTTCTTGCTCAACGAACCTCAACCCACTGGATATTTTCTTCTGAGATCACAAATCTCTTTAGTTTACGAGACGCATGTGGACTCAACTGAAGCTGTTGTTGTTGCCGGGGGGAAATTATTACGGCACCAGGAATCTTTGAGGGGTGTGCTAATCGTTCCGTTACTAATGTCAACTGTGCAACGACAGACATGGGTGATAGTTTGACCATTTGCTGAACGGTTTTAATTAAACAAGAAATATGATTGTGAAAATCTTGTATTATTCATCCGCATACCTAAGACTATATGTGTGTGTGTGTGTGTGTGTGTGTGTGTGTGTGTGTGTGTGTGTGTGTGTGTGTGTGTGTGTGTGTGTGTGTGTGTGTGTGTGTGTGTGTGTGTGTGTGTGTGTGTGTGTGTGTGTGTGTGTGTGTGTTTGACAAATAGGATAAATATCAAAAGAGGAGATATCAATGTAAATATATACTTTTTCATCATTCATCTCAATTAAAAATTGATTTAACTTATATGTTAAATCAAATTTTTTCAAAAATTTGACATGTTTGTACAATAACTTCCACTATACTTCAAATGAAGAGCTTGTTATAACTTCAATGGATCATCTCGTGCTTTCGTAAGCAACTATTTAAAATCTAGATAAATTTAGACTTCCTCTTTTTGATATGACTGACTTTGAAAACGCTTTATTTCTAACTCTGTAAAGAAGTCGGAAATCAACCAAAATTTCTTAATGAGTTCTGTAATTCATGTTTTATGTTGATTTTTGGACGTGTTGAATCAATGAATAAATCGGTCATTAAGTAGCACAATAAAATGTTCCTCCAAGCTTTTACTAATGAAAGAGAAAAATAAGAAAATCAAAATGTTTTAGATACGTTTTTTTAATTCAATCATTATTCAAAATGAAATGCCTACTTCATAAATTGATAAGTAAAGTAAAATATAAATACATGAATGTGTCTTTAGGAAACATTACTTTTCGAATTAAAACAAAAAGAAATTAAAATACTAAAATATTTTTAGAATTATTTCTGTCGAAATTTTTTTTACAATTTATTACTTTACTTAATGTATGCATACTCTATTATTTGATTAAAAACGTATAGGATAATGTCTTCAATGTAAAAAAAACTTTTCCTTAATAAATATTTATGTCATTAGTTCAATATTCTAATTCTATAACTTAGTTGGTATTTAAATAATAGAAATAATTTTCTTTCTATAATCTAAAAGGCAAATAAAGAGTTAAGAAAATTATTATAACGTTAAATAAATATATTCTCAGATTTAATTCAAAAATAAAAGTGTGTAATAAAAGACAAAAATATAATAAAAAAGGTCAGTTTAATTCGGCTTCTTGCAAATTTATACTAACTATAAAGTGTTTGTTCTTGTCTTTTTTATTTTGCTTTTTCTTCTGTTCTAATTTCAACGTGTTCAATTTCTGAAGAATCATCGTGAAGATTTGAAAATATGAAAGCTATTTATTTATAGCAATAGGTAAATTTCATGATTTTAAATATTTCACACAAACGAAAAAATTGTAACTAAAAAAATACTTTTTATTTCTGATAAAAATCTTGAATGGATTTTTTCTCCTCGTCAACCATTTTAATATTAATAATATTCAGAATTCATTGTCGTAATTTTAAATTCTTTTCTAAATAAAATAATTATGAACAAGTGCCTGATAAAAAAAATTACCATGCATTTCATTTATATATTTTTTTTTATTATTTTTGAGAAAATTAAAAATAGATAAAGTAATTTCGTTCAGTAAAGCGTAGTATTAATATCATACACTATATGTCCTTACGGAAATATTCTGAAAATATTCAATAAGAGATAAATAATGAAATATTTAAATAAAATTATTGTTTAAATTGCAACAACTTTTATATGAAAAGAAACATTTTGTTTCAAATTATAATTTGTCAAAAAAATTTCAAGTTATTTTTCTCTTTCAATGAAAAAATTAGAAAGCTGAACACAAAAGATTTTATTTTTGATTGAGAACAATATATATAGTGTTTAAGAAATCTCTAAAATATTTAAATAATCTAAAATATTAAAATCTTATTTGCAGTTTCTGTAAAATTAAATTTTCTTCAAAGCTTTCTGCAGAAAATTCAGGTTTTTGAGAAAATAATTCAGAAACAAATTTTTATAGAGAAATATTGGCAACGTAACTTTAACATTTTTGGACACTGAAGGAACCTCCTCCTTTTCAGGAAATCCACATGCAATGTTTTGGAAATGTTTGATTTTGAACAACAAAAGTAAAAGAAACTGTAAACGAACATTCGTCAATGTCCAGTAAAATAGAAAACGGTGTCTTGAAATAAATATAATTTATATTGGGTCACGTTTTGTAAATTTACTTTCTATATTTACAAGTTATTTGAAATATACTATCCGGGATTAATTCTGGTCCTTGACAACTTCTCCAGATTAATACGAAGTATTAGGGAAAGAATTATTCCTTCCCACATCTGCCGAAAAAGACTGGGCAAAGAAATAAATACATGTCCTATATCACTTATCAGGCCATGCTCGTTTCTCTGTTAAATGAAAATTAAACATTTTTCTGTCCTTATTACGTTGCTTTGCCACTCAGAAATACATTTTTCAGCAATGAATACAATTCGCTTAACAATCAAATTTAAGTGACATTTTAAATATAATATTGGTTTTAAATATTTTGATAAATATTCTTACATCAGAAGTGCTTCTAAGAAATTTATATGAGCCTTATGGACTCATGAATTTGACATCAAATAATTTTATGTTCTTTACATATTATGTGATTATGAGGTTTTTATATTCCAAAAGGAATGCATATTTAATTGCATGATGCACAGAAAAGCTCAATTTATAATGAATTAGTTTAAAAATAAATGTAATGAAATATTGCAATATATTAAACACTTAATACAATGCAATATTGCATTATATCATGTAATCATTTTTAAATAATTTTTATAATGTATTGGCAGTGTAGATTCATAAAATAATGTGTACAACACAGAATGAGTCAACTGATTAATAAGAAATATAAATGTTTGTGCAGAATCATTTTCACATGAAAAGTAAAATGATTGCACTGTGTTCGTAATTTATACTTTGGCATAATATTTTTGGCATTAAAACTTTTTAAATACATTTAGTTTTAGAGCTTAGTCAAATTATAAGATCAATACCTAATTTGGCACATTTACATCTATATTTCCATGCCACACAAGTGGAAATGCACTGAAATAACTGAATCCTCATAGGACTTTTCACCAAATAATTTTTGGCATGGTCAGCCATTAGCCTCCATTCATGAAAACGAGACTTTTAATTACTAAGCCATAAAACCCCAAGAGATGAATGATATTTATGCTAATTATTCATGGTGAATGTTTTTTTAATCTAGGAAAAAAATTGAATCCTAGAAAATTTTGTAAAGTTCTGCAAAAGGCAAAATTTTGAGATAACTGTTAACAAATCTAAGGGAATTTTAATATTACAATTAAAGTACTTTAAAAAAATGTTTTGTATATTTTTCTTAATAGTTCGAGTATTAAATTTGTTTTCAGTCTCCATATTTACTATATATAAATTTTAATTTCTTCATGTTTGAATTATTTTTAGTTAGGTTTATTTCCTTGTTAGGCATTGAAAATGAGGGCTTGAAATATCAAGAATTATTTGCAAACATTTTATTCATCACGCGTTGAAAGAATGTTATTTTTTAAAACTTCTTAACTAAGAAATATTTTTTGCTGTATCGAAAAATTCGTTTTTTAACTAACTTATCAAAGGCACTTCATTTTATTGTTCGAAATAGTATTATAAGCAAAACAAAGAGTAACTGTAAATAGTCTCTCTAAATTTATATTTATATTATTTCCTTATCTTTATTCTTTTCTAACTTTATTTGTGGTATAGTGTTGAATGGTATGAAATTAATTGGCGTTGCGGGTACTTAAATATGACTCTAACACCTGTTACTTAAGTCACTTCTGTCCCATACTACCAATTAATACAGATTAAAGAGCTACTCTTTTCTTTTACATATGTATGCAGCGTTCACTAACAATGAAAAATAAGAATTATCACTGAATATTTCATTCATGGAAATCACTGAATATCTTAAGATATCAAAATAATCGCCATGGCACAGCCTATATTATTAATTTAGAATTTTATTTATTTATTTTTTTTGGCATCGAGGACTCACCACGATTCTAATACACGTGATAACTTGCAATGATTGGATACATGCCAACTAGAAAGTATTGTACACTGATGCAATGTAGGTACATTCATTTCATTTATTCCTCTATCTTTCCCTATGCTAGTTGAAAAATCTTTTCAACTAGCTCACTTATATGGTAGTTAAATATTTCTTTCCCTAGATTTCTGTTTGAATTATAGTTGAAAATGTCTTTAACGAAACTTTTCATAAAAAAGCAAATATTATGAGATCAAGTCAAATAAACCATGATTTCTCTTACTACCAAGTTTACACAATGATTGAAATGATATTAAAATCATCGTTATACATGAAACATTGCTCAATGCAGAGAAAAAAATAAAAATTCACGTAACTCATCCAGTCACAAAAGCATTAATATATTTTCTTGTAATTTGTAATAAATAGATGCATTTTATTTTAAAATCAAATGTAGCTAATTTATTCAACTTTAATAATTTCAATTTACAATTGATGTCCTAGTCATATTAACTTTCTTATTTTGACAATGATTACTGAAAATCCACTTAACCAAACTGTTATAAAAACAAAATTAAAATATTGATCTAAACATGTACTTCCCTAATATATTTCCTATTTATTATATACAGTGGTGGCCGAAATCGGGGACACTTTTGGAAATTTTCATGTTTTTGAACTTTGTATGCTTATAAAAAGCGTTACGTGTCACAAAACGCAAACTTGTGTACATCATTTTAAAGAGAATTTATTTATGAATTCAATACAAAACACAAAATTCAATTATTTGCAAAACAAAAAAGGTTAAACAATAATAGTTATCGATATACATTAGATAGTAATAATTGCAGTGAGTTATCAATATTTAGTAGAGTACCCTTTATTTTTTATCACAGCTTCACATAGACTTTTCATTAAGCTGACAAGAGTTTTAAGCTCTTCTTTCGTTATTACATGATGTCAGGAAACAATTATAGCCTCAATTAATTCCCTTTTATTTGATGGGAGCCTCATTCGGACAAGAATTTTCAAATCTATTTCTTATACACTGCAATTACGAGTAGGAATTTTTAATATTTAGTAAAAAAAATTTTAATATTTAATCAAAAAGTAATGACATCAAATAAAACAGTAGATTGGACACCTGTAAAGAGATGTAATATTATTGTGTTACGAGAAAGTGGTCTTCCCTATGCTGAATTCTAGAATTTCTTCCCTCTTTAGAAATTGCCTCATAGAATTCTAGTTTTTATGTAATATTTTCTTTAAAATTAGAGTTAATTTATGAATTATTAATAAATATTGATTTTTAGACTTTTATTTTGCTTTATTATTGCAAGGAATTTGATCTTTTTGCTCGAAGACAAATTAACAAATCTTAACTAAGAAATAGAATTTGAGATTTTAGCTAGATATTTTAAGATCTATTTCCTTTATTAAGAATAATAGTTTTTAATATGCACACATTTTTATAAAATATTAAGTACATTGATATATGTCTCAGTAATATTATACCATTTCACTCAAAGAAGACTGTGCTGACATGGTATGAAAAAAAATATAATTATATTTTTATTAAAATAAAAATAAAATTATTTTGGAATTAATTATTATAAGAAATTAAAAGTTTGAACACTTTAATGATTTTTAATTATAATGAAAATAGTAAAAATAATTTAATCACGGTCAAAGATTGTAATTGGGGCCCAAATCATACAAATAAAATATTAAATAAGTATTGATAAAAGGGAATTCTATACAAAAAACCTCGAAAGTTTTGAAACAAAACAATTAATGAGATTTAAATTAAATGTTTTCTTAATGTTTAATATTTTACCATAAATTCAGTTTTTAAAATGCTTAAATTTTAATGAATATATTTAACGTTTATGGCTCTATAATATTTCATTACTTAATCTGTTTGAATAATATTTTTGTTTACTGTACAAGATATTTTTGACTAGCTTTTGCTGCGACCATATTAAGAATTAAAAATATATACTGAGGTATACATATTCAGAGAGAGACAGATAGAGATTGAGAGTGAGTCATTTATGAAGTTATTTACTTTCAAAATATTACATACAATTAATTAATTTTATTTTAATTAATTTTTTACACTTAAAATATTTTTATCTCTCAATATGAAATAAATACCCTTTTTAAAAAAACTATATTTCTTTTAAAGTGTATATTTTAAATGTAATTAAAATTTTTTACACCACTATACCGTTGTGTATGTAAAATGAGTTTTGTAAATTTTTAATGAACTATCATAATTTACAAGAAAAGCTTGGGAATCGTAAGATAAGTATATAAAATGTAAGTTAAAAGTATTTTTAAGAATCCGCGCGTTTAATTATTATTACTAAAGTCTAGTTTTAAAATTTTCTATGAAACCTATGCATGTTTATGCAAATATAATTAAAATATGAATATTTTTAAAAATAATGAAAAACAAGAATTTTTTAATTTCACATGCATGAAAATTATTTTATTATCTTAATAATATAAACAGCATAAAAAGACGAAAATTCCTCGATAATTAATCAAAATATCTGCAATAACATCAATGAAGAAAGTAGTTTTTACTACCTTTTTTACCATATTGTTTAGAAAAACAACTGTGAAATTTAATTTGTGCTTGATTGCCTTGTCTTGATGGAGTTTAAAGAATTGATGGCCTTCAGAAATTTAAATTTAAAACGCAAATATAAAATATATTTTTGATAGTATTTAGAGTTCATTTTGACATTTTAATCTTTTTTGTGTGTGTGTGTGTGTGTGTGTGTGTGTGTGTGTGTGTGTGAAAAGCCTGCGGCAATCGTAAATACTTTAGAATATCTTTCTTTTGATATTTTGAAATACGCAGCCCAGTTTTTTCTCCTTTTTCGATAATTAATTGATATTTTAGTTGCAATCACTTCAATGACTTAAAGCTCCATCTATTGTTATATATTTCTTTTAATAAATGATGCCCACAAAAAATTAGGCAGCTCATTGTATATTCATCAAAGTGACACTAAGAATGACGATTAAAATAATAAATTTTGAAATTTTTAAAATGGTGTCGGATCTAAAAATACTATTTATAATTTATCTGAGAAACTTAATGTACCTGCAGTACACCATTGAGTTGGAATGTTTTATTATAGCACTAAAGATCTTACATATGTAGATTCAAAAAACTGCTTTTTTTCTTTCAATAAGAATTTAAAAAATCATTTGTTGCATACAAAAAATACAATTTTTTAAGCATTTCTAAATAAGAATAACATTTTATGGAAACAAAATATCCCCATATATTTAAATAAAATAAATAATGAATAACCGATTTTAAATATGAATCTGATACTTTTTACACCTATTTAATTAGTAAATTATAAGCATAAAATGTTTTATTGTAAGGCTAATAAAATCTTATTCAATGTAATATCAAAATGAAATTTATAATCAAAGTTATTTTGTTTCAATTATCCTTATAATGATAATAAACTTTGTGTTCTAATTCAAGAAGACTCCTACGTTCGAAACATAATTCTTAAATCAAATATTTCAATAGTTTTGATTATATTCTTTCATTGCATTACGCACCAAACTGCAAATTTAAAAACGTTTATAGTCCGATAATTATTTCCTAAAGAATTTGAATTGCTTTATTTGTTATTTAAAAGCGAAATATTTACATTAAATTTATTTTCAACTTATGTTCTATCTCGTGCAATCATAAAAGTTTGTTTTGACTCTATAATGCAGTTTTATTTCAATTTTTGTATCTGAAAGCATTCCTATCAGTTCAAATCACAATGTAAAAACATTAAAGATAAATTAGTTCATTATAAAATATAACATACAAATAAAACAAATAGAATTAAGATTCTATTTGTTTTATTTGTGTGTTAATTTTTATAATGAACTAATTTATTTTTAATGTTTTATACATTGTGATTTACATTACATTTTTAAGCATAACATATAATATATTTATTGATATAAATACATTATATGTTATATTATAATATATTTATATCAATTATAAATACTATATATATTATAATATATTTATATATATTTATATCAATAAATATATTATATGTTATGCTTAAAAACCTATAACTCAAAATATTTTCTGAGACACAGGAATGTGAATTTAATTCTATGACCCAATACTTATAACAGAATATTTTCTAGTTTCTTTGAAAATGAAAGGATTAAATCGCTTTTCTTCTATCTGAATATTTATTATCTAATGAGAATTTAGAATAAACTCCCTTAAATAAATTTTTAATGCCCCATGTATTTTACTACAATTTGTTTAATAGTCAAAGAAAGAATAAGTAAATAAAACCCCATGACTTAAATGGGACAAATATTTACTTTGATACTTATAAAATGTATATTAAATTAACTGATTATGAGAAATTGTCTTTCAGCCAAGAAACGAAATAATACATGTTTCTGTGTGGTCTCTTTCCGAAATAAGCGTTTCCTTCTAAGAAAAAAGCATTTTGTCATCTTAAAATGGAAAATAAAATAAATTATCTTTTGTATGTTTTTTTTTAATTCAACCTTTAATTGTAACATTGAAATAATATGAAGAGAATGACAATTTTTGAAAATGAAAATGAAATTGAAATCCTTTTTAAAATATAATTTCTCTCATTAATATATATAATAAAAATTAGATATCTGCACCCTTTTAAGTATATATATATATATATATATATATATATATATATATATGCATGCATGCATGCATGTATGTATATATATGTTTGCATGCATGTATGTATTCACCATAATACAAGACAATATAAGTCACAAAACATTAGAATTGTTACAAATTTTTTTATTAATTAAAATTCAATCTAATATAATGAGAGGATTAATAATTATAAAAATTATAACATTAATTTTTTTTTTATTTTCTATTTTCCAATAATTATTTAGTAATTTTAAATTTATAACCATATTTTGCTTCATAATGTAACTATTATAAATTATCATGATAAATGTAAATGTGAAAGATACAGTTTTCTATACAACAAATTGTACTGCAGATATTTTTGCTTACTTTATTTATTACTAATCATTGTATAGCAATTTTCATTGTCAACAAACATCTTCCTTATGAGCATTAAGCATATGAGTATATAATAATTTTAATATTTTAAAAACATTAACCCTGATTAAAAAAATTAATTTACTTTTCTTTGTATTGTTAAAGCTATATAATCATTGTAAATATTGAAATTAACAAGACATCTAAAAATATATTTTCGTTAACATAAAGTTTCACAAAAATTAAAATTGTTTGATAAAATATTGAGTATATTAGGATTTATAAATTAAGTATATAATTTTTTGCTGCATATATAATTTGCACACATTTCGATAATGAATATCTTTTTAGGTATTTGCGTTACATTAAAAGCTAGTCTTAAAGATTTTATGAATACTTCCTAATAAAAACATGCTAGATAAAACATACCTTTGATTTAAGATGTCTATTAACATTTGATACCAATGTGTATAAAACAAATTAGGTCTGGAAAAAATTTCCTCCTTGTGCAGGTCAATATCAAAATTGATGGAGTGAATCTTCTGGTGGTGTGATCTATAGGAGGGTTCTTAGAGCAAAGTGGTACTTTCACCTTCGTGTTACTCTGATTAAGCGAAAGACGCACCCTACTATCTTAAATTCGCGTAATCGTTTAAAACGAACTTGGCTACTTCAAGTGTTATTGGTAACAACAACAACTAATTAGGTCTAATATGATAATATGAACGATATGATAAAAATTGCAAATCGTTTTTTGTTGCCTCAGCGTACTTTCCTTTACTTAAGCATAATTTTGGCTCTACCAATTAGATAGAGTCAGCTGGATATCCATCTTCATGATTTTGAAGACAGATGCCCAAGCAGAAGTCACCCAGTACTTGGCCTGCCATCTCTTGAGGTATCATTATTCTTGGAAAACATTGCAACCACGCTCAATTATAACGTACCTCAGTCCCCATTAGTTAAGCCATGATTCGAACTCACTGCCTTCCGAAAATGAGAAAGATACCATAACTAAGTAGTTAATGAAGTCTTACAAATATTAATTTTTGATCAATCAATTTATTAACAGTATTTGCATGGAAGTATTACAAAACACATTTAGTATTTAAGCACATATTTAAAGTAACAGTTTAAATTATTCTCATTATTCATTGATATACAATGTGGAAACATTTCGTCAAGCCGTTTTCTCTGATTTTAAACTGAAAATGCTCATTCTATTACGTAATAAAATATTTAAAGGATTATAAATTTAGAATTTAGTAGTATTGAAACTGAAGTTCCTGTCGTTGCTTTGCAAATGTTTAAACCAACTACATTTGGAAATTAAGCTTAAATCAACCTCTCTCCTCAATCTGCTTAAATCTTAAAAATCTTAAATTAAAACAGATTTTGCTAATTTAATAAATTCTTTTGAGGTGAATATTTACAAGGATTACGTAACAGAATTACTGTTTATGAAAAAAATATTAGGCATGTACTTCAAAAAATTATTTACTTATTTATAAATGTAAATTAATATTATCATGAAGCATTCCTAGTTCAACACTTAATTATTTACTACACATTTTCTTCTAAATATAATTATTTCATATAACTTGTAATCGTTTTCCTTACCAATTGGAAACGTCAGTAAATAAACGTAAAATTTAAAAGAGAATTTATATATATATATGTGTGTGTGTGTGTTCTTGATATAAAAGAAATACTTATACATATCTAAATAGTGACAATTTTTTGGAACACTTAAAGAAAGATGAAACAACGTGATAAATCTTAATTTATTTTATATTTCACATTTCTGCACAAAACTTCTTATGCCAATTATTTGTATTAATTCCATGCTTAAATGTTCGTGTATAAAAAATGAAAATCTACTTTAATTTCAAACTGTTATTAGTAATAAATATAGAGTTTATACATAGACATTTCTGAGAAAATTTGAAATATTTTTATGTTGGATACATCAGTATGAATCACAGTAGTCTAAATATTAAATGGATATTTTAATACTCTGCGAACACTTTTTATAAGAGAACTAATTTTGATAATTATAATCCAAATGTATATCAATACAAAAATATTTATTTTAAGTTTTGAAACATTTAATAACTACATTTCATTATGATATTCTTTTACAATATATTTTTTCAAAACGTAATATTTTGTTCATTTACAATAAGTATTCAAATGATTTTTATTTATATATGATTTTTATTTATATATTTTTATTTTATTTAAAATGGATTTGTGTAGGCCTTATAGTTTTTAATAGTTAAATTATTATAAATAGAAAATTCTTTTTATAACAATGAATAAAAATTTCAATTCATTTAGGAACAAAATTTGAAGAAAATAGGTTTTGTTTAATTCTTTAAGTATACATAATATTTTAGTTAAAATCATTTTATAATTTGATTTGACATTATAATTAAAATTTCTTGCAAAAGTGAGGAATGCTTTTTACTCGCATACTGAAATTAGTTTAATGATTCTTAATACGAACCTTTTTTTTTAAATAATGTTTTACATAAATTATAATATTTTGATTAAAAATGATATATTCTTTATCTCACAAGAAGACAATCGATTAAAATAAATTTGAAAATAAGGAAAATTATATTTCTTGAAAACTGTATGGAAATACATTTCATATACAATCTGATGTGTTAAAAATATCATTTTTATTTATTTATATAATGAATATTTTTCTCCGTTTCCATTTTAAATAACCATATTTTATGTATTTGTGAATAAAGTATAATGCAAAAGATAAATATTTAACATAATATTTCATATTGTTTACAAATCACACATTTACTCTTTGGAATGTAAAACAAATATTAAATTATCCATTTGTCCAAAAACATTTGAATACTGAATCTAAGTAATGTGGTATTATTTATATGAAATTAAAATATTCAAATAGTTTGCATTTTATTTTATTTTTATTTTAAAATTAATATATTTTAAATTCGCATGAGTCAAATATATGTATTACGAATGATAATTAAATTGAATTTTTCACATTATATGCATATGACATACTAAATTACAAAATTCAAAACATATATTTGCATAGAATGTCATCTGAATAAATTTTTATACTGAATTTCAAAGTAATTATTACTATAGAATAAATAATATTATATTATTGTTATAGGAAATATAATAATAAATTATATGAAATAAAATAATTGTTATAAAATAAGATGAAATATAAAGGTTTTAGAGAATAAAAATCTAAGGAAAAAGTTACAATTACTTATTAAAATATTCATGTTAAAAACATATCGAAAATACTTTATTTTTCATCATTTATATTTGAAATTCAAATGCAGTAAAAAATGTGTTTCTTTTTACTTCCTTGATAGTAAATTATTTTATTAAGCATGACTTCTTCATTTTCCAATTTTTATTTATGCTAACTTTTAAAATATTCCGTGTATAGATAATTGTAAGAAATTTTGGAGTCGGTGCACTCCTCATTTTTTTAAATACGATTAAAAAGACACAGAAATTTGAATTTTTAAAAAGGAGGGGGTTGATTAGGACATTTTAGAACACTAGAAATGTCTAGAAGCAAATTGAATCTTATAGAGGACACTGTTGCGAACATTTTGTTGTAATAATATTTAAAATCCCATGGTTAGAGACGTATCACTTTTCAATTATCTAAAATAAAACCAAAAATAAGGAAAAATTTAAATTCTTTAAAAGGGGGGGGGTTGATTAGGACATTTTAGGAGACTAGAAATGTCTGGCTCCAAACTGTATCTCTAAGAGGACATTTATTATTCTGATTCTGATTATTCTTGAAAAAAAATTGGAAATAGTTTCTTCTACAGTAAGAAAGAACTACATACCGTTGTACAAAAATTCATATTTAAAAGCATTGGGATAAAAAGAATGTATTTAGTTACAATCAGTTCAAAATCTAGGATGATTTCAGTTGCAGAATTATTTATTTCAGAATATATATTCTAATATATTACATTTCATTATAAATGAAATTATCTTAGCATATTTATGGTCAATTTTTACTTAACATTTATACCTGTGTAAAATAAATTGTAATTGCATTATTACGATAGTAACATCATTCTGCTAGAGAAAAAAATTAATAAATATTTTTGAGAAAACTTTAAAATTAAAAAAACTCAAATATTTTGTTTTTGTTAATTGCAAGTTACTCAAGATATCTCAATATCAAGAAACAATATAAACAATATTTGATATAATAATATGATCTTTCAATGTAATAAATAATATACAAATAAGGATATAATTAAAAGAAAAATATTATGCCTGAACAGGCATCAAAAATCTTATTTAATATTTGAACTTTAGTCTACGATAAAATTGGAAATGGCAACATGGAATGAGATTACTGCTATATATAAATCGCTAACTCTAATATAAAGAAGGTTTTATTTCAAGATTTTGAGTACTTCATTTGTTATTGATTTAAAATATGATTAACGCTGTTTTGAGCTTGTGTAAAACTGCTTTTATCACGAAGAAATTAAGTTAAGAGATGTAGCATCACACACATAATGTTTCTGAGCGAAATGTTGAAGTCCATTCAGGAAATTTTCTCACTTTAATAAAAAAATAAAAACATTTTTATTCCCCGTTTTTACATCATCAGTTAAGTATTTATTCACTGGAAGCATGAATGAATACTTGAAATCAGATGTTTTTCCACATTTTCAATCTATGCGGTTCTAAGACTTTTACTGATCTTTCGATCTTTGAACAAATCTTCTTTTTTCTCTTTTCAGCAAACGTGGTTTCGATTTTTCCAATACGTCACTGAAAGAGAATGCATCTGAAAATGGGGTTGAAAAGAACTGAAAACTTCAGTGCTTAATAATTTCGTAGTTAAATATTCGATTCCTATTATTATTAGTATGTCTTTCATTCGATTTGTATTTAGGTAATATATAAATAGAATTCATTACATGATGAAAACATTGTTTTGAGATGTCGTTAATTATATTATTTTCAAATGTGTAGGTTTTTATGAGTTAGACTTTAGATACTTACATTTCAACTTCAATCAATAGGGATAATTTTTTTATTTCTTAAGGTATTTGCTTATTTCGATTGGATTTTTGTCATATAAGTTCTGATTGTGGTTTCATTTTAATAACTATAATAATGTGTTTTTATATTTATAGAACAGTAACTATAATACCGTTGCCTTTTCAGCACATAACATTAATTGCGTTTTGAAATGTATATACAATCTTTATAATAAAACTTTAGAATTTTATGATTTTGCATTTACACTGAAATTCAGCTAGAAGAGACTTTTTTCTACAATTCTTTGAGATTTTAGAATACTTTCATGGGGTATTTTTCTATTTAGTTTATATTTAAGTAAGTACTCTTCAGTTTTTTTTTTTTTTTTATAAATATTAAGCTCTGAGAGTCTCTAAGCTGAGAAAGCATATTTTGTGCATTAAGTATGAATTATAGATTTATTGAATTATTAGTAAAATGAATTGTGAATCCAGTACATTCATTTAGTATACAAATGCATTATTTCAAGTTAAATAAAGACAGCAAGTACATTTTTTGAATTATTTGTTCTTTTTGCAAAGATGGAGAAAGAATATTAAATGATATTATTTCAAAAGACATCAGGCTGAATCGTATTTTTTCTGATCTGTAATATTGCGACAAAAAAGTATCAGCTACCCTAATCAGCATTTTTTTTAAATATGGAATGAGAATAATAATCAAAACCAACTATAAAGTGCTATTCACTAGAATATTTATTCTTTCAACACATGTAATTGTTTGTCAAAAATTGATGAGCATCAATATTAGGAAATATGAAAATCAAATTTATTCAAAAAAATTAATCAAACATTTTAACAGAAATGATAAAAATTCAAACACTTGAAATTCGGTAAATCATCACCTGTGCAACAACCAAAGATAGAAATAAATTTTTTGGCGAACATATAGCATTGAAATAGATATCATGGATGAAGCATGGCTGACATTATTTAAGTAAAGAAATACACCCTAAATATCAGTTATCATAAGATTCTGTAAGGAATTAGGAATTCTAGAATGTTTGGTTTAGATGATTATTTTCAAATGAAATAAATCCAGAAGAATATTATTCACAAGCAGTCTGTGTAATTATACATAATAGAAATTCCATATTAGAATTACTAATTATATTTAATTTGAATTACAATAATATTTTAATTCAGATATTGAGTGTTCGGATGAAGGAAATTGAAAATATCAAGAAATTACACATATTAATCTTCGGTGAACAGAGCAAACATTTGGCACAAAATCAGTTACATTGAAATGACTATTTAAGTTTGCCAATAAGGAAACTATGATAAATAGTTTACGATAAAAGATAGAATTCTATATGCAAAATACATTATAAAAAATTTAATAATGTACCTTTAATTGATATTGAAAAATAGAGTTCATAGTGGCGAATTTTTCAGTACACAATATTCACAATAATAAAACCATTGACTTAATACTATCACTTGTTTATTTCAGTGTAATTCAAAATAAAACAGTTAAATATTTATTAATTTATTAAAATTTCAAAATCAATTTAACTTCATTTTTTATTCTTTGTTATAATTTTTTTAAAATTCCAATTCTCTATTTCGAGTTTTAAATTAATAAGCATATTATTTAATTACGTAAATATGAAATAAAGTTACTTAGCACACCATGATTTTAAACTTCATGCAAATTATTTTTATTGTGTACATTTAATATAAAAATAAAAAATGTAGATCAAACTAAATCATTAATGTAATCCCAAAGTTATCTCAAAACAATATTCCCAAAGGTATACATATTCTAAAATTTGATTAAAATTTGATAAATATAAAATATAAACTTAATGAAATAAATCTAAACTATATATATATATATATATATATATATATATATATATATATATATATATATATATATATATATATATATATATATATATATATATATATATATATATATATATATATATATATATATATATATATATATATATATATGTGTATATATATATATATATATATATATATATATATATATATATATATATATATATATATATATATAATAAAATAAATTTAAACTAAAATAAGCCTAAACTGAAATATATACATGATGAAACTTTTAATGTTTATTCATTGAATTTCCATGTTAGATAAATAATATGTTTACTGGACTTATGGAGATATATAGAATATGCTCTCCTTCTGCAAAGAACTCTCAATATATAGCTTTCAATTTATTTGATACGCAAGAAATTTTTCATCTCATTTTATACCGGAGGCATGCTGAGCATCAAATGAAATGAATTCTTACGTCACATCCTGTTTTGAGATTAATGAAAAACAAAAAAATCAGTAAAGTAAGAATAAAGGTAAAAATAAAAGCTGATATTTTTCTTAAAGGAAAGATGCTTTCTTGTCTATGGAGAATCTGACTTACATTTCATTCAAAACAAGTTAAAATAGGTTACTGTATATGCTACATTAATTCAAATATTGATAAAATATTTTTGAGAAGGGTGAAAATAATATAGAACTGTTCCCGATAATTATATAATCCTTTTTTTTAATATTTTATTCCTGGGGCGAAAATTGGTAGAGTTAATTTTAAGCAAAAACAATTTAATAACTATCTTTCAATATACTAATTTAATAATTAAAATTAGATGTAATCTGAGAGAGAAAAGTTTAATTATTCCTTTTTGGATCCTTATTATTTTCCTGACTATTATTTTTATTTTCAACCGTGGTAGGACCCAATACTAAACGTTAGACTATAGCAAATGCTGAAAGTGCCAAATGCGAAATTTATATTTTATGAATACAGATGTATTAAAAGTTAGTGTGATTTAAAATAACTAAAATAAAATTTAAAATAAATTTTAAAAGAGAATATATATGCTAATGATTTTTATCAAGACAAACAAAATTTCTGACATTGACAAATAATATGCGAAAAAAAAATTATTATATATCTATGTGTACATTATACTAACCTTAATAAATGCTATACAATATATATATTTCCATTAAAATTGCTACACCAAGAAGGCGACATGCTATAGACGTGATATTTATACGAAAGGAAGAAGGTGCTGTGACATGCAAATGATTAGCTTTTCAGCGCATTCAGACTAAGCAGGTGCATCGACACCTATATTGTGTTATATGAGGAAATTGTTCAGCTGGTTCCTCATGCACAAATTGCATTTGAACGTTGTTGCCTGGTGAAAAGTTGTTGTGATGCCTCGTGTAAGAAGGAGAAATACGTACCAGCACGTTTCTGACTTTGATAAAGGTCGAATTGTAGAGTAACGGGATTGTGGTTTATCTTACCGCTGTATTGCTGCTCGCTGCGGTCGAGATCCAATGACTTAGCAGAATATGGAATCGATGGGTTCAGGTCGGTAATACGGAACGCCATGCGGTGTCTCAACGGCCACCTATCACTAGAAGCCGAGAAGACAGACATATTATCTGCATGGCCGTAATAGATCGTGCAACCACGTTACGAGCCGTTGAGTCAAGAAACGGGGTCGTTTGGAAAATAACAAGTGTCTGCACGAACAGTTCGCAACAGCATGGACTCTCAGCTTGGAGACCATGGCTGCGGCTTCCCTTGACGCTGCGTCATAGACAAGAGCGCCTTCAATGGTGTGATCAACGACGAACCTGGGTACACGAATGGCGAGACGTCATCTTGTCAGATGAATCCAGGTTCTGCGTACCGCCTCATGATGGTCGCATCCGTGTTTGGCGGCATCGTGGTGAACGCACACTGGCAGCGTGCTTTCTTCATCGTCATACTGGCCCATCACCTTGCGTTATGGTATGGGGTGCCATTGGATACAATTCTCGGTCACCTCTTGTTCGCATTGACGGTGCTTTGAACAGTGCACGTTACATTTCTGGTGTGTTACGACCCGTGGCTCTACCCTTGAAAAAATATTTCATATTAATATCAAAAAAACAACAAAAACTTCTCACATTCAACTTTTTCATTTTAGTTTGTATACTATAACAGTCATGTTTTGTTTTCAAATGAATTCGCTAAGTTAAATTTAAATGTATCAGAATGTTAAAATTTTACAATTGTGTACAGCTAGGTAATACTCTAAGTTAAAATTAAAGCTGTTTTTTTATGTAAATTGAACTGAAATGTTTTCAAATGAGTTCAGCATTGATTTATTAACTTTTGCTGTCTAATTTCTGTTTCTTTAATGGAGCATGTAATTCATATTTTAGAATAAAATAACAAAAAATTTTATTCATAAAAATAAAATGTTTATTAATAAATATCTATTACATTTTTTTAATTTTTCCAACAGACAACAAGCACTATTTAAAAATATGGTATTTAACTTACAAGACTACTATCTTGAATAATTTAAAAGAAAAGCATTGTACTATTTATATATATATATATATATATATATATATATATATATATATATATATATATATATATATATATATATATATATATATATATATATATATATATATATATATATATATATATATATATATATATATATATATATATATTTATATATATATATATATATATATATATATATATATATATATATATATATACACAGAGGAGGAACTAGAAAAGAGAAACTGGATAGAAAAAAAGAATAAAAATTGAAATGAAATCATCACAGTATAAAAGAACAGTCAAAAATTTTGATATAAAAGTAATTTGAACTTTTAAAACATATTATAATAATGAAAAAATTGTAAACTTTCATGCTTACTGCAAAAGATGAACTGTAAATTATGTTGGCATAGAATTAACCTTTGAGGCTCAGATCTGAAATGCCAATATACCAATATATTAATTTTTCACCCTATTTATTCTAAATTTCCAATTGAGGAATAAGTTTTCAGTTTTTAAGAGTCTAGAAACTTTCAACACAAACACAAATTTAAATTTAATTGTTACCACTACAATATGTATTTTAAACTCAAAACGTATTTTAAAACAATTTCTTATTTTCAAAACGAATTTTCAATTATCTAAATTCCAACCAAATAGTCCGAAAAATTAAAATTCTTAAAAAAGTGTAAGAAAAAGTGTATTGAAATCGTGTTGTAATACAACGCAAGTGTTTGTTCCTGTATGTGATACAATGCAAAATGGAATGTAAGTATTAAGTTTGAGGATTAAATAGATTTATTTACATGGTTATAAAAATCAAGAAAGTTTTTATTACTATAGAAGGTCTTTCTTTACCCGTGACTTTCTGAATGTAATTTGATGGGATCATTTATGAATTTATAAAAATGTCAAGAAAAATCGTAAAGTTTTTTTTTTGTGAGAAAATTTTTCCTGATACTTTTTATACTTTTTTAACACTTTATTAATATTTTTGGTATCCATTTGAATGAAAAATGTTACAAATACGATACATTTTAAGAACAATACAAATTATATTAAGTACCAAAAATAAAAAAATTGACTAAGCAGAATATCTGAAAAATTATCAAAAAAGGAATAAAATAACATAATTGTGACAGATATATTTCGTCAACAATTTTTGGGTTTGCTGTAGAATCATTTACCGCTTTGACAATAGATATTGTCTCGCTCGATCAACTTTAATTTCTGGCACTTCATTCAGTCGTATCTTTGCGCAACTTTTGTGTAGTGGGCATCTTATTAGTTATATCTTGGCTTCAAAATATTGCCGAAAAATCAACAGGTACCCGATTTTACTCTTTTGTCCAATTTTTTAAGACTGATTGTGAGTTTGTAGATGTTATAGAAGAGAAAAAAGAACAGAAAACTTTTTCTCCTATCTTACAATGAATTTCAAAGGAATAATAGGTGATTACAATTATTGGTTTAGGTGCTGCTAAGTACTTTGTATACAGTTTATTGTTAAGCTGGATTGCTCAATCTACATTCTGAAAATCCGAAGCAATTATGGTCATTAAATGAAAGTACAATCTTAAATCTCGGTAACAAGGAAAGAAAAATTCAAATATGAGTATAATATTTCAAGAAAAGTTAAATCTAATCATTTTCATGTTGAACATGTCAGTTTGCTTTATTTGCACGAGAGAGAGAGAAGATTAATGAAAGAATATAACGTTGAATAACTTCAAGATACTAACTTTGCCTTATTTTCTATGTGCTAAAATGAGTAAATTAAAATCAAATGTAACCTGTCAAACTCTTTCCCCATTGTGAAAAAAAAACTATAATAAGTGTTCATATTAGATACAAGTAAGAAGAAATTGCTAAATGGGAAAATCGTTTTGCTCATGGAGAGAGTTAAAAATAACATCAGAGTGTGAATGATGTATTTTAGTTTCCATTCATAACTTCGAACCCTGTCAAGCGTAAGCTTGTCTCAATGGAAGATAGAAGGATGATCTCGCAATAAGTAAATTTTTAAAAAAAATCTTTTGTTCTGTAGCGATGCATAAATCAATAGATGGGCCAGAATTCCGTGCATGTAGCTATTTTAATCGCGGCAATGATAGCAATATCACATCTATAGAGAAATTAATTAATGTTATAGATTTAAAGAAGTGACTTAAAAATTGTGTATAGGAATCTGATGAACCCTTTGCATAAATGTGAATTAGATTTCAGCAATGCGTTTATTATGCTGACAAACATCATAGATACATTGCTGAACAACAGATGGTGATAAATATATGATTATAGAGGAAATAAGAACAAATAGAGTATAATTATTTATTTATGATACAGTCGTGATTTTCCATAATATTATTTCTTGATTAAATATGATTGAAAAACACAATTGTATTAAATAGTAAGGAAAATTCCATAGAGTAAATTATACTGGGGCAATTTTCTTCTGCATCATCCAACAAAATAATTGATATAAGAACTCCTTCTAGAGCATGTGAAGACTGCTGTTGTAAAAGTGATGAATTTTTAAACTAAAAAACTTAATCACAAGAAGTCTTAATATTTCTATAGTATAATTGAAAGCTGGACTTCTTGAGAGTTTTATATGAACGAAATACTTTTGTTTAGTTGAAGAAAAAGCTTTAACATTTGTTTTCTTTAAACAAAGCTAGTCAACAATTCATGGAATCTAGAGGGAATTTATTGACACTAAGACGTGCTTTAGATTTCTTCTGCACATATAACGGGTCATCTCAATGATTTAAACCTTAACTTACTTTAAACAGATGAACCGTTAATGATCAGTGTGACTCTTTCGAAAGAAAATTCATATTTTCAAAAATACAGTTACTAAATAAGAACTACATTCACTTTACAAAAATGATAAAGAGCGTGTTAAGAACTCTACAACATTCATATGAGATCTCCTAAAGTAAATTTTAAATTTGAAAGAAGAAAAAGAGAGAATTTTTTGATAATGAGAAACAACTTTTCGAATTTTCATCAAATTATAGTTCTAGTGAAAATTTTCTTTCTTTAATATACTGGATATACTTTTAATAATTCATTTAAACTTCAGTTAGAATTACAGAGGTAGTCTACAATGAAATGCGAGTTTGCTGAAAATCATCCATTAACAAATTTATATTCAATGTACGTGGCTACAGCAATTTTAAATACATATTATTCATGTTTCCTACATTTGGCAAATGAAAAATATGTGAACACATTTTTAATAAGATGAGCATAAATATTTAAACAATTAGGATCCAAGAAATTTTAAAGGAACACTTATGGATTTCAAAACTAATTAAACTAAATATTAAAGCTGTAATCACTAAGAAAATATATGATATTTCTTATTACGATGAAAATAACTATATTATGCAGAAACAAAATCACTTCCCTTTAAATCAGTTGTAGACTTGTAACATGATTTATTAAATAAAATGCCTCATTACTTTGCATTTGTACTTTTAACTGCCACGTGACCAGCGGATTTCAGCAAATTTATTAATGTGACTTTCGGCGTGAAGTTTGAAAATCCAAAATTTATAAAAGCAGAAATATATTAAAATGTTAAACCATTTTAATGTTGTGATAAATACAAATTTTTGTATACATAGCCTTTATATCTTTAAATCAAAGTATTTTAACTATAAGTTTCAACAAATTGCTTGAATTAGTGCTAAATTATGTATTGTTACATGTATTATTGTTTTAGTTCTAAGCCAATTGTTAAGAAATAAAAGACCAAACAACACATTGTTATGTACAACAAATAAGAAACTATTATTACATTAAAACAGAAATTTTTATCACATTTTCAATTTCAACCGCCAACTTTTAGCTATTAAATCTTCATCGATTTGGGAAATTTATAAAATAGAAAATGAATTTTGAAAATAAACAGTTTCATTTATTTTCCCTACTGATATGCTGACTCGTACAATAACATCTTCACACTTCTTATTTGTTTAATAGTTAATATAAAATCATTTTTGTGGAAAAAATTTATGAAACTAATTCTTCCTATGAAATTATTGATTCTACCATAAAATGTGAAGTTTCCATTAATAACAGGTTTTCAACACCCCAAAATAGTCCCGAGGAAGCCGATGCGGACATAGAAATTATAACCAAAGAAACACTCTATAAATTGGTACTTTCAGTAATTACAATGAGTTTTTCTATTTTTTATAACTAAGCACATTTCAAATATATAATATAAACTTATAATCTATGGTATCATTTTTTTTATTAATCCATCAGAATTTTATCTCTTTGCTTTTAATTCATTTACCGATTAATAATTAACTTAAGAAAAAAGATAAAAACTTATCAAAAATGCAATGGTGATTGGGATAGGTAATATAATAGCATTTTAGTAAGTTATTTATTTAAAATAATAAATGAATTTAATTTTAAAATTCATGGAATATATATTGTCATGAAATGTAACGCAAACTTTTTTATAAAAAGGAAAGATAATGTTATACTATGAATACTCTATCAGTAATGCTTTGAGTATCTTATAATTTAAGATTACGTTACTAGAAATAGTCGTAGTGATTAAGAACTTACATAGAAATTATATACATATATATATATAGATGATTTCTAGATTAAAACTTATTCTCAGAAGTATCTTCAGAATAACATTGATACATAATTCATAAATCGTAAATGCACCCTTTAAATTTTAAACCTTAAATTTTAGAATGAAACAAAAATATAATTTCATTAATAACGAAGCTTTTGTCTTATCTGTGAAGCTGAATATCTCTATCAAGAAAGACAAATTAGAACTTTTATATATTTTGAAACATAATAAGTGGTATTTAAACACCATCACCTATCTTTTCTAATTTTTAAACTACATACAAAATAATATAATTTAAATGTGGCATAATATTATTTAGGGAAATATGAAAAACTTTTGAGATGGAGGTAAGGAATAAAATGTAATGATAAAATAAATATAAAATTGCTTTTTTAAAACATTATCTAAACCCTTAATCCACTTGTATTCTTCTATTTACAGATGATCAACTGCAGCGCTTCTCCCCTTCAGATTCTGGAAACATAATCGGAGAAATTTATTTGAATCAACAGCAATTAATTTTTTTCAGTTTAATTCAAGATCAGACCATACACCACGATAATATGTTGGTTCCAAATTTTTTACTCCCAATAGAAAATATCAATCCAGTCTCAAATTCTTCATTCAATAAATCCAAATTCCTTAAGACAACAACCATTTGCATAACAGGGAGTATCGCCCTTTTTCTTGCTTATAAACTTATCACAAAACCAAACATCAACAATTAATTTTTTTCACAATCAGAAATTTAGAAAAACTTATCGGCTTCCATAATTGCACTCTTGCTTTTGTTAGCAATCGAACTGCAGTTTGATTTCAATGAAGGCACATGAGCTTCCTACCACCCGAAGCACCCACATTCGCCCACATTGTGCGAATCACACCTTCTTCCAAACCTGGTTACTAACTGCAAAAGGGCACAACTGAGAACTGCGCAAGCTGGAACGCCCCCACAGCACCCACTCTCCCCTACTTTGGGCGAGATGCTCAGCTTCCACCAAATATCCTCTTCCCACCCGCGAGGAAGAACAAAATAAAAACTGCCATAAACTCTGTTGAATTTCCACCCACAAAACAAAATGGGTGCAATCATGGAAGCCAAAAAGTTTGATTTCAAATTACCTTTTTTTTTTTTTTTTTTTTTACTTAATTGATTTTTAAAATAAATTTAACAGCTTTGGGAAAATTAGGTATTCATATTCTTTGATATTTATTTTATAGTCTGAATAGTAGAATTTTCTCATTTTTTTCACTCTAAAAGCATCAGTAGTTTTTTTTTTTTTTTTTTTTGAATTTTTAATAGATTTTTTTAATTATTTTTGCAAAATGGTTTTCTTAGTTTGTTTTTAAATAACACTTCATTTATTTTTAATTTATTTTTTATTTTACATTATTGAAAATTTTAATTAATAATTTTTAATTTTTCAGCCTTCATTTCAGTTTCTGAGCCGTTACATAATTAAAAAATTTTGAAATATAACAAAAAATAATTAAATAAGTGATATTTTAATTTTTAATATAAATAAATTATTACTTCGATCACAACTTTTTATCAATATTTAAATGACAAGATATAAAATAAAAAAGATTTTAATATTTTGGTAATTAAATTTTATAATTCATCAGAAGCGAAACTGCAGCATTGTTCAGCAAGTAATTTATTGAAACACCTTTTTTGGGAGAAGAAATAAAATAACTATGAAGATATCATACTATATAATATCGGAGAATTTATCATTAATTTACCATCAAGTGCAAAACAAGGTGTTCAAGTTATAACCTACTTGACACTATTAATATTCATTCGAAAATAGTGAATTACTTTTTCAAAAAGAAAAAAAAATATTCCACAATCTAGGAAACGAGCACCACGATGAAGAGCAGCAAAATAGAAGAATAAGTGCGCGAGACTTGTAGATAATGACCATTAAATATCATAAATTCACAAGAAAAGAAAGCTCAAATATTCAAAATAGGTACAGTGTATCCACAAGTACAAGATGTAGGAAAATGCAGCAGATTATCACAGATGTAGGGAACACAAATTTAGAGAGATGCATATCATTTCCGACCATCAAAATTTAATGTAATTTTTCTTTGGACACAAAGTTTTTTAAATAAAATGTTTAGCTTACAATGTTTACGAGTATTTTCTATTTTTCGTAATAAATTTCACTTATTTGAAAACTTGTAAAATTATATGTTTATAGTTCAGCAGTATGACAAATTAAGCGTTTATAACATTTTTATGAGCAAGTATTTATAAAAGCGACATATTTAAATATAATTTATCGCTCAATGTACCATAAAAGAGACTGAATGCAATTTCTATATTAGTGTTTTTTGTAAACAAAGTAATTAATTTAAAAATATATGTAATTTTCAAGATTATTTGTTAAATTATTCATTTGGAAAATTCTAATATTTTTATCTCTAAAAATTACGCAAAATAATGTCAAAAGACTTGCTTGCTACATGTAGATTGAATGCATTCATAACAGAATATTAATTACGGAATCCACATGTGTAGAAATTTTATGTTTCATTGGTTGAGACTTAATAAAATATATTATATATAATATTTATCAAAGAAACTTAAAACTTTAATAACTATGATTTTAAATCTGTATTATATATATATATATATGTACATACACACATATATATATATATATATATATATATATATATATATATATATATATATATATATATATATATATATATATATATATATATGTACATACATATGTATATATATATGTGTGTGTGTGCGTATATATATGTATTTATATATACATAATTTGAAAAGTTACTTTACTAATAAAATCTCAATTTTTAATTAAGATTCTAAATTTTAAAACAAGGACTTGTGATTTATCTGTTTTACTTTTATCATGAAATGCCAAAATCGTATACATGAGACATATTTATCCTTTTAGAATGTGAACTTTTTTATAAAAGGAAATATAAAATTAAAATTATATATCTCTTATGAAATAAATGAAATCATAGAAAATACATGAATACATATATTGGAAACAACAATTTGCTTTCGGTAGTGTAGACTAAACATTACAAGGATATACGCTATTGATAATTAACACCGCGTGCTAGATGCCAGCGTTTCACTTAAGATTACATACTTGATAATAATTACAAGATTTTAACATTCCATTTTCAAGAAAATTATTTTTTTTAAACATTTTAAAAGCTTTACAGCATACAAAGATTTTTAATTAAGCTAACATGTTAACTTAATAAATATTTGTTATTATTTAAGAAAAAATTAGCTAATATGTTATTCGAAATCGACGCACCAAGAAGTAATCATCCGATTTCTTTGAAATTTCGTATGCATAAATGTTTTGAACAGATATGCAAATAATTAAATTTGGTATCCAATGAATGAATAGTTTGATCCCTAGCGCATTGGAACTGCGCATCCATTAGATGTATATAAGGATCTGTTCTTCAACGGTTGTTAAAACTTTCGGTTTGAGATAACGATTTAGATTACCTGACAACAATTTAAAAAATGCCTCACTGCAGTTATTACTAGCAACTTTCAGAGATTGACAGATGACGTATTTTATTGGATTGAAAGAGGACAGTTGGACGAATCGGAGAATCGCTCGTCATTTGAATTGAAGCGATGCGACGATTCGAAGATGCTGGCGAGGATGGGTGGAAAATGGCAAAGTTCAGTGTCAGGATGGTAGTGGTCGACCTAGGGCTACAACAGATCGTGAAGACAGACTGATTGTCAGATCAACTGTCACAGTGCTTTCTTTATCTCTATCAACCATCTGACATTCAACACAAACACCAATGCCCACCATGACTATTCAAATACGGTTGAAAGAGCGAAATCTACGCTCGCGCCGACCGTTAGGCCACCTGCCACATACGCCTGCACACTACCGAACCAGATTACAGTGGTACATGGCTCGATCAGGTTGGAATGATGCCAACAGGGGACCTATAGTCTTCAACGACAAATTCCGCTTCCAACTGTGCACTGACGATCATCGAAGACGTGTTTTGAGGCTCACAGGGTAGAGGGAGAAATCCTGCTTTCACTTTTGCAGGCCATACCGGCCCTCAACTAGGTCTTATGGTCTGGGATGCCGTTTCCTTTGACAATCGGATCCCTTTGTTCGTCGTTAGAGGTACACTTACCCATTAGAGATATGACGTTATTAGAGATACGTCGATGACATCCTAAGAACTGTTTTGCTACTGTTTCTTTTGCAGTGTCCTGGGCTAATTTTCATAAGGACAATGCCAAACCACGTACGTCACGTGTTGTAATGAACTGTCTGCAAGCTTGTTAAACTCTTCCTTGGCCTGCCAGATCTCTCTCCCACAGAGCATGTCTGGGATATGATGTGAAGGTGATTGTAACTGGCACGGAATGTTGATGATTTCATTCGACAATAGGAGCGAATTTGGCAGGAAATACCGAAAAAGACTTTCCGGGAGCTTTATCAGTCTATTCCACACCATGTGGCAGTTATATCTAGGCTAGGGTTAACATCTTATTGAACTTGTTACCGTAATTCTGAAATAAATTATTCAATTTTCTGAAATTTTAATCGTTTACTATTCCTAACAGTGTCTTTCTTTCCACCAATTTTCTTCTCAATCAGACATCTCTTTCTTGGTGAGTCGATTTTTTTGTTATAGTGTGTAATTGTCTTAGCTTGAAATTTCATTTTTGCCAATCTAATAAATAAGTATAACTTTGGAATTCATTAAATAATCCCAAAAACTAAGTGGTTAATAAATTTGCAACTGAGTATAGATGATGCTTTAATAAGCAAAATGGCTAATTAAACAGTATAGCGTAATTGTTAAGCACAAGTAAAGCACATAGAAATATAACAATATTATAAAAACAGTATGTATAAAATTAATTTCTGAATCAGTTTTACACAAATATTAAAAAGAAATCTCAATTACCATTTTCAATACAAAAATTAGTTTATAGCTGATTATATAAGGTGGTTTTAGATTTAAATAAATTGGTCATATTTTGTGAATTTTTGTTAACTTTGTAAAATGTCAGAAGTAAGGTAAAATGACTGAAAAAAAAACTAGGGTTAAATGATCAGAATATCATAACCTTTAAGCATGTCTGCATGCAAAATGTCTGATGAGCATGACACAGGGCTATTAGATGAATTTGATAAGGCAGTGATGAAAAGAGAAGCTGACCTTCAGAGATTGAAGGCCATGGATGTGGTTTTTAATGTCTAAGAAGAAAATAATTGAAGTTAAAGATTGCACTAGACCCCAGAGTTCCTTCATATTCTCAATATTTCAGCCACAATGCACCTTTATAGGCAGAGTATAAACGAAATAAAGAGCAGCCATTTTCAAATCGATTGGAGCTTATTTTTTCACTTCGTAAAAGCAAATTTGGAGAAAAACTGGATATAATCGCGATTTTAATTTTCCCGAGATTCGATTGACTATTCGTGTAGATGGATTTGTAATGATATACATTGGTTTAAATTTTCTTAAAGCGAAATGCCAGAACAGTTGTCTCTCCACAACTCGTATAATTATTTATAACACTAAGTTATGGATATTTCTTACGTACATAGGGCTATAAAATATGAGATTTATATTTTTGGGAAGTTTTATTATCTAATAATATTTTACTATATGATTTCAATATTCTACATTCATTCCCATAATATCGCATTAGAATTTATCATTGTTGTAATTTTTGTATGGGTAAAACTGATTTCACTGAAAGTTTTTTGTTGACCACTTCAAATTCCCGCATAGTTGTCGAAATAAGTTATCAAACTAGAATTTCAATATTTTTAAACATTTGTAAACTTCAGCATATATTTACACATTTCAGGAGAAAAAATTCGAGAACAATAGATAAAATAGAAACTGCTGTCAATTTCTTAAAAAAATATAAAATGTTTCACCATGTCGAGTCCTCTAAACTTATGTCTAATATCATTCAGATTAAGGTTATTTTGTTAATTATTAAGTGGAAAAAAATTGAGAGTAATCAGAAGAAAGAAAATCAACGCAGTAGAGAAAGAAGCTAGTATATTTATACCTCAACTTTCGCATGACGACGATAAAAGTAACTACTTGTATTTCAACTTCCTCCTACTTACTACTATGTTTATTTAGATATAATTTTTAGAAAATAATTACAAATACTAGTCTTAACTACGCCGTAATTATTTTATTTTAATAAGAGATTGTTGAGTAACATATACAGTGATTAGTACCGATTCTTAAGCATAACTACTGACCACCATAGCTGCTATAGCCACGTCGGCAGTTCAAACTTTACTAATCTAAGGAATTCGTAATCATATAAAAGTAGAAAAAGTTGCTAGACTTCTAGCTATAATATATTTGTATTATATATTACAACGAGTATTGCAATCTTTTTTTTTTTTTTTGGAGTGGTTTTCTTCACTTTACTTTAAAACACCTGATATGATTAATTTACTACTTACTACAACCGCGTTTGTTGCAGCAGCTACAAATAATTTTCATGATTTCACTTCAGAGCAACAAATGGAAACAGAATTATATGAATTGACTGTGTAAATACATGAAGATGAAAAAACAATTTACAATTAATTTCTTTTCAACTATAGTTTATATGTTATAATAGTATGAAATAAATTCATGCAGTTAAAAAATTTATCAAATTTATAAAAAATTAATAAGATCATTTTGGCCACTTGCTTAACACTTGAAAATAATTGTAATATTTTTTCTATTACCAGTATCTAAGGAGTTTTGAAATAATGGGATTAGTTAGCAAAAATCTTTCGATAAATATTACGACTATATTTATAATTATCACATGAGCGATTTCAACAAACTTACAAGCTAATTGTGAAACATGTACCAGCAAAACTTTCTAACCCAATATTCTTCTCCAATTTTTAATCAGAAGCTACACTAAAATCATGTTAACCTCCCTGATGAGTGATATTTTACTATTATGTCACATTTTGCTCAAATTACACTAAATGACGTCATTGTCTTATCGTAAAAATAATATTTAGAAATTTTTGGTGTTATCGAATATAGTACATTCTATTAAAAGCAATGAAATCAAATTTAGAGTGTTTGAAAACATTTCTTTCTTTTCAACTGTTTAAGGACTCTTTTATGGAAGCAAAAGTAAATCTAGTGGAAAATTTATTGGACTGTAGCAATAGATTCAATAAGTTGTCCAGCTAAAAATTTTGTGACCATTTTTTTAAATTTTTTTAATCCTAATCTTTGAAACTATCCACTCAGGAGCCTGAATAATTTACATATGTAACATTAGAAGGTATAAAGATTTTTCTTTACCTCATTTGTTTCAATCTTTATGTGCCTAACCAATATCTTGTTCTGTTCATTGATTTTCTTACATCCATAATTGTTTTAGATAACCTGTTTTAGATGATCCTTATAATTGTTTTTAAATGTATGAATGTTATAATGTTAAAATGCCTCAAATTTTCTTTTTATATGTTGTTTAAAATAACCATTAATGTTTAACAAATACCTTTTTAACAACAAATCTATTACTTCACCTGAATATTTCATTATTTTAAGAAATTAATCTATTGGTTTACGAATTTTAATCTATATGTTATTTATCTATTTAATTACATATTACACTTTAAGAATAAAACTTGAAAACAATTCTATAAAGAAAAAAAAGGGATAAAAATTTCAAATGAGCTATATTCTATCATTTTAAATATAAAAAATACAACTTTTATATTTATTGCTCATCAGTATAAAAACAAGATTGATTTAAAATCTAGTTCTTTCAAAAAGTAAAAAGTGTTAAAATATTAAATAAGTTTATTAATAGCATAATTTTCATAGAACCACTTCATTTCTGTTAATTAAATTCTTACTCCCACTTAACTATAAAACTGAAACCTGAATATATAGTTAATTATAATGGAAGTTAACTATGTTACTCATGCTATATTCATAATCTAATTTAAACAAATCAGTTATTTAAATATTCAGTTTACACATTTGTTGAAAATAATATTTTAGTATGCTGTAAGTATTTCTGTTTGATGCTGCATAATGAAGGGATAAACTATTTACACTGTAAACATTAAGTGTTTTGATTTCCGTTCAATTGCTTAAATGTTGCGAAAATTGGTTATAACAGTTATATAATTGATTAAACTATGGTGACACTTAAATAAAAATTATTTTGATACTTTTTTGATTATTAATAATACGTTAAAATCAAAATTTCAAAAACGAATAATTATAAATTTGAATAAGTTGTTAGAATTTAAACAAGGAATAATGTGTTGTTACATATATCATTCGTTTATTTCTAAATCAAATGTTTAATAATAAAGAAGACTCAAAAATACAGAGCAGTTTATGACAAAGAAATAAATAATATTTTAAACTTTGTCGTAAGCAACAGTATGATATTTAGCTTTTATTATACATATACTCGTACATTTAACTTTAAATGCCGGTTAAACTTTTAGTCTTAAGCGTTTAATGCTTCTTTTTTCACAAAATTTATTAAATAGGAAATGAATTTTTTGTAAATACATTAACTTTTACTTTTAAAACTACGATATTGTCTCAAATAAAGAAGTAATGCATCTTTACAATAATTCTGATTATCTTCATTTTTAATATAACATCCTTCCATTGAAATAAATGCTTCGAAAAGCAAACATCTGTTTCTCCTATTAAAGCCTAGGAAAATAGAATTTCTATCACTGAAAGAGAAATAGTTCAATTTCCATTAATATCAGATTCTCAGCATTGTAGAATATTTCGAGTTTTATATATTATTCCAAAAGAAGATGAAATATTACATGAAATCAAATTAGAAGAAAAAAAATCCCCAAAAATTAACTTTATTGGAATTTTTAACAGCAGATAATTACAGAAAAAATATTTGGTAAAAGTCTACATTCAAGTACTTCTTGATTCTTTGGTGATTTTCTGACTCCAAGGTAGTTGCCAACATGTGACTAACAAGATGACCACAACACAAAAGCTATACAAAGTATGGGTTACCAGAACAACCAAAAATTTAAAATTATCGTCAATAATTTATCGCCAAACCAAATGGCACTCGATTCTATACCTAAATTGTTAGAAAGAGGCAATGTGATTGCAGTGCATGGTTTTAATTAGAAAATTTTCATACATTCAAATATGCAAACAGAAATTATATATAAAAATTGAATTTGGTGCTAAATTAAAGGTTCATAAGTTGTTAAAAATGTAATTTGCACAAAATATAGTATAAAATTTAAACTTTTGTTCAAAATTCTGCAGAAGATTTTTTCATTTATTTAGTTTATTTATAGAGTAAATATCTATGGAAAGAAAAAAAAACTAGCAGTAATTGTCGTAGCCAGAAATAAAATTGATTAAATAAGAATTAATATTCACAATAATGAATAGTGTGCACTAAAAACGTCTCGGAACACAGTTTAAAAAGTATGCAACATTAAAGTTTTCATTACAACGCTGACTTTTTCCATTCTAATTATTATTCTTCACACAGGTAACGATCTCAACAAACAAGAATATTATTTTAAGTTTAATCACATTAAAAATGTGCCCTATTAGTAAGATTTTACAGATTAATCTCTTTTTTCTAAATTAAAACACGTGATTGATTCATCTTTATTAAATATTCAATGTAAAACATATCATTTTCCTAGTATCATTTGTTTTAGTTCATATATAGTTTGTAATGCAAGAAAGAATATTTTAGAATAATTTAATTTAAACAGAGAAAATCATTATTTTGCATGGAATAAAGAAGAAATTTTAATAGATCTGATCGTCTCTTAACAACAAAACTGCTGTAAAGCTGAAAACTTTGATGAAGAAAAACAAATTATAGTTTTCTTTTCAAATTAAAAAAATAAAAGATGTTTAATATCTATAATGCTGCATGATTTTTACGTTAATGAAAATAGAATTAAAATTTCGAATAATATATATGATTTTGAAAAATGTGTGTATTTTTGAAGAATGAAGCACGAAGTAAAATTCTTTAATACTTATTTACTATAAACACTTATTAAAACCTTAATTCGCTAATATTCTTTTATTTGCAGATGAACGATTGCAGCTTTTTACTTCCTTGGACTGTCAAATAATAACAAAATAATACTTGGATTAAAACCAGCTCTTTTTTTAAGTTTAATTCAAGATAAAACTTACTATCGCAACAGTGTGACCACAGTTTGATACCAAAGTCTACATACCCAACAGAAAATAACTTTCCAGGCTGAAAATTATCTCAAAATTATTTAAAAGAGCTGCTATTTGTATAACAAAAGAGTATTGCCCTTTTCCTTGTTTATAAATTTATCAAAAAACAGAAACCCAAAATTGGTTTATTTTTTCTATACTTTCAAATACTTTTAAGAACTTATCGGCTTTTATGATTGTACCCTTTCTTTACTTAGTACTCTGACTGCAGTTTCACTTTATTGAAGGTGTGTGAGCTTCCTGCCACCTAAAGCACCCACGTTCACCCACTTTGTACGAATTACGCATGCTTCCAAGACTAGACGCCATGGTTGCAAGAAGGCACAACTGAAGACTGCGCAAGCTACAACACCACCTGCAGCATCCACTTTCCCTTATTTGTTCGAGATATGATATTCCACAAATCATATCTCTCCACCCAAAGGTAGAAGAAAGTAAAAACTGTCTTTAATTCTGCTGATTTTTCACACGAGGCAATCGTGGAAACCGATAAATTGTTCTGTGATTTTTGATTCTAAGAAAAAAACTTAAAATTAATTATGTCTAATATTTGAAGAACAAAGTCATCAGTAAAAATAAATAACATATAATATAGTGTTTGTGAGACTAGATATATCTCAAATAAGAAAAAACCATTTACATTGTGAATTGTTGTACATTTGATGTGATATGAATAAACAAAAACTTTGATTTAATTTAACATTTTTAAAGTAGAGTATTTCTAAAAGGTCTTCTTATTTTTCTTTAATTTTTAATTCGCTTAATTTTCATGTTGTTTAATAATGTTCTCGACAGTATAAAAATAAAATTGTGCAGGATTCAAATTTTTTTTAAAAAAAAGTTTTTAAATATAAATATAATTTATTGAACAGTTTATTTTATTTAAAACCATTTTTCACTTTTATAAAAACATTCCTACTACTACTTCATTATAGAATTGAAATCTAATCGCAAATGTAATTTTGATGGTATTGAAATGCATAAAACATGTTATATCTACAATCTCAGTTAAGTATATTCTCAACAAAAACAATTTGTTGAAAATAATATGGTGTGGTGCCATGTAAATGCCAGAAGTAGTTTAGCATATAAAAATTTAATTATAATTGCTTTACAGATCCCCCAAAACAGCTTGCATTAATAGCAACCAAAAGTACATTAAAAATATATATTTATTTAATAGTTAATTTCTTTTAATATTAATATTTTTTATAATTTTAGTTTCCTAAATCTTTTCTCCTAACTACAGACAGAAATGTAAAACAGATCACAAATAATAATTATAAAAATGATATTATTAATAAGAATACACTAAATATATGTAATTATGTTATGAGTTCTTGTAAATATGTTACTGAATAAGTAAAAATGTCAGCATTTCAAATCTAATATTGAACAATATTAGAATATAAATAAAAAATAAATAAGAAGAAACCTTCGATGTTATGGGAAGAATATTTGATGAAACTCATGAGCTGGAATCCCAATATTGTCTTTTATAAAATTTATAAAAAAATCTCTTTTATTAAGAAATAAGTCAGTTATAATGACATACATCTGACAATATTTTGGAGTTTATCATGGAAGAGAGGAAACTGTCCTTCTTATGCTATCAATACTCATACAGAAATAGCAAAATAGTTTATCATAAAGACTAAAACCCATCTGGAATACTAAAAACGCGCCCCATGATAAAAAGTTGCAGCATAAAAAAAATAGAAATGTGAGACTTCATAGATATAGATCACATAATATATCATAAATTCACAAGAAAAATAGGTTCAAGTAGATGTCAGATTAGATAAATTATATGTATATATTTATCAGATATAGATATGTAGCAGATTTTTACCGATGAAGCGGGCTCAGATTTAGACTGATACAATGTATACCGTTTTCGGCTACCAAAACTAATTTTCTCTTTCATTTCAAAATTTTTAGTTATTTATAAATAAAGTAGTTTTGCTCAAACTTTTTTCGGGTATTTTTATACAATTTTCCTTAATAAAGTTCTCTTTTTAAATAAAGTATTCATATTTTATAAATGTGGCAAGTAATTATTTGTAAATTAAATTTATTTTTTTGAAAGATAATAATGTAAATTTCAAAAAATCAATTGTAATGTAAATCAACGAATTCAAATGTAATTTACCATGTAACAAACCAGTTTCGTTTCGTAAGGGAATTCATACTATTTCTATCTTTTTTTCAATTTTAGATCAGTTACTTTAAAAGTTTTCTTATCTGGTTTTTCAAGATTGTGTTCCAGAATTATTTCATTTGTAGAATGTAATTGTTTTTATAATTAAAAATCTACACCAGAAAATCGCAAATGAATTATTAAACTAAAACCAGATTGATTACATGATTACAGATTGAATAGATTTATAATCGTTTGTTAATTTCGGAGGTTATATTTATATAAAGAATATGCTTATGTTACAAACGTGCTGCAACATAATCTTATTGAAATCAAATTATAACTTTAATTGCGATATGAAATCTGAAGTGTTTTGAAAATTATACTAAAAATTAGAAGTCTCGTCACCATATAAATTATTAAATCTTACGTGGTAATTGTAAATTCTAAGAAAATAGAAACAAATAATGGAATTAAAAACACAGAAATAGTTACTTGAGAAGAATTGCAATTTCAACTGCTTCTACGCTTACAACAGGGACCAAACCTTATTGTTCTTATTGCAATCAAAATATGTAGAAATTAATGAAATGAAAGAAAAGTCAATTAAATAAAAGAACTATACTTAAGTCTTTAGACTTCTTTAGTCTTTATATTATAAATGTCTCAAAATGGAGCACATTTTCTTTTAAATGTAATGTTAAAATTTCAAACTTTCATCTTGTGAAGTATACAATAATTTAAATAAATTTTGTAAATTAGTAACTTCCGAATCTGAATCTTATCTCGATGTTAACTTATTGTTATATCATTTTCTTTGAATTAAAAGACTACTTCTTGTGTGTATTTGCAAACTTGTATTCATGCTATTTCGGTTTTTGACACCAAGATGTGGCTAACAAAATGACTGCTATACAAGCTAAACTGATTGACAGGATTACCAGAAATTATGTTTAAGCGCCGAAATTTGCAACCAATTATTTTATCAAGTCAAATGGTACCCGATTCTGCACTGGACCCTCCGACCATATTCAGTGACGCAAGAAAGAGAACTCAAAAAAAAAGTGCATTCTTTGCCAAAAAAGAAAAAAAACAATGAAATGCAACTTAATATGGAAATGCTACTCTACTGTCATGATAATGAATTAACATGTCGGTTGAGTATCAAAAAGATAAAAATATTAATTCAAAGCCTGGTTTTCAAGAGGGAGAATGAATAAGAGTAAAATGTTGAATATTTAATAATATTCACAATCTTCAATATTCATGTTAACCAACACGCACACAATAGTTAAAACCATTTGTATAAAATGTAAGTGTAACAAAAATAATATGGTAGTTAATTTTTATTAGGGCATTAGTATCGCGTTTTTTAATAATCCTATTTAACTAATTTTATAAAAAAAATTCAACATTCGTTGTTCTAAATAAAATACCTTATGAATATAATCTGCTCAAAAGGAAATATAATCTAACTCGCATCTTTTTATCTATGATCGTTACATCAATCCTTTTGAATTACGTTACTAACTTTTATCAACTTAAATTTTTAACAGAACGTTGAAATTTTTACACAAAATAAATGAAAAAAGTTTTTTTTTTAAAAAATTAAATTGATATCTCCAATTTAAGAAATGCATCCTCTAAAATGTGACAAATTTTATAAATTATGTTTATTCACCGTAAATTCTTCTTTTATATATTTGGGAAAATTTTTCAGAAACGTATGCAGGTTTTTTATAAAATTTGACGAAATATATATTTTGAAAATTCTATTATCGAGTAAATAAATATTTTTTGCACATTTTTGCAAAGAATGCAACGTTTAATTTTACTTCTCTCTTAAAGTCATATTATTTTTATATAAAACAAATCCTTCAGGTATATTATTGAAAAATGCATGAATGTTTGAAACTTATAAATAATTTTTTTAGCTAAAATAAGTTATATTTTTACGATTATTGAAAACAGTACTATGTTTCCTATTTATATTTAATAATTAAAAAACACTAGAGAAAATTATATTTTAGTGTTGTTTTTATAAATTCCTTTTCAAAATTTATCTCTGTTGAGAAAAGCATAAAACGAATTTTTGCACAGAAGATGCTTGTTGTAATAGGTTTCATAAAGCTCATTTTCTTTATTAGTTCTTTTTTTTGGAGTTTGCTAGCAATATTTTTATCGCTTTTTTATTCTTTCTTTAATATATATAATTTCCCTAGGGTAATAAGGACTCTTCATAGAACAACAGTGATGATCTTTGCTTTAAGTATTATGTCTGGGTGTTTTTTTTATCTGGACAAAATACCAAAGAAGAAATCGGGTATTGTCTGGATAGACTTTCAAGGTTGTCCCAATAAGCAAATAGCAAACAAAAAGATATTATCTGAAAGATAAGAATTGAAATTTCAGCTGTGTATGGGAATAATTGTACTTGATAATTTTGGTAATAGCATTTCATAAATGCTGCTGTACATTAATGCATATTTTTTGATCGAAAATGTAATTTATTTTCTCTGTAGAAAAACGGTGTTAGGAATCTGCATCAAAAACTTACTTTGTTGCTGAAAATGGTTATCAGCAATTAACTTAAGATAAAGTACATAAATTTAGGCAAGGCTCAAATAATTATTTCATTCCATATGTAAAACAATAAATCCGTTACAGATTAACCACCAAATGCTTTTAATTTTCCTTTGATCATTCAATAAATAATTCTATTGCTTAACAATTATATATTTAGATGAATTTACTGTGACATAATATTGCTGCTAAAAGATTTCTGCGTTTCGGAAAACGTATATTTCTTCCTTTCCAGCTTTTAATAATAAGTAATATTTTTATTTTATGGAACTTTTCTCTTATGAGATATAAATTTCATAACTATTTTATGTGTGTGCTGAATACTTTTACTTTATTTTCAATATATGAAAGTTAGAATTATCTGTTTTTAATTAAACAATGGAATTATACCAAAATAACATGCATATTTATTTTGGAAATTCCATTATAAGTAGTTAAATCTTTATATTTCATTACTAAATTTTTTTTATAAAATTCATATTCTCTGATCCGTGATATTTTTGCTCTCAATTTTTTGCATCCGCATTTATTCAAAATATATTGTATTTAATATCAAGAACAAATATTTTTATGCATGTGTTAATCTATATTTCTTCTTTAAAGATCAATATTTTAAAGATTTTATTCACTGTTATTTACCGATTTTGCAATTGAATTTGCTTTTCTGCACTTAAGACTACAAAATTGATGACTAGATTAACGCGAATTATAATGCAAAGCAAATATATTGACTAAAAATAATTTATGTAAACTTTATAAATAAAAATAAGTATGTAATTAAGTGGTTTAATTAAGTAATGCATCTTCCAAAAGCACGCTCTTAGCGTCATAACAACAGAAAACACAAGTGTTATTCCCCATCTTGTTCAGTCTTGAGAGAGAAAAAGCCCAGAACCTTCCATCAAGACGGTGCAGTACATCCAATAGAATAATCATCCATGTGTCTTCCACAAATCTTTCATAAAAACACATTAAGTTTAGTTTTGTTAAAAATTTTATTATTTGCACATTTTTCTCCATAACAAAATTTATAAGATATTTTTTAAACTATAATAATTTAGAAAAATCTTATAATTTCGAATAACGAAATAAAGCATCTTATTTTTATAAAACATTGAGATTTCGAAAAATTCCTTACTTTTAAAAATTAACTCAGTGTTTTTTCAATGAATGCCTTTAATTGAGAAAGTTTAAATTCTTTCAATAGTCTTAGCTTTCAAAAATGATTCTATTATTATTAAAAGAATGAAATTTTGTTCTTGTAATATTGAACCACAGTGTAGGAATATAAGAATGAATACCTTAAATAATGTTTAATTTGTGTTGAACACTGTAAGGTGGAATACAGTTTGGTCAATTCTCTGCATGCAAGACAATCACTGACGTCAGCTCACTGCTTCACTAAAATCCAAGTGAATTGCATAGCTTCAAATTGAAATTTGCAAAACAAATTCCAACACAATGAAAAGGCGCAAAACCAAATAATTTTTTAAAAAAATTACTAATTCAATATTTTTTCGATTTTAACAAATATATTGATTTTTCCTCAATAAATATATAAATGCGTTTTTTCATCTATTCCAAAAAATGAATTGCTTGAGGCATTTAATCTGTGGAAAATTCGTCTACAAAAGTGCTTTGATGCTGGAGGAGACTACTTTGAACACACATAAAATTTTGTAAGTATAACTTTAAAAACCTAGTTGTATCTCAAAAATTTCAGAGTGACTCTCGTATGTATGTCTATATATATATATATATATATATATATATATATATATATATATATATATATATATATATATATATATATATATATTGACTAAAATAATTTATGTAAATTTCGTAAATAAAAATAAGAAAGTACGTAATTAGAGGATTAGAGGGATGAATGAAGTAATGCATCTCTCAAAAGCACACTCTTAGCAATGTATATATATATATATATATATATATATATATATATATTAATAATTATAATTTTACATCTAAATATAACTAATTTACAATATATTGTTTAATAACCTGTTTCAAATTTAAGCAAATCTGGATTTGATTTCCATATTACTTCGAAATTGGATACTTTTTCAATAATATCTCACCTTGTGATCTTAAAGGAATAGCATATTTTTTACGGAGAAACGATAATAATATAACGCAGATACGATGATTTTATTGATTCACTCAACATTTTATTCTAATGTATGCCAATTGAATTTTTTGTGCAAAAATTAAATAAAAAAAGTGATTTACTATTCTTTATTGGTAAACATGATAATTGATGAACAAAACTAAAGTTTGATGGTGCAAAAGATTGTTGGGAGATAATTTTGTTGGTTAAAAAGAGCACATTATTTTCATAAATCACTAAAAGCAAAAAACAGCCAAATAAAACAAATTTGTTTGATTGAAAATAGGTACTATTACATTATAACTATGCAATTGATCACCGATGTGATTGCTAAATAGTTTCCACCCTGTGCGGAGGTATAACGGAAAAGTACCCTAAATTAAATGAAAATGTAAACTGTTATCAATTGAAAAGCTTAAAAAAATTTCAATTAATTTGATAAGGATGAAGGTAAAATAAATATCTTTAATTAGCACTGCATACTTTATACAACGTTGTCCGATTTAGCACCTATTTTTCTTCAATTCAGGTATGTAGCATAAGAAATGGTTTCAAAAATACAATTAAAAATAAGCAGTGTCTTAAACTTTAATTAACAGTTGTTTATACAGTTTAGAATCACTAAGACATGTATTATCTTTTTAATCTTAAAACATGAAGTTTTTAGTTTGGTACATAAAATTCTTAGTACTATTTTGCAGCTGAATAATAATAAATCTTTTTGTGAATAACTTAACATAACTCATTATTTGATTAAGACTTCTATAATCACAACTATTTAAAACTGAAAAGTATATTTCTTCTTTTACAGTAATTGGATTTAGTACTTCTACTGTATTCAAGAAGTCGTCAATAAATAAAAGAGAAGCGCATTGCACATCTACTTTTACTATCATAGGATTCAGTAGCTTAAGAATTTATTGAATGTTCTTCAATGACGTGCATAATATACTTGCGGGAAATTTTGAATTTACAGTGATTGAATTCAGTATTTGAGAGGATTCCGAGTAAGCTCCAATAATGATCGTAAAATACCAGAGAAGGTCATTTTGTTGCCACCTACACAATAATTGATTTGACTACTTGAAAGTTATTTTGAATATTTTTATGCATTAAAACACTAAAGAACATTAATTTTTACCTCTACGGAAAGGAATATTATATTTTTACATTTAGAGTAACTGGATTCAGTAGTCAAAAGTTTTCTGAGTAGTCTTCAGTGACTTACATCAGATTTGTCTGTTGTTTATGAAAAGCCCTTTTAGAAAGCATCTGTGTATTGAATGTTCAGAAAAACTATTTATCTATTTTTTAACTTGTATATTGCTGTAAAGAAATGTTGACAAGTTAAGACGAAAAAATAATTTAATTTTTATGCATGCAAAACTACTGAAATATGAACACATGTTCAAAAGTTTATTAAAAAGTGTTATAACAAAAATAAAAATTACAAAGGCGAAAACATTTTTAAAAAGGGTATTTTTAATAAAAAATAAATCATGTGAGTGTGGATTTTGATATATTTTCCAATGTTTTTTGCAAAAAAAAAAATATTCACTTACGAAATAAAATGGGATAGCAATAATAACTTATTAATTATTTTTACAAATAGATACTAATAATATTAAACGTTTTAAATAATATATATAGAACGTATTATAAATATAAGAACCAAGAAGGAAACTAATTCAAAAGCCTTTCAGCTCATGTACAGTAACTCCCTCTATAACACGGTATATAAGTTGCGCTTATAGGAAAACGCATTGTACGAGCATTCTCATAAAACGAACACGCATGACCCCGTATAACGCGTTATGTACGAATGATTCACGTTCGACTTTTCTCGTTATAGGGGATTTAAATCGAATAGTAAGTAAAAACTATGTTATGAACGCGCAAAATGTGCGTGTTTTATTAAAATCAAATTAAGAACGTAAATAAAATTCTAAAATTTAAATTTAAAAAACTTATACAAATGTAACCAAAAAACAGTTTATTTCGTGTAAATCAAATATCTCCAAAAACAATTTTATTACATGTTTATTTGCTGTACGAGCTATATAAAATAACATTACCCCGACGTCTTTTTAACAGAATGTTCAAAAGTCAATAATATAATAACTTAATTTCATAAGAAAACAATTGACATTTTGTGCGAGCGTATGTGAAATGGATTGTAAACTGCATTATATAAATTCCCCAGTTATTTTCGTACAAATGAGCTTATTCAAGAAATATAACGTGGGTAATCAACTCTTTATGTGGGGGAAAATACGTGTCATTTGAAGGACATGAAAGCGCGTAATATGAAAACCCGTTTTAAAAGTACCGTGTTACAAAGGAGGTAACTGTAATAAAGTGATTCAAAAATAAAAGTAATTTATTCAGCAAGCTAGGTATTGAATTTAATGCCTAAATACTGTAAATATGTTTGGTGTACTTACAATCATTTCAGTTTCAACTATTGTTTACCGAAAACGTTTACCATGTTTTCATACTTGCAACATGTAACAAAAGATTAAAAAAAATTAATGATAATATGAAAATAAAAATATTTCAGGGCATAATAAATATTTAAAGATTAAAGTTCTCTATAAATATTCAACTCCATACCAAGTTATAATTTTATAAATCAGTCTAGATTCAAGTGAACTTGAAAGTGATTTCCTGTTAATCCCCGATGATCAACTTGTTCAAATGATTTAGGAGAGTAAATTATAAAGTGATGACACACACATGAAGATAAATGTTTACTGAATTTTATGACGTACATTTGGAAAAATGATGCAGGATAAAGCAACCAATGGTAGATAAATTACTACACTGCATAAAATTAATCTCTTACAACATTTAAACAGGTACTTTGAAGCGTAACATTTTAAAATATTACAATATATCCTTTTAATATTTTTGTTTGAAAAATATCATGTCAAATTTTATAATTAAATTTAAGATTAAAATATAGGATTTTGTCATAATTACTAAAATTGTATACTTTACAATAAAACTCATTTCATCAAAATGCATAATATATGATGTCAATTTGATTTCTGAATTAGAAAATAAATAGAATGCCATATTCTCTTTTTGAATACTCAAATCTTCCCACTTTAATCAACATAAATATTTTGCTATATTTCTAACGAAATGAATATACACTGAATCAGAAAAAATATTGTGACTAAAAGTTATATTTTGGGAAATTTAATCCTTTTTATTTACAATTATTTGCAGTTAACTATATTTATTTTTAAATAAAATTTATTAAATTAAATATTCATATTTGATTACAGTTAAGGAAAGACAAAACATTTAATTGAAATTTTTTATTTAAATTACCAGGAATATTACAATTACACTATATTTTCAAAACAACAGACATTAAAAGTCATTTTGAAACGAAAATGATTTAGACATTGCAAAAGACAGGAAATATATTAAAATAAATTTTTATTTCACATGGAGCAAAACTGATAGTTTTATAATTTTTATTAATTGTTTTATTTAAAAAAGCATGTTTCATTCTTTGCAAAAGAAAAATCTTATTAGTAAGAATAATTATAAGTAAATTATGGAATGTGTTCTGGTAAAAAAAAAATTGGTAAACAGTATCTTTATCGGAAAATTTAAAACTGAAAGGATTTTAGCTTAAAAAATAAATTTTAGCCAATTTTAATGATGCAAAAGATGTGAAATTAAACAAATGCTAGTGATTATTTAATTTATATCCTTAATTTGAGTCACGTTAAATAGTTTCTTTGCAAGCAGTTCATACATATCCAATATTTTGGCGAAGAATAAATAAAGATATTGATTTACAACCATTTATCAATGTCCAATGCTGAGAGAATTACGACTGTTCTTGAAATGACTTGGATTCATGTTTCATCACGTTTTAAAGTTTCCTTGCTATATTTACAAGTCATATGTTACAAACCAACTGAGATTAACTCCGATTCCTGACAACAGATTGAATAAGAGGATTAGGGAAAGAATTATTTTTCTTTCGTATATTACAGGAGTCCGAGAAAATAAACAAATGCATAAATCACGTGATTTCTGGCCTCATGCTTCTTAACGAATGGGGAGTTTTTATTTTGCTGTGGCAACTTGTACACGTCTAGAAATACATTTATTCTGTATTTTACTATTTCATTTTACCTGCTATTTCATTATTAACTGAGTTATTTATTCAGAGACTTTTATCTTTTGAATATCAATGAATATTCTTTAGATAATCATATTCCAAATAAATTACGTACGTTTTATTGACGATATTTCCAGTATCAAAATTCTTAAATCTGACACAGTAAAATAAATACTTTTCAAATAAGATTTTTCTAAAAATATACAAATTTATATATGTCCTACAAATAAAAACATAAATAAGTATTTCTATTCACCGAAATTACCGAATTTTGAAGACCAAGTTCTAGTTTAGCGATACTTTCAAATGAAAAGGTTCATAACTGAGCTGTTTCATTCCCGGCTTCAACATCACATTGATGATTGAATTGAAACCAAATAATTATTTTCCCTTAGGCTCTTTGAGTAGGGTACGCTTGTACATAAAATATTGAAATATCCCAAATCGGGTCATTTGTTTCCAAAGTATGATTCTTTTGTAGTTTAACTGTCTAAAAGAACTTTTCTTTGAAGAATCTGAAAATTCTCAAACACTTGCATAGCTTTCTTTCGGGAAAAACCATAATACAAACTATGATATGAATAATACGCTTAAATAATAAAATAATAATAAAATATTTTTTAATTTAATGATTATAATTTAATAATTAAATTTACATTAAAAACTAAAAATGCACAAGATTTTTAACAGTGTCTTTCCACTAAGAATATCATTTCACTATTGTAAGAGTGTAAATGATGGCATCTTACATACCCCTTATTTGTTCCACCGTAACCCTAAAAATAGTTGAACACTTGTAGTTTAGAAACGGGAACCAATCAAAAGACACCCGGAATTGGTCTTATGTTTCCAAGTATACAATTTTCTTATAAGATATTGTGACAAAATCCAGTTTTAAATTTCTCATTCATGATCCGTTAACAAGAAAAATCATTGGTTTTATCGATATAGAACTCTATAACTTCCGACAATGATAAATTTGCCTTTTAAATAACTGCAATCTCTTATACAAAAGTAAATATATTTAAAAAAAAAGGGGGAAATATTTTTGAAATTTTTGCTGTGTACAAAACACACATTTAATATTTTCTTAAATAAATAGTTTCAGTGGAGAAATTATCGTGTATTAAAAGATTAAGGATAGAGGTAATAATGATTAGGAGACTGACGTTACAAAAACATTTCTCATAAACTTCACAACATTTAAAAGGTTTCTTTGAGCAAATTATGTTGTTTATTATAATTATATTTGATGTTATATAAAATTATATTACACCGTCTGGTTTCGTTTTAACCATTCCAGTTTTATCGATACATAATAATCATGTTTTTTTAAAGAAAAAACATGTTTATGAAATAATTTAGAAATAGAAAAAGCATTTCACATTTAATTTTTAAAAAAAAACATTTATCAATACCGTTTTCCATTTTATTTTAATACTAAATAATGGCTACAAGCAGTTTTAAAACATCTGCTCATTTCCATTTGGTAGAAATTTGGTAAATAGTGATCTGTATTCATTTGAATCGTCAAGAATATTGTACGAAAATGTCATATGCATGAACCAAAGCAGATGTGTTTACAGAAATTCAATATATTTCTTATGTTGTTTAGTATTGTCTAATATCGTACTTAATGACTTCCATTAGGAAAACATTAATCATATTATTGTAATTTTAGGAGGCAATAGTTCATATTTCTAAACTTTAGTATAAAAAAGTATCCTGAAATATTTAATTTATTGACTAAATTGTTCAAAATTTTTCCATTCTTCATAATCCTTTAAATCATACTCATGTACTAAATATTCAGTTTTACATTAAAATTATAGATTTTAGAGGCTAAAATAAAAATGATATTTTCATAGATATACTTTATATAAATAATTTATTAGAGAACTTTTAACATTATTTTTGTTTATAAAAGCAGAAATTTCATTTTCAATAATTCATTGAGCTTCGTAGCTCGTAAAACTTGTAATATAAAAATTCCGCTTTTGTGTTCTTGGAACTGATACACAGAATCGAGTCTCCTTCGAATATCATAAACTTGAAACAATGCAATTCGCTGTTCAGCACAAAATAACTTTAAAGGAGAAGGAGAGACGGTAAGTACCAATTACTAGCTTCTCGTTTCTTAAGGCGGTTGTATTTTATAAGATCTAATCAGATTGCGAAAAATGTGCAGCAAATGAGTACCACTTTTGAAAATAAAAAAGAATCCGTTTCCTGAAGAAATATTGACTGCATGCGTTTAATAAAAGCTGACACATAGAAAAAGGAAAAAGCAAATTTTAAATAATAAAATATATTGGTAGTTATCATTTGCAAGTAAAATTTCAAAAGCAAATAAAAAATGTAAAAGATTTTTAAAAATTAGCAGGAAAGTTTTCATTAAAAATTAAAAAAAAAAATAATTAGAAACTTTAAAATACATTCGCAAAATAGTATATTTGTTAATATTTAAAAATTTGTGCCTAAAATATGTGTTACATTATGACCTTTATATTATTTTTTATTAAAAATTATATTTAATTGTTGTGTTATTTTGACATCGATAAACGGAAACAAATATTTATAAGATATTTTAGTATAGTTTGTTAGCAGTAAACTTTATTGACGCGTAGCAAAGGAAAAAATTGAAATACTATCAGACACCCAGCCCTAAAGTATGCTCTATTTTTATTTTATTATTTGTACCTTCAGAGAGTTTTAAGTCTTATACATAAAATGAATAGTGAGACTAAATGTTGGAAAAATTACCTAGTACTGACAAAAAACAGGTACAAGTATTTTTCATAAAAGTATAACCTGATGGTGCAATGAATAAAATTCTCATCGCTGTTGTTGCTGTCTTCTCTATGATGTACGTTGGAATTAAAATTAAATTAAGCTAAAGGCACTGAAATCTAATCTTGGTCTATGCCCAAGGCTTTTAGTGAGTAAATTCGTTAGTGATCCGTAGAATTTAGATCCATATTGTAGAGTTTAGCTAACAATTAAAGATATGATTTGAACAAAGTTAGATCCGGAACAGTGAGGAGAAGTATTATAGCTTCTGTGCGGAGGTTGCGTTAATTAAATACAAAAGAATTGTAAATAAGCGTTTATTTTGCTGCGTGTTTTTGCAGCCCAGTTTTGCGTTAAAGTACAACATAAGACTCTCAAAAAAAGGTTGCCTTAAATGGTGAGATTACAGAATGTGCCAAGGAAACTGCTCCGTAGCCAAGGGTATACATAATAAATGCGTAACAGCTTCTTTGGCCATCTAAAGGGATATTTTCATTTCTTTATAGTGTTTAGTCTTGATAATTTAGTTGAAATTACACGGTTGTAGTTAAACTCTGGACTAGAGATATTCTTATGTAGTTTCCGTCTGATTATAACATCTGCATCTGTAAGGGTTAAGCTACTACAGAGTTGAGATGAGTTTTGGGCAACCTTCGCATAGTTACCATCATTTTCTCGTTGCCGTTTATGTGGGTAGGTATCCATTGTAGATCTGCGGACTGCCACCATTTTGCTTAGAAGGGCGTTTACTGACTTGGCTATACGCATTTCTATGGATTCTATTAATTTTCACTAAACTTCACATTAAAGATATTAAATAAAATTTAAGCAATTAAGTGATTTTTATCTATAATATTCAAATTAGATCATCCTAGAATACATAAAAACTTTTAAAAAATCAAATTAATCATTTAATTTCTACTTAGTTTGCTTAAAGACTTTGTTGATTAGTTTGTCTAAAAATTTTAAAAAGCATGCTTAGCTTTAGAAAGATCATTTTGATTACGAATTTAAAAAAGGCTGAGTTGCCTTATTTGATTTTGTATTATTAAAATAAACGTTGTAAAATTTAAAGATAAAACTTCAGAACACTTTAACAATATTTATTTCAGGTTTTAACTATTTGACGTGAATTTATTTATTTAACTCTACATTTATAAACTTTATGTATAAATTTATTTTATAAATAAGAAATTTCATTTTCATTACTTTTTAACAGCAAAGTTAAAACTTCCTTTACAAATACGGCTTGTTGTTAGTTAATGATTAAGTAATGTTATATTGTATACTAATCACTCTTCTAAGAATTGTGATACCGAAGCAGGTAAAAATATTTGCAACAGATTATTGTGATTATTGTTTATTATGAAGTATTTTTGTTAATATTTGATATACAAATTATAAACAATATGTAATATCGAATATAAATAAATGACAATATAAATAATAATATTCAAAACATTTGTTATCATTTTGTTATTCATTTATATTATGTACATATATTATTTTTAATTTTTGAAATAAAATTCATCATCCCTTAAATATTGTCCCGTTTTCTTTATACTTGATTAATTGGAGTTTTCTTTGAACAGGAAAACGAGCTTATTGATTTCTATTTCCTTATATTACTTGATCAAATTTATCTTTTCATTCAATTAATTTAGAAACAATTTATTAGAGGAATTTTATCTGGTTGCTGATTACTCAAGATGCATATTTGTGTACCAGTAATAATCGACAAACACGTAAAATGTCTTGAATTTTAGAGATGATTTGACACCTCATACCTCAGGCAATGTATTTAACTGAAACAAAAAAATTTCATAAATTCTCTGAAAGTATGTGTTTTCCTATAAGAATAAAAAATCAAATATGGGCTCCTTAATGATAATGAATGATAGAATTTTATTGTCACCAAATTTACAAAAAGAAAATTGTTTCACAAATTTCTTGAGAAGTTTAATGGCACAGAAGCCGTAGTATCCATTATACGAAATTCTGATTTTGATGATTTTTTTAAGGATTCTCTTGTTTGCCTGACAACTTGCTTTCTCTTACGTCATACAGTAGGAGACCTATAAGAATTATGCAGAAATTTTTATTTTGGCAACCCAAGTATCTACATTATCGCGAAATGTCACAATACGTAATATAGGCAACATTTCTTCGTCTCTAAAAAAATTCCGAATTCGGGATCCGGAATTACATGGCATCTGTGCCGTTGAGTTGCTATGAAATACATATATGTATATATATATATATATATATATATATATATATATATATATATATATATATATATATATATATATATATATATATATATATATATATATATTTCATAACGTAATTTCAATGTTTTAGTCACCCTTAGAATACATGAAAACACAAGCAATATAGAATAATGTTCAAAATTGCAAAAAGCAGCGAAACTTTGAAAGGATGATATACAAGTTAACTTTCCATTAACTTTGTAGTTTGTGGAGAAAAGGAAACATTTTTTGATTAGAAAATATGATTAATGTTTTTCGTTGGGAATCAAACTTACAAAAATTCTAAACTTGGTAATAGGAAATTTTTTTCCAACAAATTTTAAATAAATTAATTTACGTAAATTTTTTAGCACAGTATTTTTTTCATAACGCCATTTATATAGTAAATTTTATAACAAGGACCATTAAATACACGTTTTTTGAAAAAGAATATAAATATACCTAAATGGTATGTATTTATTTATATCATTTAATATAAAACAAAATTTGAAAATACTGATTATTTGATTGTTATTGGAAACTCTACTATTGGTAATTTTTATGCATATTAGTTGAATTCATTTTAAAAATTCCGATGTTGTAATATCAGTTATTAAGTGTGTTTTTTAGTGAATTAAAAATTTATCAATAACTTACGATGGTAAAGGTAAATTACATTTTATGGAATTCATTAATCGTTTCAATAGATTTATTAATTCTTTAGGAGAATTTCCTTTGAAAAATATTGATATGTGATTTACGAAAAACTTTTTAATCTATCACAAAAAACGTTTTCTCAGATTTTTGAAAAGGACATACAAGCGCTTCAAAGACAGTATTTATAGAAAGATAATATTTCTTTTAGAAGAAAAAATAAAAAATATTCAATTTAATTTCCCAGGCAGCAAGTAGAAGTTAGTATTTTCAGCATTTATTTTTGTTTATCTAATGTGTGTTGTCTACAGTAAAAACATTTTTCCCAAATGAAATATAAGACCATTCGCAAGAATATTGATTTCGTGGTAAGAAAGAAATAAAATAAAAGTGAGAAAATGAAAATTGAGAGGATGAATAAAAAAACATATTTCGCGCGTTTTAGTTTCGTAAGCAATGTTTTGATAGAAAATTCGATATCTGAAACTTTCAAGTTTTACCAGCAATGATAATCACACACACAAATTCTGTTAAACCTCATTATATTTATTTAATACGCTCAACCAGACCACTTTATAAGAATTTTTGTTCAATACTGAGAATGAATTTTTAAATCATAAATCGTGTAATCTGATTTAAACCTTGAATTCCTTATACCAATATAAAGCTAATGAAAAATTCTTATATAAGTTTAAAAATATCATGATATTCATTTTTCAATAGTTTATTTTTATACTCATATTAAAATTATATACATGAACTTCATTGGTAAAAAATTATTTGATACTGAATAACATACAATTTTTTAAGCATTATTTTTATAAGGCAATCTGATCATAAATCAGTATTTTTTTCATTTTTCAGCATTAATACTTTTTTTTAGTCAGCTGTATCCCTTTTTTATTCCATGGAGAGGTGAGAATGGAAATCATAAAAATAAGTAATAAAATAATTATAAACTAATTACATATTCCAAGAAGAAATTAGTTTACAATTACTCATTTGGTATAATTATAGTTTTAAAAACTAAATATATCTATGATTGGAAAATGTTATTTACATGAAAGTCATAAAAATATTTAACTATTAATATCACAGAAAATAACCTGTTCTTTTTTAAATTTTTTACCAAAACAATTATTGATTTAAAAAGTTAAGAGTGGAAAATATATCTGCGAGTTATAACTTATGAATTCTATTTTGGCCATGATTCTAAAAATGTTAGGGAATTAAAAGCTGTAAACATTTTAAATATTATTGCTATAGAAAACAGTCTGTTTCTTTAAACAGATTCTTGTAGTGCAATAGTATTGATTAAATATAGAATTCTATCATTAATTTGAAAGAATAGTTTCCTTTCGGAATAATTTACTTACTTCAACCAATTTGTATCTTCATTTCAACAAATTTGCATTAACTTCAATATTTTGTGATATTAAATTTTTGTTTGTTTATTTAAAACTCAATAAAAAATGTTTTTTATAATTACATTTTATGAATTTTTAGACATAAAAATGACTATTTATGATTTTAGTAAATAACCAATCATTATTTATTTACCAAAGTTTGTAAAGCAATAAACACCCACTCAGGTAAGACTTCAAGGCTCTAAATTTAATTTATGAGAGTGATCTCCTCCAAGTCATGTCAAAAACTATTAGCCAAAGATAGGCTTCAGAGTTATCTGAATCATTTGTTTTCATTTTTAAAGTAAAAAGTGAAAAGCGTTTTAATAAAATGTGGTCTCTTATAAGATGTTCATAATCCTGTAAAATTTTTCTATTATAGAATAAATAATGACGTAGTCAAAACATTGAAGTATTTTGTAAAATATTATGGAAAAATCTATACTTATAAAAATATTACTTTCAGGAAGTTAATAAAAGATATTTTTTAAAGTCATAACATGTCTAGCATCATAAGTGTGGATATTGAATTATGCTCCACACATTCTTTCATAAAATTCAAATTTTGATGCAAGTTTCTTTAATAAAATATTTTTAAAATATATAATTTCTGTAAATTCAGCAACTTTAATCATTTTCAGATATTATTTGACAATAACATAGCTTTAGTTTTACGATTCTAATATAAGAGTTCTGTAGAAAATAAGTCACAATACATGAAAACAAAAAACTAACATATCCAATAAATTGTGTTTCCTAAAATTAAACAATAGTTCTTTGGAGTCAAATAATAATATCTAAAAACATTCGATTATTTGATACATAAAATATATTTATAGATCAGTACGTGACATTCGTTACTTTGTTATTCAAAAGACATTTTAAAAGTATAAAAAGAAGTATTTACCTTTCTAAATATATATGTCTCTAATTATAATTATTATAAGAATTCTGATTAAATTAGTAATATTTCTATTACTTTTTTCAATCAAATCAATTTCATACTGTAAATTTTCAAATATGGTTTAAATAAACAAATAATAAAAATAGAAAATATTTAGTTTTACAAAGCCTCCGAGTTGTAAGTTTAAAAAATCTGAAAACCGCATTTAATATTTAAAGTAGCATCAATTAAAATTTTCATCATTTTTAGGTTATTTAAAGTAACAAAATACCATCTACCTGATTTTAATCACTAAATAGCAATTTATCTTTAAGTAACTATTTCCTCAAATTAAACGCTATCATGCATAATAAGAATGGTACTCTTGTCCTCCATGTTAAGAAATTTCACATACAAACACACACACACTCATATATATATATATATATATATATATATATATACATATATATATATGTATATGTATATATATATATATATATGTATATGTATATATATATATTATATATATGTATATATATATATATGCATACATACATATATATATATATATATATATATATATATATATATATATATATATATATATATATATATATATATATATATATATATATATATATATATACATACATACATACATATATATATATATATACAACACTAAAAAACATTTGAAATATATTTAAAAAAGAAGGATTTTTTAGTATACTCTAAATTTCAAGGTATACTTCGATTCTTTTTATTATATAAAATATTTATCATAAATAATTAATAAAAAAGCGTGTTTAAGTTATTTCTAAAATAATTTATTCCATGTTCTGCATGCATAAATTTTTTAAACCATACCTTATGCGGAGAAAGTATTTTAAATGAAACAAAACGTGATTTTAACACAAAGACTTTATTGCAATTTGAAATTGTAATCTATTTAAAGATAGCAAAATGTATTTAAAAAGGTTACCAAAAATATTTTTTTATTAAAATAGAAGTCAATAGAAAATACATTTACATAGATACTATAAATATTGTTATCTACATATAATACAATATTAGACCACAAAAACCATTGTTCTAATTACAGAAAAATTTAGTACATTCGTCAAAGTACAATGCAAGTAGTGTGCGGATGCCGGAGCTGGCGCAGTGATGTTTAGACCATAATGTGTGCCCATAAAAATTCCCACCCCCTTTTAAAAACAATGGCTCGCAGCGCCACCATTAAATTCCCACCCCCTTTTAAAAATAATAAGTGTCAACCTCCCCATTAAATTCCCACCCCCTTTTAAAAACAATGGCTCGCAGCGCCACCATTAAATTTCCACCCCCTTTTAAAAACAATGGTGTAAAAAGCCCCATAAAATTTCAACCCACTTTTAAGAACAATGGCCCAAAAACCCCCATAAAATTTCCACCCCCTTTTAAAAAAACAATGGGTGATAACCTCCCCATAAATCTGAAACCACTTTTAGAAAGTAATGGCTCTCAAACCCCCATTAAAACCCCACCCACTTTTAGAAAGTAATGGTTCTCAACCCGCCATTAAATATTCACCCCCCTTTAAAAAACAATGGCTATAAAATTCCCATAAAAAACCGCACCCACTTGTAGAAATTAATGGCTCTATTTTTATCCATTAAATTTCCACCCCCTTTTAAAAACAATGGTGTTAAAACCGACCATTAAAACCCCACCCACTGTTAGAAACCTGTTTCAACCATGATAAATTTCTGACGCTGCACGCAACTTTTTAGAAGAATTCAATGCACCACGATGAATTAAAAAAACTTCTAGGGATTTTAAGTACTTAAAGAAAACTCTTGCAGTATATAAAGAAACAAAATGATGACTGAAGGGTCTGTTATAAATGCAATTGTCATAAGAAAGAAGATACAAGAAATAGATGAAGAAATGGAGAATTTTGAACCTTCGCTGTCTAAAGTTCTGCTTGATTTAAAAGAATGCTTAAAGTTATATTCAAGCGATAAAATTTGTATTCAAAAAAGAAGGTAAGTTTTACAAGCATTACAAAGTATGCGATATTTTGAAATGCACCTGCCTTAATATTGACTTTCTGGTTGAAAAGTATCTGGTCGAGAGTGACTTGATACTTCATAACATACGCAAAGTATGAGGGAAAATTATATTATCTTTTAATAGTCTTCAAACTATTAAAAAATTGTTTATTTTTGTATTGCATAGTGACCGTGAGCCAAGGTATGAATACCAACTTCCAATATATGTCGCTTGTCATCTTTTTCCTGATAGGGCAATCTTATTTACTTGTATGGAATGGATCTCATGCTTTGTGCTCCTGATGAGATTCATGGTCCTGTGCTGTACTTCTTGCTTGAATAGGCAGTCCTTGTAGTCCTCGAAGGTTATCCTGTTTTTCACGACGCACTTCTTGACTCCTTTCGACTTTTTCACCAAGTCAACCTCAGTTTTACAGGCATACATCTTAGATCTCAATCCGACGAACTCCTCCAAGATCTTCCCTGCATTTTCATCTTTCATCTTCCCCAATACCTTCTTGTTGACACGTGGCATGCCGTACCTATTACCTTCAACATAATCAGATGTATCAAAGTAGTCAAGCATTCCTTTCATATCCTCATAAAAGTCCTCGGTCTGTATGTCATAGATGTAACTGTCAGTGTCCATGTACAGTAGCATGATATTGTCCCCATATTTAGGCTTCATCACGTTGTAATGAAAGTCGTACATCAGATGCTTCGAGAGATCTAATATACTCATACCGACGTATATAGGCTTATTAAAGACCACTTTCGTCTTGTTCATATGCACAGCGGCTAAATTTTCATCAAAGATGGTCCGCCCCTTGAAGTTGGGCTTAGCAACCAGCTTCTCTGCCTTCTGAGGATCGCACACTAGTTGGATATCGAGCCGCTTCCTGATATTTTCCATCGTCTTGCCAAAGACCGAGTTGTTCATAAGTTTGTATAAGTCTTTCTCAAAGTCATTGGCTGCCTTGGTCCTCATTTCCGTGTTTAAGTCTATGTACTTCTTCAACCAAGGAGACTGCTGAAACTCCAACACTTTATGCACCTTTTTGATCTTAATCCCCAAATGCAGCAGTTGCTTCAAAACCCTGTAATGAACCACATAATGCTCTTTGTTATAGAGCGTCGTCAGTAGTTTTGACTGTTTTGAGCCATCGGGCACCCTGCTCTCAGGTGCTAGAGGTAGGTCTGAATGGAGGTTGTGCAGATGCGTTGGGTACTCTAAGTCGCAATCCACGATGTATCCTTTGTCTGAGTCATCCGCTACTTGGGTCACATCTGACACAGTGCTCCACCTGAAGCCACCGTGTGGTAGGTATTGACTCATGGCCCATCCATAGAGGTTGTTAGCATCAAGGTACATCAGGTAGTTGGACTTCTTGTTCTCGTCATAGTCCTTCATGTACTTGTTGTTCGCCCTCGCATATCGGTTACAGCACTGAGAGATGCCTCCTCTGGTCCCCTTTTCCAGCATGAGTATCATGCCATAGTCTGTCAACAGCTCTAGCTCGACCTCCGTGGTTTTGAGCATGGCATCCCAGGAGAGTCCGGGTGCGGTGAAGTACCATGCTGGATCCAACTTATAGGTCTTTAGACAGACATCTCTAAAGTGTTCCATGATGTCGGCTAGTATGAGTACATCAGTCTTCACATACAAATCGGAATATTCACCCAATGTCTTAATGTTGAAGGTTCTCCATACCGTTTTGGCGTGCTCGTAGTCCTCATCCTTTATGTGTGACTCATTTAATTGGTTGTAGAAGTCTTCTTGTGGAGGCAGCTTGGCTTCTTCGCATTTGTCCCACGAGTCCATGTAATCGTATGGATAGACGCCTTTTCGGGTAGTACTTGGCTGTCTCCCTGAACTCTTTTACGTTTTTCGCAAGACTGTCTAGGCTAGCGGCCATGAACTTGAACGAGTCGAGAAACCTCAACTTTATGCCAGGCAACTTTACTTTCTTCCCATCGCCTACATCTAACATCTTTGCCCCGACCTCCTTGCTGAACGAAATGTACCTCTCCTCGTTGTTCGGAATGACATCAATGTCCCCTTCCTCCCCACCGAGCTCCTTTATGAAGAGATGGGCGTCGTAGCCAGACAGGTTGTGTATGAACACCGGAATGAACGAAGGCTCTTGGTACTTTAGGTTGCAAAGGTTGTGAGCAGGTCCTCTGTAGTTCGATTCACATTTTGCCGGATCGAGAAGATGGTCATGATCTCTGACTTTTCGGAAGTCTGGTTCATCCGAAGGTGAATAGGGGGAGGGTTCCTTCCTGATATCTCTGTCACAGATATGACAAACATGGGTCCTTTGGAAATGCTCTTCATCTGCAGTGGTCATTTTAATAGGTTGCTTCTTATCATAAATATTCTTTATCGCTAGCGCCTCAGCCTTCACTGTATCAAAGAACAGTTTGGTGGCATTGGGTCCTCTGTACGTGATTGGTGCCTTATAGTCTGCGTGTTTATATTTGATGTAGACAGTGAAGCTCATAGGCTCGTGCTTTTGATACTTATGCAAGAAGGATGCGTCTTTATCGGGATGGCAGGTGTTTATCTTGTTTGTCAAGCACTCGAAGTCTCCGTACATCACAAAGGGTACTCGCAATGACCTTTGGTAGTTTTTGAACCTCAGAGATTCGTATTCCTTAGGCATTACAATCTTTACTGGCGTATTCTTCCTACAATCCGTTTCATGTTTTTGCAGATCTTCCTCAGAGTGATAAAATAACAGGCATCTTTCACAGGGATATACTCTTTTATCATGTTTAGTTAATTGAGCACTTATTAATTTCGACATGTCTTTTATCCAACAGTAATGACTGTTTCCTTCCTGATTCTTCGTGTACAGCAAATTGACGTGTTTGTCTTCCTTATTTTTAGTGATTCTCAATGGGTAAATGTCATTACCTTCGTATGAATATATGTTCACCGATATGTCATTCAACTTCTCGAACCTGTTAAATACTCTGTCTTCCATCTTTACTGGAAACTCAATGCCTTCGAACTTTAGCTCATTCTCATATGGCTTATACTTCGTGACTCTTTGGGCATCTTTTTCCGCTGAGTGCAGTGCAGAGAGTATTGCCCACATGAAACACTTATTATCCTCATTTTGTACGTTAATGACTGCTTTTAGCCTTAATTCTTTTTGGGCAGATCAATGTAGGATGCCCTCTCAGCGGATTGTATTTATTGATCTAACTTCAAGGCTTTTGATTCTGGCAAGCGTCCACCCTGAGCTCCCTTGCCACAAACTCCTCCATTTCTGTCAGTAACTTTTGGATAACTGATCTGTAAATAATCAATCAAATCAGTGGATTCAAAGATGACTTCATTTTGTGTTTTGAAGTTCATCTCCATTTCTTCCACCCCTTTGATAGTCGCAAAGGAACTTAAAGTTGACCTTCAGACCATGTAGCCTCTTCAGATGTTTGGTGATGAGACCCCGAACAAGTGGTGAAACATCATTCAAAAAGTCTTTGGGAAGCATCAGATTGTGTTCGTTTGGGATGTCGTACGTCTTCAGCCGAGACTTAAATGCCGTCTCAACTTCAAGGGAGTATATAGCCTTCTCTCTCGCGCATCTGAAAACAGGTCGGAATCGAATTTGAAGTGGCAGTTGAACAATACACTTTCAATGTACGCTATGATGTCTGCCTTCCTTCCTAACGTGGAATAACCTGCAATGCCACGCGTCCGACAAAATCACGTAGTTGCTTGATGGTCATGTGATGCAGGCTCTGTATGTTGTCAAAGTCATCTCTGTGGTCCTCCTGAGAGGCCTTCTTTGGTTTATAGATTTGATGGGCCTTAGTTTACAAGTGCTTATCTATGCTTGATTCCTTAAATAACTTACCACAACACCTGATTTTACGCCCTCTTTTTCTTTTTGCTTGCTGAACAGGTCATCGTGAAAACTGGGAAAGCCGTTATGATTCGTTGAGTATGAATCAAGGCGATGAATGAGGGCGATCAGTTCCGCCTTTTTAAGCTTCGAGTATCCTCGAATATTATGTTCCCGACAGTAGTCTCGCAACTGTCGAACGGTTTTAGATTCCATCTTTATTATCTCTCTCTATATATATATCTCGTTTCTTTAAATACTTAAAATATTGATCATTCAATTTTAATGGTGCCTGCTTGTTGAGAGGATCGTTGTTCTGTTCTCTTATTTCGTAAAAGCTACCCTTCACATCTGAGGAGCAGCTTTACTTTCATAGAACTTTTCAGATTTTTCTCCTCCCAATTGACAAAGTGCGTAAGATATTAAAGAAGTTAAAAGGAATACTTTTAATAATAAATGTCAGATGAAATGATGGAAATATTAAGACACTTTGATCTAGACAACAAAGTGCCTTCAACTCAAAAGTGTGAGCACGAATATATAACAAAAGATGATTATGAATTTTACGTGTGTATGACATGTCACTTGAAGAGCTGAGATACAATCCTAATAAAACGTCCTCTAGATGGAAAGCAATTATATTTGATGATGAAGATGCAACAGAGGAGCCAAAGCAGAGTGAAAAATCTTACTAAATGGTTAAAAGGGTTTAATATCCCTTAGAAGATGAGATTTTGGTTGAGTTTCTTAAATTTATCCATAAATATGAAGAATTGTTTCCAGAGCGGAAAAAACTTAATCAGCAAAGAAAAACATTTTATTTCATCTGTTACGGAAAAGAGATTTTCAGGTACCACTTAAGTTACCCAAAATGAAGAAAACGCTTGATTTGAATGAAGAAATCTGTCGAACCGTCTTCAAAGCTTTAAACTGGAATTTTTAATAGCTTTTGTCAGCTATTAAAAATTAACTAAATCTTTCTTATCTATCCAACTACTTTCTGGATAACCTAACCACTTCACCAGGTATTTATTCCCCACCTTTTTGAGAATTTTTTCGATTTTGTACACATCATACCTTACCAGCTCATTTTCATAAAATGTTTTCATAAGGCTCCTTTTACATCTTCATTGTTTAAATCCTTTATTCTATAAGTGACTGGATCGGTTTTTAATACTTCAGAGATGACGAATATTTCTTCTGTAAAGGTTGCCTCATAACCTCTTCTGAAAGTCGTTTTATATATTGATATTCGAACTATATCTCCTACTTGGTATTTGGGTTTATGCAGGACTTTTTCTTTGAACAAATTGCGGTAGACTTCACCACTGTTTTTTTCTAGACTGGCCTCAACCGGCATCATCTTTATACTTCTGTGGTAAGAATTGTTATAATTTTTCACTAACTGATCCAATACATCTATGTATCTATTGGTATTGTTAGCCGCTAAATATTTCCGAATTTTACCGTTTAGAGTTCTGTTGAATCGTTCCACCACGGAGCATTTGATTTCAATGTTTTCAGTTGTGAACCAGTGGATTTTGTTCTCTTTAAAACAGAAGTTGTGTCTCTTTGTTGATGAACTCTGTCCCCTTGTCAGTTTGGATTTTAAGAGGAACTCTCACTTTAAATATCTTCTTAAATGCCTTAGTCACTTCTTCCCCCGTTTTTCTACGAATAGGCACAGCCCACCCATATTTGCTGAAAATGTCAATGACTGTTAACAAGTAGTTGTAGCCATCATTCGATTTTGAAAATGGCTTTAGAAATAACAAATCTGCTTGCCATTGATCATCAATATGTGACACATAAGTTCTTCTTCTTTTAAACTTACTGATGAGTGGTTTATGTTTTGTGTAAAACATCTTGTTGATGTAAGAAATCTGAGACTTTTTCGACTTAAACCTTTTTTTCTACTTTGTTCTTTTATACCACAATATCCAGTCTCTGGATCATAATAAACTTTTTTGGGGGCCTCTTTAACCCCTTTCGCGGAAAAACACGACTCTTTTTAGAACCGCAAACCGTGCAGATCCCTTTTTATCATAGGTCTGCCGTTCTTAGAGGAAGCGTGCTGTACGTCTTTTCTGTCTCAGTGTGGGTTTTACATTTTAGGCAGGATATTTTTGAGCCCATTCCAAATGTCTTCTTTGCTTTGATAATTGGCTTCACAACAGCTCTATCTAACCTTTCACGGAGAGTTGGATTGGGAATATCCTCAAGCTCTTTTATCATGTCTGAGTCGCACACCTTGTTTATTGTTTCGGTATCTTTGTTTTTTAGGTAACACACATCAAGTTTATAGGCTGCCTCATCAACTCTATTAAAGGGCTTACTCCATTCTTTGTATGTTAAATCTGGATTTAATCTCGTTTTACCTCTGAGCAATTGAGTACCTGGTCCTGTAAATTGGTGACCAGGCAGATGCATTTCAAACGGTAAATTGTTAATTGCAGAATTAATAACCTCCTTTTCCTTTCTTCATTTATTTATATGTAAAAAATTATTTACACACATATTCATAGCCGTTAAGCTGGGTTTGTTTCATGTATTTTTCTCTGGGTAAGTAGACTGAATTGTTAATGAAATCATCCTCTCTACTGTACACCTCTTCTTCTGTTAATGCATTTTGATTTGAAAGAATTCAACAGTTGTTTATAAAACTTGTATGATTGCTTATACTCTTCGTTCCTTTCCACGATATTCAGGGACTTTTCGATAACTTCAACTATTCCGGCACTTAAGCTCAGAGCGGCTAAGGGTACCATCGCAAAAGCGGATAAACCCAATGAACTGCAGAGGAACTTTGTAATGGATAGCGAAATTTTTATCTTATGATAATGGTGGTAGCTCTTTCTATACACGTAAATTTTCTTCCGTAAGTATTCTTCCATCTTTATTTATAGGGATGAAATATTTTTTCCGATATCTCAAGGACGGATTCACTAAATCAAGCATAAAAAATCATAGGACTGTTGCATGCACTTTTTGTACAATCGATTGAACTCTTCTTTTCTTCAAACTGCCATCTACCTCTCTTATAATCTGCTGAATCTCCCTCTGCTGGAGGTTGAAAAATATTAAATAGTTACAGTTTCTCCTGATGACAATGGGCGTTCTGTAATAGGATTGAGAGAGGTAAATGATTGAAGCATTCTTTTTCCTACCTCTGATGAAGAAATCTTCTATACTCTTCTGATCTTTCTCTGTCACACAGTCATCAAAGACAACAACATTTTTGCAAGAGGGGTCCAGATCGTCCACTGTAATAAAGTCTTTTGTATCAGAGGAGAATACGGTTTCTTTCTTGCCGTATTTTTCATATAACTCGAGCAAAATTTTCTTCTTCTTTTTGGGATACTTTGCTAATACGTCTTTAATATCCACACCATCAAACATAGTGTACTTTTCTTTCAGTTTAGTGTACTTGGGTTCAAACATATCTTTAGCGCAAATGAACAAGTTATCAAACTCAAGATAATCATAAATAAAATTCAGCAATAAATTCCCGTTTTACCAGTACCCGAAGCTCCAGCGATCAGAAGTCTGAAAGGGTGTTTCGGTAATAAATAATGCTGATTTTCATTGGCTAATTCTTCTGGCTCTGTATAATCTTCAATTGCAATCATCTTTATTTAATGTTGAAAAAAATTTGCTGTCAGTAAAAACATAATTTGCTCTCAGTAAAAAATAATTTGCTTGCAGTAAAAAATATTTCGCTTATTAATAAATGAATGCTTTACAAAAAGAGCGAAACAAGAAGCTAAGAGAAGAAGTTAAGAATGACCTGAAAGTGTTTAAGATTCAGGCGGAGATTAGAAAGAACAACGAACAAAATCTGGAACAAAAATTAGGTTTCCAGAAAACTTTGTCTGAATTTCACCAGCCTGTAACCGAGAAACTTCACCAACAAGATGTTACTAGAAAAGAACATTTTAAGGCTATAAAAGATGCTGTTGATAAGATTCCTCTTGCGATTGAACCATCTCCAGTGACTCCGGATATCTTCAATTTTGATAAAGATTTGGATGTAGAGTTTTTAGAGAAAAATAACTTTCCAAGACCCTCAAAGTTGTACAATGAATCCAAGGATACTTTACAAGAAGTTATCAATAGAGTAAAGAGTACACACTTAAAGTTTGCTCGTCAAAAAGGAAACCTTATGAGTCAGATAGCTCGAATGACCAAAAAAGATGAGGAAAGAGAAGATAGACTATTATCTAAAGCTGATTATTTAAGAGAACATATGATTACATTAGAAGATTATCGAGAGCGACTGAGGGACTTACAGAGAAAGGAAATATACCTCTGTAAAGGAGTGGAAGACAAATTAGAAATTTTGGCTCGATTCACCGATAAAGTTTGCAATGGATCCAAGAGTAAAAAGTTACATACTCAAATCGTCGATCTACTGGATGCATTATTAAGAGAAGGAACTCTAAACAACGAGCAAGTAAAAGAATACTATAAAAATTTCTTATTAAATAAATGAGTAACTACGTAAAAACTAAAATACACTTAAGTGATCATCAGATTGCTAAATTAAAATCTGCATACCAGAAAGGAGAAGAAGTTTCCTACAAATAGACAGGACAAAACCATCTAACTTTATGACATGTACTTAACTCAAACACAAATAGCTCAAATCGGGAAGGGAAAGAGAATTACTATCAGCAAGACGCAGCTCAAGAAAACGGGTGGGTTTTTAGCCTTTCTAGCTCCCTTTCTACCAGCCTTAATTGCCGGAGCTAAGGCGTTGGCTTTAGGTGCTGCAAGTGGGGCAGCTGGATGGGGAGCAAAGAAAGCTTTGGATAAAATTTCAGGATCAGGTTGTGCTCAAAAAAAGTCCCGTGGAAAGGGAGTCTATCAAAACTGGGAATATCCAACGAAGTGATTGAAGACAATATGAAGCAAGAAAAAGGGTTTAGGTGTGTCTTTACTTCAGATCTGTTACCTAAAAAGATGAGACGATTTGAGAACAGCATTATTAATTTGGACATAGCTACAGGACCTGGTACACATTGGGTAGGTTACTATAACGATCCTAATAACAATTTCGTCGAATATTTTGATCCGTTTGGAGAACATATTTACAAAATTCCCACCAGTATTAAGAAATATCTACAAAGTTCTGGGAAAAAAATAGGGTATAACTCAAGCTTTTTACAACACCCAGCCTCTGTCAAATGTGGCTACTTTTGTATGAAGTATATTAGTGAAAGAAACAAAGGTAAATCTGTTGAAGATGTTCTGTATTCCTTTACCCAAGAACCTAGTGACTATAATGAAAAAATGTTCTCTATAAATAAATGGTGTTATTAATATTGGATTCGAAAACTCTGAAAAGTCAGAAGACTTTACAATTGAATATTCCAGACCATTTAGGTTTAAGCAGATCGCTCTTCAGTCCTTTTCAATGTACGTTTCTTGGGATAACATTAAAGATGAGACCTTTTCATACTATGATGGACATCAGTGGTTTGATCTATCGCTCCCAGATGGAAATTATACCGTTAAAGGGTTGAACCGTTACATGCTGAAATTTTTTGGGAACGATCCACCAATTCTATTTGGTATAGTCGAGGAACGACAAAGAATAGCCATCAAGTTAAAAGATGGGTATAAGATCGATTTAACAAAATGCACAAACCTGCATAAACTATTAGGGTTCGAACCTGAAATATATGAAGAGTCTGAACAAATAGGAAAGTACATTGCCGACTTATCCGGTGGAAATGATAACATTTATATACACTGTGATGTCGCGGAGGGAGCCTACATTAACGGCTTTCACTCTTCAAACGTAATCTATTCCTTTACGAATGTTAATCGTCCCGGCAGTCAAATCATAAAATCATTTGAAAAACCTCTATTCTTTCCTGTCCGGATGGAGAGTATTCACAGAATCAGAATGAGAATAACGAACCATAGAGGTGATTTAATTCCCCTCAATAAGCAAGAAGTACAATACAATTTTATTGCCCTCAAATAAAGAAATGAATAAACATAGACTTCGAAGGAAGAGCAAGAAGATACAAGGAAGAGGGATCTTTTCAGATGCTTTTTACAGAATCCTCTGCGTTAGCCAAACAGATTGTCCATGATAAGCTGAATGAAATATTTTCAAAGAAGAAAAAACATGGGGCTGGACTGAAATTTCTGTGAATTTTGATTTAATAGCTATATAGCTATTAAATTAAGACAAAAAAATTGTTTTTATAATAAATGAATAAAATATTTGATTTAAACAACACCGATTACTATTACGATGATGACATCGAAAGTCTCGAGTATAGAGAAGTGAGGCATAAAAACAGCGATAGTTCTACTGAGAATGCCACTTACCATTTCTTTATACATGACACTAACTCCAATATCTTATATTCTAATGGATATTTACAACAAAAGCTAAAAATTGTTAACAGTAATGGAACAGCAATAGCGGATGATAATGTAGCTCTCGTGAATGGAGGTGGTTTAATAAACGCCAACAGATTTACATTGGGCAACACTGAAATCGAAACCAACATTAATTATTCTGCTCTCATGCGACATGTGTTAGGTCTAATTCATTTCACTCCTGACTATTCTACTTCGGAAGCTACGAATATGCCTCTTCTACGTAGATACGTCTGACACAGCGGACGGAAAACCCTTGAAATATGATGGAACTTTGGTAGATACAACTAAGATAACTGAATTTTTCGAAAAATTAAGAACTAACGACGAGTATAATCAAGGATTCAAAGAGAGATGCAAACTTATTCAAAATAGCAAAACTGTCACTATATGGATCCCGTTAAAATACGTATTTGATTTCTTCAATGAATACAAAAAGGTCATAACAGGGTTCCAAGTCAAGTTTGAGTTTCAGAGAAATCATAGTCAGAACATGCTGTATACAGATGAGCAAAATAAGGATTACAAAGTTGTTGTGGAAGATTTATCACTTTGGATATCTTATTTTAGATTTAATAATTCAGCAGCTGCAAAATTTAATGAGTTAAAATTATCAGATAAGCCTGTTGAAATAAACTGGAACCAACATAGCATTGTAAAGTCGAATATTTTCTTAAAGAATTCAAGCGTGTCTTATTCCATAAATGCTACTTCAGACGAAGTATCGTCCTTGTACGTCATACCACAATACACTGAAAGATATGAAAATGCAAAAGAGAACAACATGTTATTCGACAACTTAGATATGATGGAATGTTGGTTGATGGTTAATAATGTAAGGGTTCCAACTGTTAGTTACATGATGGATTTTGAGAAAGGTGATTACAATCGCCTATACACAGCTCTTTTGGAGTCTGGACTCAACACCCTTTACACCAGAAACAGGGTGCATGGTCAATTATTCCAATTTTGGTAAATTATATCCAATCATATGCTTCAACCTGGCTCACCATGAAAATTATACAGACATGAATAACCTGACTATAGAGTTCAACTGGCGATTGAGAAACAACACCACTCAAGAATTATGTCTTCTATTTCATCTTACGAGAACGCAAGAAGTGTTACTTAAACATAAAGAATCAAGATATTACCATGATCAAAACATTAAAGCTATAAATGGAACTGAATTTTAATTTTAATAGTCGAAAGACTATTGAAATTATTCATATTAAAATAAAGAAATGACAGCATACTATCCACTTTTTGAGGAAGAACTCAAAGAAGGGCCACCTGGAATTCCAGGAATAGGGTTTAAACTGACACATGATGGTAATTATGATATGGAGGAAAAGATATTAAGGAATGCTGGAGAACCTTTAGAAAATAATGACGTGACTACAAAATTTTACGTAGACAGATGTAGGAAGAATCTGAGGTCATCCATTCGAGATTTGTCAAACAAAAGTTTAGTCCTTTCAGAAAATGATCAACAATATGATGCAAAAGGAAAAAGAATTATCAATCTTTTAGCTCCAGTTGACAAGTCTGATTCTACAACTAGAGATTATGTAGATACAGTGGTTGATCAGTTGCGAAACATAAGTTTACTGCACACACCTCAAGGAAATTTTGATGCGAAAGGTAAAACGATAAATAATGTGAAAGATCCGGAATCTGCGAAAAATGTGGTGAATAGACGATATTTTGAAAGTAATGCTTTAACGCTCCATGGGGAGGCTTATAATGCTAAAAATAGAGCAATCGCACATCTTGCGGATCCAAGCGCTAGTCACGATGGTGTCAACAAACAATATTTTGAAAATAATGCTTTGATTTTAAAAGATGATTGTTATGATGCTAACAATAAAGTGGTATCAAATGTGAAAGAGCCTGTGAATGTAAACGATGTAGTTACTAAAAAACATCTTGATTATTACTGTATTCTATGGAATAAAATTAAAAAACTATTATGCTCACAATCAAAGAATTTCGGTTGTGAAAAGACCTCAATATGATACAGATTGTGCTAATAAATATTATGTTGATACTAAGACATTCTGTGCCTCTACAGATAGAGGAATACAATTTACGGAAGTGGTTTCAAAACTTTCCCTTTAATAGATTTACTTCGAAACTCTTAGACTCAAACTTAAAATTACCACTGATATGTATATGAAAGTAACAATTTTCATAGCATGTGATAACATGAATGAGAAACCAAAGATACGATTAGAAAAAGGTAAAGAGGTCCTTCTCGATAAGGAAACACGTGTCAATGAAGAATCAATCATTTATTTGTGTATGGGAAACAGAATGATGTATTAACTTTATCAGTATTGACAGGAGGACAATGTAAGTTGAAACCCTATTTACACATTGAAAAGTTAGAATTTTTTTTTAGCTCCATAAATAAATGGAGAAACTTAATTCTGCAAAACGTATTCGAACTTATAAAAGAACTGGGACTTAGAATACCTGATTTCCTGATACTAAGTAGTCCATAACTGATAAAATTTTGATTCGCTTAGAGAATGAGTCCTTATTCACATACCTCTTGGCAAAGTACTAAATATAGAAGAGATAGAATCATTAAAAAATGGACAAATCAAAGCTATGAGTGTGAGTAAGTATATAATTTTTCACAAGATTAAAGAAATAAAAATTTTTTCTCACATAATAAACACAAAATGGAATTGTTAAATAAATTAAACTTGCCACTCAGTTTCTATAGAAGATGCAGGAGCAAAGACATACATATTCCAGGAAAATAGAGGATCTCAACATCCACGAAAAATATCCTGTCACTGAAATTAAACAGGTAACCACAAGATATGCGAACATAGAATAGTTGTAGAATCACCTGATTGTCTCAGTATCGCTTACCACAAAGATGTGATAAAATGGCGTCAGATTATTTAAAACTCAATGATTTTAGAAACTCTCTTTTTCTTTGTGTATTTGGGAGTAAAGGATGTCGGAAGTCTCAACCAGCCCAAATGTTTCAATTCGATATTTGAGTTTTAATGGTTTTAAAAATCATTAAAATCTAAAGAAATTTGCCCAGTTTAGATAAAATATCACACCCCCTTTTCCGAACATTTTTGTTCTTCTCTTCAATACAATATTTGATTTGCATTTGAATAACATATTTTAAAAATCAGAATGAATTTCTTGATATTTCTCAGCTTTCTTCTTCTTCTATACATAAGAATAACTTCTGGACACACCCTCGCTAAACTGAGTCATTCTACAGTTCCACACTCCCTGTAGAGCGCTTATCATGTCACCGAATAAATCGCAAGTATTTTCCATTTCTGTTAATATTATTATTCTCATTTGCTTTAAATGAATAAAAAGAGGAAGCGGAAAGGCTGCAGACAGCTTGAGTCGTGAGGAGAAACGGGTTTTCCTTTTCCCTGTCACTGAATGACGCTTTAATTCTTAACTACCACTGGATGGCAGCACGAACTGGACTCGGAATCTAATATAGAAAATTTTTCGCCTGTTTACGTTTAATTTCTGAAGTGTTTTTGACGATACTTTTCAACTCAGATAAATTGCAGTCTTCGATATTTTGAAAGATTTTTCAAACTCTGAGGGAGAAACTGACTTGTTTAAAGCTATATTTCAGCCGTCTTTTTCGTCTTCTCCGTGACAGATGGTATATATTACTTAGATTGTTCTCTCTCTCTGTCGGGTACCCAGTAGCTCCGTGGCGAAGTCTAAGTCTTAACTAAGCTTAGCAACTGTGAAGATCGCGGTTTCGATCCCCAGCCTCGGGCTTTGGTGGCAGCTTTCAGCAATAGTGTAATGCTACTTTGCGTTAAGCTCACTTATGGATCGAACCACGGAGCGAAACATCAGTGGTGGGGTTGAGCACCTGGTGGTCTCTATGTCCATTAAATGTTGTGTTTGTGTTTGTCCTTAGAGTGCATATGCAGGTCTTCAAAGCTTGTCAGGTCAGTGATGCTGGAACCCGGTTCCAGAATTCCTGTAAACAGCTGTTGAACTGGACTTTCGGTATCACCGACCTGGCGGGCCGTTTTGCTATTTTTTTTTTATAGAAATGCCCTATTAAATAATAATTCACCAAAGAGGTTGCGTTCAACTATCTCAATCAATAGGTAAAGGTCAGGAAAAAATAGAAATATATTTTTAATGAGTTTTCAAACTACAGCTGAACTCATCAAGACTCTCAATTATTTTTTTTGAAACTTTTCTTCTAAATTTCCTAAGTGTTCAATGACCTTTCATTTGGGGGTATCATTTGATTTGAAGCTTCTGAAGTTCTGTCTCGAAAGCTATAATCATATTATGGGAGGATGCGAGTACACACTTTAATCAAATGGGTTTTCTTTTTTATCCATTTCTTTGTTTACATATTTGTTGTCTTTAAATACTTGAAATATCTCTCTACCTTTCGGCATCGAGAAAAAGGAGTGCTCAACCGAAGGGCGTTCCAGATGACTTCTAAAAACGGGTCTATGGGGGTGGAAGCTTATTTTTTTTTAAAAATGGACAAAATATGGACAAGGTTTCATATTACTTTTTGAAAAGTAGGGAAAATTGAATTATATGAAGTTAAGAAATATTTTTAAAAGGGGCATGGCATCTGAGAGAAAGGGGTGTGTTCACTGAAGGGTATACCCTGCCGTCTCAGCGACTTTTTCGTGAATAAACTATTGCGCTTTTGTGAAAAGTTTTATGGGAGCTATATTTAAAGTGGAGCCATTATATTTCCAAAGTGGGTAGATGCACCATTGTTTTTAAAAGTGGGTGGGGTTGATTTCCGTGAGTGGTTTTTACAATTCATTGCTTTTAAAAGAGGGTGGAAATTTTATGGGGTTTTTGGGCCATTGTTCTTAAAAGTGGGTTGAAATTTTATGGGGCTTTTTACACCATTGTTTTTAAAAGGGGGGTAGAAATTTAATGGTAGAGCTATGCAGCCATTGTTTTTAAAAAGGGGTGGAAATTTAATCATGGCGCTGGGTGGGAGCCATTAGTTTTTAAAAGGGTGTAGAGAATTTTCATGGGCACACATTATGGTCTAAACATCACTGCGCCAGCTCCGGCATCCGCACACCATTAATGCATTTAAAATTATATGATCAAAATATAAAAATCGGAAAACAATGCTAGTAAATATACATAGAAGAAGAGAATTATATGTATTACGGCACTTTCAAAGGTCATGAGATGTAACTGTTCAATAAAAA